>CM043119.1:54728923-55328923 GCA_023701765.1 Hylyphantes graminicola
TTAAAAAAATAATAATAATCCTCTGGAATCCCGAAAATTTGAAAAAAGTACAGAAAACGATACAGCATCCTCTCCAAAAAGAACGTAAACATTGAATCCATGTCAACGTGGAGAAATTTGTTTTTACGCGATGCGGGATAGAGGGCGCTGTCTTTTGTGCCCGGGTAACATCTTTACGTCTCCCGCTGCTGACAGACATCACTCAAAGATTACTGCGGCACAAACAGAAAAGGGGGCAGCTACAAATT
Source organism: Hylyphantes graminicola (assembly GCA_023701765.1). Classification (NCBI taxonomy): domain Eukaryota; kingdom Metazoa; phylum Arthropoda; class Arachnida; order Araneae; family Linyphiidae; genus Hylyphantes; species Hylyphantes graminicola. The sequence continues at coordinate 54,729,172 of CM043119.1, forward strand.
AAATTTAGTTCACTTTTAGGTCGGGTATATTGTTTGATATTGCTAGTGCGGCTTTTTGGGGTTTGTATTTAGGTATACATTTGGTTGAAACTTTGAATAGCAATTATTAATGTTGATTTAGAATTGCTTAGTGACGGTTTAAGCACTTTGCCGTTGTCCAGACATGCGTAGGCTGCCGTTTGTGTTTCTTTTTAAAATCACTGCATTTTTAAATTTCACAGCTCTCATTTGGGACTGTGCAAGTTTACTCACTTTCAATGTTCGTTTCACTTTGAAAACTAAGGTCAATTAATTAAATGAAATCTTTAAGTGGGAAAGAAATAGGATGCCAAGAATTTATTGATTTCAAAAGAGAGAGAGGTCAATTGAATATACGTATTTTTAAGTACGTATTTGAACGTTATCAAATGACAAAACAAAGTTATTTAATAACAAGTAGGTTTGTAAAAGTAACTGTAAATCCTTTACTTTCACCGATCAACACAACTTATGCCTTTTAGGACAATTGCAATTTGGTCGCGCGTTTTCCAAAGAAAGCACCTGGTAAAATTATGTTCTAAAGAGCTTTAACGCCATGGTTGCTCCAATTTTGTCGATGTTAGTACACACAATATATTGGCTCTAGCCAACACGAAGGCAAACACCTTTAGACCCATAAGACACATTGTTTTATTATAAGTAACAAATTCAGGTTCAAATGTATCACATTCAATCCCGAACAGAGATTAAAATTAACCATGTACCCAATCTGGAAAGTCCCAAGTCCCAGCCACAACCCTAACCGTCAACCGGTATGTCCTCAAGGTGACACCACAAGTTCTCTTCGCGATAATTTGACTTAATAATGATTTGCATTCTTCAGCAAAACCTTTCCCTGTTCGAAAACTTACACTCCTGAAGGCGAAACCTCATGCAAAACTCCACACGGGCCCCAGGATTTAACCATGTCAGGATCCCATGAGTTTCCAGTGGGAAAAGTTGACTGATTTGGCGGCTTTAAAAATAGTCGGTGTGTAAGGAGAAGCGAACGAATTTATTTTCTTCGCCTGTTCGAAAAATGGAAAGGTATTAAAATTCGATTCCCATCGGAAAGGTGGAGGAGGGTTGGATCCACTTATGGATTCAAAAAGCTCAAATAACCGAATCAAAGACGAATGAAAAATTAAAGGAATTTAACTTCGTCAGGAAAAGGGTAACTTTGTGGTATCGAGTCATGGAGTTAAATAAAGATGGGGATTTGGCGAAAAATCGAGTGAAGCCGTCACAAAGTCGCCAGGTAACCTCAATCAAACCGCTAACTCAACATTACCTTGCGCAGGAATTTGTTTCCACGTAATATATGATAGGAATATCATTTTTGAATCCTTAGTTGTACGGCCGCCTGGACCGTTATGGAGTGAAAGGATTTATATAAACTCATTATTTTATTCTTTAAAAAGTGTTTATAAAAAGTTAAATAATAACAGTTTGAGCAGTTGTAGGTTGTTGCGGCACGATATCTGAATTTACCCAAGATGGTATAGTAACTTCCTTCACAGGTAACAAACATGAGTTGGAATTCTAATTTTTATTATAGAGTCACAAATCGAGAAGTCGATGTAGTAAAAAAAGTAAGTAAGTAGTAAGCCTAGTAAGTTGCTGTAGTAAGCAAACTCCACTATAGAATAGAGCTAAATACTTCGCCAAGAGCGTTAATTTGGGCTTACTGCAAAGCAATCAATGTCTTCACTTGGCAAAAGGGTTTTTGTATTGGATTTTACTCAGCAGCATCTTAAACTTCGTCAGCAAAAGGGTAACTTTGTGGTATCAAGTGTTGTCTGTACTAAGGGCTGTTTCTTCTGGGATGTACCCCTTTCGCCACACGCGTTCGGAGCGATTAATTTTATAATAAAGAATGTCAAGTTGCCGGCAGGGGGGGGTGGGGGGGAATACCCAGTGGATGAATAGGTTAGATTTTAAAGAAATCTGCCTTCACCTGGTTGTCGATGAATATTAATGTCTCAGATGTCGTGACGCATTTATTAAACATCGCTCAAAAGAGCCTCCCTTGAGTTCGGTGATTTTCGCTTGTTATTTGCGACTGCATTCCTTCCTGAAGAAGGGCGGTTTTCTTTTCTCTTTCAAAATGTATAATTTAAAGAGACTTGACGGAATTGCATTTTCAGTGCAATTAATATTTACCATTTTACACATGTCATTAAGTATTTATTTTGTAGTTTTATTATGAAAAGATTAGCGATTAATAACACTTGACCTAGTTGTTTTGTCTTTGAATAATAATTAAAAGTAATGTAAATTAATGTAAATCCATTATTATTGGCAGTAAGAATAAAAGTATTTTGTCACCGAGAGAGTAAAAATATACCTATCCGGCATGATTACCGAAATAATCATACATAAATAGGTTAGATAAAATTCGATCCCATATAATATTCACCACAACTTTAAAAATTCAGTCATTTAAATAAACATACGTAAATCTCGGTAATTCAAACAGAAGGGCCAGATATTTTAACTAAGTGTTTTATTTCTTATATTACAAAACGATCTAGATGTAAAAGATATCTTCTTGAACAAGGTTTTAAATATTTATTTACTTTATTAACATTAAAAATACTATCTGTTCTAAAGTACCTTGGCGTTTGAGTGTTTAAACCCTTTTTTTACATAGTATTACTACAGTATCACCTTAATTAAAAAAATAATAGCAAAAAATGGACGAATTATATCAATCAGAATCAATCATCCACATATAAATATTCCAGAATACCCATCATTTAAACAACCAAACTCAAGATACAAATTTCTTATTCTATACCAATTTACCTTCTCATTCAACAACAACATATCGAATAATAATCCAATCACAACACAACCCTTTCAATATTTTCCTTCATAACAACCTCCCATTGGCTTCGGCTGCGTGTGGTCATCTCAAGCGTATCAAGCGAAACTTAAACAAGCCTCGCCGGACCGAAACCAGTTTTAATTGTCCTTGCGCCGCTGTCAGCTGCAAGCGATGAGTTATGATGCTGCGGATGGGGATGATCCAATCCCGTGATGCCCTGCGTCATTCTGTCTGTCTCGTCATCTACCTGCCTGCATAAATTAACACGCCCGAGGGGCTGTGCACAAATTGAGGGGGGATTTTTTTTATGTGATTGGTGGTGGGTAGGGAGTTCCGTGAAATATTGTAGGAAACTGTTTTTTTTAAAGGTTTTAACAGGTGTGTTTTGGTAAACATATTTGAGGTACTTGTACTCAGATTTGTAATTTCGGTACCAAAAAGGCGTGTCTTTTTTTTTAACTTTATGGTATGGTATGGTACAAATATATTCCAGCTTGTGTGCTTGTTCAGAGAACCGCTTTTAAGCTTTCGTCAAGTGACACAGGCACAGAAAGAATTTTTACGGTCACAAAGAAAGGAATAACACATAGGCAAATAACAACATTTATTGACGGTCACAAACATCCATGCCTGACCGGGATTCGAACCCGACCCCAGCAGCTCCAAAAGCCAGCATTTTAACGATTGAGCCACCGGGGCGGCTTTTTGTAACGTTAGCCGCGAGTACTTTTATTTCAACTAATATGCATAATCATTGTTTGCATTTCAACAATAATAGTTTACAAATAATCTTTGTGATATTGCTTCAACTGTTCAACAATAACATTAATTTCAACTATATACATAATCATTGTTTGCATTTTAACAACAATACATTGTAAATAATACTTGTAATATTGCTTCAACAATTAAATTCATTGCAAAAAAATATATTGTTAATTGAATTTGTGATAATTCTTCTGTTTCTATTTCAACAATTTCAAAAAAAGAGTTGCTTTAGGTACCGTTTGAATAATTAAGAGATTATAAAATTTAAATTGTCGTACTCGTTAGCAACAATTTGTTGTAAAGTATAATCAAACTTTTCCGAAGTTGTTTTCCTTTTAAATGTGCATATAAAATCAAGTAAAATTGCTATTTCATCCAAACATGTAAATCGCACTTCAAGAATTAAGTTAATCTAATGAATGCATTTCAGGTACAAAGAGAAGCTATATTTAAGTGTTATTCTTCAAAATATCATTATAAAAATCCATCATTAATGCGACAGAATATTACTTTTAAGAAGAAGGCATTTCAGAAACAAAGAGGAGCTATATTTAAGTGTTTTTCTTCAAAATATTCCAATAAAAATACATCTCGATAGAATATTACTTTAAATAATAATGAACAAATAACCAAAGCTGTCAAAACTTTAAATGTACCTCATCAGAAGTCAACCTCTGATAATTACAGCACGCCATCTTACACGTTACTGGTTACAATGTCAGGCCTTTCCTTCCCTAAGTCCTCCACGTTAATTATGCCTTGTGATTGAAGCAAAGTGGCCTCTTGTTTTCACAAAGCGGAAATTTCCAGAAGGGTTTTAAAACATCCGAATTAGTCTCCGGTTCTTGATGTAATAATCCCCACCTACCTTCTTTTAAAGACGGATGCGAAAGAGAAGAATGCGGTTTTCTTTTGCACCTATTGAGATTTGTGATGTATTTTAATTTGCGAGACTATTTTCAATATTTACTCTTTTGTGCTCAAACCAACTAACTGAAAATACCTTTTTTATTTTTGACAGGACATTTTTTTCTCATTGGACCTTGTTCACTATGTTGTTTGAACATAGTTACTAGTTCAAAGTTGTTATGTTGTTACTGTGTGTTACATGTACTATGTTGTTACACTCTTAAAACAAAAGAGTGAAATCCACTCCAGTTGGAGAAGTGCATTTTCGACACCGTAAAGGCATGCATATTTACTCAGACTGAGTTAAAATCACTCGTTTGGAGTGATCCTGTCGGAGGTTTAACACACAAAGGATCCACTCCAAAAGGAGAAGTGCATTTTCCAGTCTGGAGGAGTGAAATCCACTCAGACTGAGTTAAATTAGGAGTGTTTGTTTTAAGAGTGTACATAGTTTCTAGTTTTTGTGTTGTTAGCCCTTACTTAATTTCTTGCGGTTTATCGTTTGTTTTAAGGTTTTGAGTGAGTCCTGGGATATGCGCATTGACATCCAATATAATTGAACAAATAATTATTCATTATGTAACTGATGATTTAAAGTTTTGAAATCATTGTTAATATCTAAGCTATTAATTGCCAATTTAATTAGCTTTTTTTGTTTTAGTAATTTTGAATTTCCATTATATAAATGTTCTTAAATTTCATTGAAAATGTTTAGCAGAAAGTATATTTAAAACTAACTTTACCTTCTATTGTGTTGGCTTTTACAAGCCGATCACAAAGTTAGCGTACAAATTTTAGCTATTCAATTTTGTGATTAAAAGCCTTGCACTTAATATATGTAGACTTAATCAGGCTTCATGTTCAATCAATTCAACCATAATGTGAATTTTTGTTTCATCACAGTAGTGAAAATTGGCCAGTCATACTTTGATTGTTGCAATTCAAATTTTCAAATTGTTGAGAGTAATTGTTTTTAAATGAGAAGAATAAGATTGGTATTTTAGATGTTTGTTACAATTGCCTTAAGATCTCACCTGTATCCTGTATCTAATGAAACCCAAGCAAATATAGATAAAACTTGTTATCTTTCTCCAATTTAAATTGTTGCTAATAAAAAAGGTAAAAAAGTCACTATTTTACCACTCCTTAAATATTTCATTTGTAAAAATTAAAGCTAAAATAAAAATGTTGGTACTTTCACTGAACAAGAGATAAGCATTATAACATTGTTAATAATGACCCGAATCATTGTTTAATATTGGCATTGTTTCATGAACAACGTTTTTTTTAATTGTTTAGGAAAGTCCCTCAATCTTCAGCTTGTATTTATAATTTAGCGACTATTTAAGTGTCCTAAATGCTCAATAATTTATTAAAAATTTTTTTAATTAAACTTTGAAGAGATCATAGCCACTTTGCTAAGTTTCGAACTGAAACAATAGGAAATCCCGAAAAATGACAAAAGTGGGAGGTCTTATATCAGACAAAACTTTGTTAAGTTAATTGCCTGTAAAATAACAAATTTTTTGTATTTTGATTTTACACACATTTTCAAATATACTTATCAAACATTCAAATTTCAAAGTTGAAAAGCTATTTTACTTTCATTGCACCATTGTATTTATTGCTTACTGATGGACATGATAACATTGTTTCACTCTTAAAACAAACGAGCGAATTTAACTCAATCTGAGTAATTTTCACTCCTCCAGTCTTGAAAATGCACTTCTCCGAAAGGAGTGGACCATTTGTGTGTTAAACCTCCAACAGGATCACTCCAAATGAGTGATTTTAACTCAGTCTGAGTTAATATTCACTCCCTTTCCAGTGTCGGAAATGTACTTCTCCAACGGGAGTGGATTTCACTCTTTTGTTTTAAGAGTGTTGATGATCACTCAAAACTCAAGCCAACAGCTTCTCCAAAAGAGCCATTAAATTTTAACCCCTGCCTGTAAAATCAATTTTGTGTCTCTATTGTGATATGGCTGATTTGCAGGAAAGGCGTCTCAGCTTGGCAAGGATGTGTCGGCTTTGTAGCAATATCCAAAGGATTTTTGAGAAGTAAATTAGGTTGTTAGGGTTATTCGTTGAACCAGACTTCCAAATTGGGGTCTTGAAGTCCCCTCTTCCATGGCATTCGTTTGTCTGGATTTTGATGTTTAGAGAGTTTTGGGTAATATTTGGGCGAGTTGATTGCTATATTGATGGGTATAAGAGAGTTGTTTGTAATTATAAATGTCTCGGTAGTTTTATATTTGAGGCGGTAGTTATTGGAAATGAGTTGTCTTGTTTCGACATCATTGTATAGCTAAAGCTGTGTAATTGTTTTTGGTTGGTTATTTCTTTACTTTGCCATTACTAATCTTTTTTATGCTTTCAATTAAGAGTCTTGAGCTTTTTTAGAGTTAAACTTAATTTCAGCCCTAAAATTTAAAATATGGGGCATACTTAAATATTTCTGTTTCGAATCGAATTTTATTGTTATTTTCAACACCGTGTAATCTTCTTGAAATTTAAATTTGGAAACGCGTTCATTAATTTCAATACTTAATAGTTTTTTTTACTTGAAGTATTTAATCTCTGTTTTTATTCTTGGATTTCTTTAGTGTTTTCGGTGATTTGTTGATATGGCACGAACAGCTCTGAATACTTCATTGATTCACCATATTATATGCCCGACATTATTTTTATTCTTTTTGGAATTCTTGCCATACTCATGGTATAAAAATTTCCATTTAACTCATAATTTTCATAATACTTAATTACTTTCTAAAATTATTTGTTGTAGCGAAAGTAACATTAAGAAAATACATATTGCACAACTTTTACGACGAACCTAGTACTAATTGCACTCACATGCAAAATCTTAATGGATGAGGGTTTTACACACATCATTGCCTAACTCGATGACATTGAAAAGCGATCACACAATGTCACGGTCCAATATAATTGGACAAATTCAACTGATAGCTAATTTTTTTTCACACAACAACAAAATATATATCCTTCAAAGAGCAACCACGAAAAACGCCTCTCTTCTCTACCCGCATTTACAATTTTAACATATATCATTATTGATTGGTTTTGTTTTATTGAATTAATGTAGTATATCAGAGCTATTGGCGATGGGAGCGACCTGGGGGGGAACACAATGAAACCTTAGAGTGACATCGTACGGGGAGTCAGGACTTTAAACACCATAGATTTAAGGATTATGAGTATCCTAATGTATTCGAAATTTTTTGTTGTTGCTGGGTTTTGGTTTTATTTTCCGTTTATACAGCAGTGTTTGCCAGGTCAACGGATGCTTGACCGTGGCCGATCGCATTACGTCTATGCCTTACCAACTTGGGCAACTTCGCCCCCAATACCATTATTGAAGTGCCATAAGTCACTCAACAGGAGGAGGAGAAGTAAAGATACAACACAGCCAGAATTTTTTTTAACGAATTTTCCCACTTCATGTTTGTCGGGTTTCCGACTTCTGATTAATCATGTTTTGCACTCTTAAAACAAAAGAGTGAAATCCACTCCAGTTGGAGAAGTGCATTTTCAACACTGGAAAGGAATGAATATTTACTCAGAATGAGTTAAAATCACTCGTTTGGAGTGATCGTGTCGGAGGTTTAACACACAAAGGATCCACTCCAAAAGAGAAGTGCATTTTCTAGACTGGAGGAGTGAAAATTAATCAGACTGAGTTAAAATCGCTCGTTCGTTTTAAGAGTGTGCCCTTCTCTTGCTTACTTTTACGATTTGTTATCGCTGTACAAAGGCACACAAATTTGCATCAAAAAATTATCTTCTATGCTATTAAAATTTGATGTCAACCCCATCATGGGTTATTATCTAACATCAAGCTGCGACAACCGCAAACTCGTTGATGAAGATAGTCAAACGAAGAGGACCTGTTTTCTGATGTCCGCATCATTGCGTGTAGGACAACTCGTTGCACAACCGCTTTTCCTACATGATATATGGTTATGGTCCTTGTCAGTCTAAGAGGAGGAAACTGTTTGGGACACGTTACAAATGGCGGAGGTAATTGGCAAGTCTTTTCTCTTTAACTGTTTTCAGGGGCAAGGATTATTTAATGACTGTTGGAAGAAAAAAAAAGTTGGACAAGCGAGTAGACGATGGATCATTATGTTCGTCTTCCAATTACAGATTTCGGCTTAGGTTTGACTGTGTGGTAACTGCAGTGTTTGAAAAATCTAGGGTTTGAGTCTGCTCTTGAGGGATCTTGATGGTATGGTATTGTATATATTCCAGCTTGTGTGCTTGTTCATAGAACCGCTTATAAGCTTTCGTCAAGTGGGACAGACACAGAAAGAAATTTTACAGTCACAAAGAAATGAATAACACATAGACATATAACAACATTTATTGACCGTCACAAACATCCATGCCTGACCGGGATTCGAACCCGACCCCAGCAGCTCCAAAGGCTAGTACACTAACCATTCAGCCACCGAAGCGGCCAGAGGGGTCTTGATCTAAGTATCTAGGTTCTCTTGAACTAGGGTTGAGTCTCTTGAGTCTGTTAAAAAAATAACTTTCTCTCAATAAAATTCAATAGATGACCAAATAATTAAAGAGCAAATTAAAATCACGTACTGATTTTGATAGCTGGAGCTTTTACAATTGTCATTATTCTGAAAATTCTCTTAATTCTCAATAAATAAAAACAGATAAATTGAAAATGCTCTTTTTAAGTTTTATGAACGAAAATTGAGTGTTTTGCTTATAATAATTCTATGACGAAGTACTTGAATCTTTTTACTTTTTCAATTGGAAAATAGGCCACACCTTTTTGATGTAAAGGCTGCAGTTGAAGATATCTTATGTACTTTTGGTACTGACAATTGGGGACGTGTTTTTAATTACACAAGAAAATCTGATCTCACTGGTTAATAGTAAGTAATCAATAATATATATCCATCTTATTTTCTTTTGTAATTACATTTTAAATTTGAGTAGATATCTTTGTTGTAAATACAGTTTTTCGTTTGTTCAGATAAAACCTTTTAAAACCAAACCATACAATATTGATTTGTTGTAATCGTGTACAACTTGAGGTATCATGCAGCTCAAGTAATGCAGTTCCGTGTGCATTTGGTTGTTTTCAAGTCTGAAAAATAATTTTAAAAGAGCTCATGTCCTTTTTTCTAACATGAAACAAGAGTCGTTTTTCTCTTCAGTACAGAAATGTATGGAAATTATTTATTTCTATGGTTCAATTAAAATGACGCCCGAGAAGGATCGTTAAGAGTGCTGCTTCACTGTTGAATAATTTAATTTGAATGATGCGAATGTGTATAGCCTTGAATTATAATATTATGTAATGAAATGTTAGGGCACAAAACTCAGTGTTCGAATCTGTAGAGCGGATTCAGACGGATGGACTAACGTTCAAAACCCCCTTTTTACCATCAAAAACTTGCAAAAGGTGTAGGAAACACAAAATCTCCTTCCTGTCGAATCCATTTTGAATTTTAACAATACTTTCATGATCGTGTATTTCATATTAGATAATATTAAAAGTAATTTTTTGATAAAAATGAATAGGTAATTTCGATCAAAAGCTAAATATATAAACGATCGTTTAATGGTTTTTTTTATGGTATTCAAGCATTACAATTTTTTTTTTAATAGGGTAAAATTTTACCAAACGTAAAGTTTAAAACATTACCAGAAGTTCTTAGTTTCGTGTTTTTAATAGCAACTATACTGGAGCTTTCCATAATTAATTTAAATATCCCATTATATAACTATATTTCAGAAAATATTGCCCTTAATAATATAAACATAGATAATTACAATAAATAACTTGATACGTCAAGACAAAATTTCCCATGTAAAAGCAAATTGAAAGTCATTGTTAATATTTATTTCGTAGTCCAACAAAATTAAAATAATCGGTAAAAGTTGATTGACATTAGCTACGTATTTTGTGTATATTTTTATACCTCGCAATTAAACGAGCTCGAAACGTATATTTAATTTTTTTAATTGATTTCCTCTGCAGAAAATTTTATAATCAACCTGTTTTCACCTCTGATTACTTTTCTTAATTGCTTCTAATGAAGTGCTTAGAGCCTCTGTAACACCTTTTCACTTGTAATTTGAGGAGCTTTCTATACTAAAAAGTCCTTAACTAAAGCTGAATTTGAAAACAATTCTAAAATAACGTAATTAAGAACTTGGGAAAACGCATTAAAATTCCTCAACTAATTCTCTGAGTCGCAGACGCTTAAAAAAATCTGCATAAAAACAAAATATCAAAAAAGTTATTCAACATACAAAAAAAAAAAATCGCCGAGAGAAAAAAAACGCCAAAGAATTTTAATGCTGTTTTTTTTTTCTTAATAAGCAGTTAATTGACTTAATGCTGCTGGCAAATCTTCGAAGTGTATTATTTTAACCTTAAATAAAGTTTTGGTATGTTAATTTTTTTTAAGGAATGTGTTGAATCTGTAAAATAATGTGAAAAATATGAAATATTCTGCTTCCTTAAATTACTTCGATTTAACTGCAATTCCAATGAAAATCTAAGTAAAAGTGTTGCTGAGTTTTAATCTTATTTGTTTATGAAGATTAGGAAGAAATTTGAAATTTCTATCAAGCTTACATCAACCTACATAGAACAATCATGACCACATTAAATTCTAAATCGGAAAACGGCGGCGTAATAGTCTAACAATTACATCAGCTTCATCTTCTAATGTTCAGTAATTATTATTTTCTTTCTAAAAAGTTTTTTTCTGGTGTTCTCTATTTAAAAAAAATAGAGATTTGTAAAGTTTTCTTACACTTTGGTGGGAAAGATATTTGGTTGGGTAGGAGATAAAATATATACAATTAAATAAGTTTTTCTGAGTATAAGCTTAGCATTACTTGATGCATTTAATTTTTTTTTTTGATGGAAGAAAAATTTATTCGTTGTTAAAATTGTTCAACATTATATTCTAAACTAATTTTTTTTAAGTAAGATAGCAACTATGAAAAGTTTTTCCAAGTTTTCATTAACCCGGCAGCACTCGCGCTAACTTACCATAGACTAAGAATCTTCTAAACCGAGAACTCAATCTGATGCCTAGCGCCCCCAAAGTGTCGAACGGAACTAATACACTATTAATGATTGATTTGTGATTGGCATAATTGGGCTTTAAGATTGAAAATCTACTGTTTCTTCGAAATGTACAGGGTGGTTATAAAATAACGTTCGCTATTCGGAGTGGTCTGTAGCTTGAATGAATAATCCAAACGCAAAAAAAAACTTTGGGACACTTACTAATCAAGAAGGGGGAATGGACTAATCAAGAAGGGAAAAAAAGAATAGAATCATAAAAAACAAACTCGTCACTTGACCGGGGTTCTAAATTAAGAGGCGTAATTGGATGTGTTGGCCGTAATTAGCCATAATTGGCTTTGCCTCGTAATTTAAAACCTTGGTCCAGAAACGAGTTTCGTTTTATGAATCTATTCTTTTTAGAAAAAAAGGAACTTGTCTTTTGACCAAGGTTCTAAATTACGAGGCGCAATTGACTGCGCTAAAGCTCCTAAAGGAGGCTAGAAAAAGGCAGCCGTGAAACATTACATTAGTTCTCTTAGACACAATTGGGGGAGTTAGTGTCGAAGTCAATTTTAATATAGAAAATCCTTATAATGGTAATCAAATCAGAGTTTTAGATCTAGAAGTGTATTTAATCTATCTGGGGTCTATTAGACCCCAGGCGAGTGCTGCCGGGTTAAAGGTAAGTAGTCATTGCATCTCAATTTATTGTCGACACTAATAACTGTGAATGTTATTGATTTTGAAAAGTAATTTTTTAATTATTCAATTCTGAAAAACCATTTCAATAATTAAATTTAATTATTAAATTAATTCGATATCAATTATCAATGCACGTTTAAAAAGTATTTCATTCGAAATTAAAATCCCGAACGATATTCCCCAAAAATAATTATTCTAATAAGAAGAGCAGCGCCTTTTCACCTCAACTCAAAACCAACATGGATGCCACTGCAAAGACATCCCATCACTCGCGGGAGACGGGAAGACGCCAGCCCAAAATGGCTGAAAAATATTGATTATGCACTTGAAGCAACGGTAGCGCTGAGCCGAAAGCAGCCATTTTGAGTGATCCACGTCACATGATTGACAGCTTCTGCCACAGCGCCATCTAGCGGTGGCAGCCTCAGGGTCCGATTAGTGACGTCATTTTCGTTTTCCTCTCTTCTTCGGCTTCCTTACTTCGATCTCGACGCCATTTTTAATCAACTTTTCTGAGATTTGAGATTTTTTTTCTCCTTCAAACACTTATGTCATTGATTGTTGGGGTGGTGAAAGTAGCAGGGATTGAAGAATTTGATTAGGTATCCAAATTCTATTATGTATCAAATTAATTGCTTGAGAAAAATTTATCAGTTTAAATTATTGCCATTTTTTTCTCTCCAATGTACCTCTCTTAACACCAAGTTCATCAAATATTGATTTCATATGACTATTTTCTGATATTGCGATATTAACCCGATATCTTGCATTATCCCAAGTGATAATTATTGTGTACAAAAATGAAGTTAACAAGTTAAAAAACATAACAGATTCATGTATCACACACAAATTGTCGCTATAAAAAAGAAGTTTAATTGATTTGTAGTTTTCTCTGCAATACATCCAAGTATTAAAATGTTACTATATTAAGTTTATCATATGTTTTACTAAATTCATATATTTTTTACAATTTTAATTTTTTGTTGTAGTTATAATTGAAACAGACACAACCTACACTCTTAAAACAAAAGAGTGAAATCCACTCCATTAGGAGAGGTGCATTTTCGACACTGGAAAAGAGTGAATATAAACTGAGACTGAGTTAAAATCACTCGTTTGTCCGATCCTGTCGGAGGTTCAATACACAAAGGATCCATTCCTCTAGGAGAAGTGCATTTTCTAGACTGGAGGAGTGAAAATTAACTCAGACTGAGTTAAAATCGCTCGTTCGTTTTAAGAGTGTAACATTTCGATAGATGTTGAGTCCAATACGATAGCCTTAAGCCAACTAACTTGGTGTAACTGATATCATTTAACGAATGAAAAGTATTTATTTTATTTATTATAACTTAAGTATGACAATTATTGCATAATCCTAGGGTTGTCATATTTAAAACAAAATATTTTATTTTAAAATGAAAACGTAGATTTACACAGATTTGAAAGTGTCATTTTAGTTTGGCATCGTTTTTTTTTATTGAAATTTATTCACAAACTATATATTTTCTTTCTTCTTGTTGTTTCAAATAATACAGTTCAAACCAGGCTTGTTTTTTGAAGCAACAAAGTTGTTTCCATTTGTTTGTAAAACAACTTTTCCAACCAACCATTTTAAAATAAACTATTTCCTCGTTAAAATACCGCATGCCATTCAACTTTTCCATGGCCTTAACATAAACTTTGCGTCCGCATTCCACAACCTAACTATTTTAGTATTATTTAGTAACAGAAAAACACAAAGGTTAACACATTGTTAAACTGTACTCACAAAAGCAGATATACATTTTATTCAATCGATTTTTTTTGTGAATCTCATTGATAACTTTAAGGAGGAAAAGTAAATAATTAAAAAAGTGTTTTTAGTCGTGGTTTTAAGTATTTACTAAATTTATATACTGCGTGGGTTTATCCTTAATATGTCTAGCTTGTAGTTAAAATTAAGTTTTAATTTTGTGCTAATCAATTCCCCTCCTCATTGGTCAGTAACTTGCTTTTTTTTTAATATAAATTTGAACAACTGTGGCCCTGGAGGGTTACTTTGACCCAATATTTTAAACAAATAACTTCTCATTAAATACACTCTTTAAAAAAGTGTTTTTTTTTTTCAATTAGTGAAAACTCAATCTGGACCTATGAGTAAAAAAATATTCAAGAAGAAAATAAGTGCTATTGCTATAAGTGCTTGAGTCAAAGTTCGACAGTAAGTACTTGAAATTTAAAAAAAAAAGTATGCATATAAAATTCTATAATTTAAAAAATGATAATTTAACCCTCTAATGCATAATGTTGTTGTTTGGCAACAAGTAACATAATTCACTTTATTATATTTAAAGTTGAGCTCCTTCTCGACAAATTTGTGTTTTTTTTTCATCTATTACAATTCATTTTAAAGTTTAAGCTACTAATATACCTCTAAGATGACAGTAGTAAAAGTGTATTCAAAATTAAAGAGTGAGGTTATTAACTGTTGTGAAATTACGTGTTTGGCAGTAGTCAAAGTACAATAATATTAGTACTAAATTACAAATAAATTGTTATGAAAAATTAATTATAGTTAAAGAGGGTTATTTTGAAATATATTTAGTAGTTTTCTAGTCATTATTATCAAAATTTGAATTTTGTAGTTGGTTTTTGTCGTATGGAATTTTTTAAAAATTAAAATTATTTAAATTCTAATGCAGTCAGATTTGTTTCAGTATTTTTCCCATAATGTGCGAGTATTAAAGGTACATATGTATATTTTTTCGGGATGAACAAAAATATTCATGTATTACAGTGTTAACGAACCAACCTATAATTTATAACTGTTACTAGGTTTAGCTCTAATTTATTAGTATAAAACATCGGAAAAATTCTAAAAAATATCATTACAGATTAATTTCTACCATCCTGACATTCTTTTGACACAACAAAACCTCTTATATATCCCATCGACTCAGACACAAAACGTCATCTCTATCTCACGCACATCCCAAAGTATTCTATCGTTAATCGATTCTTTCATTCATTCGATCCATTTAATCTATTTGAGTTAAAAACTCCACAGTAAAAAAAAATCGAATGGAGAAACACAGAACCGAATTTCACAGAACCGAATCAATCCCACACATGCTCTTTGAAGGGTAAGGAGAGAAAGAAAAAAAAATGTTGATGAGCGCTCTAAAGCCTCATCAGTCACTTCATTCGAAATTGTCCCCTTCCACCCCCAAATAAACAATAAGAAAAGCGGGAAAAACTGATATATAAAAGTGTCAAAACGATGGACTGTAAGTTTAGTAATTATTTAGCTCGCAATCTTGCGTGTAGATATAAAGAAAAAGGAGTTTTTAAAGGAAGAAAAATAAAAATAGGCGGGAATCCGAAGGGAAGCCGGTTGTATTGGCAGTAGCATTGATAAACTCTGCTCCAAGCTAGACAATGCATCTCGATTTATTATATTGACAGGTGGGGCAGACAAGTTCGACTCGCCAATCGGGCCAGCGCATCTTTCTATTTTATCTATCTTTGGCACGATCAGGGATCAGCGATAGTTGTAATTTTCGCCGCTCCACAAACGGGTCGACACGTATGGGAAGTTAGCGCTGCGTTGGCGAATTTGGCGATTTTTATTCTTTAAGTAAAAAAAAACAAATCATTAATTGAAATTTTTACTTTGACGAAAAAACTATTCTACATCCTTGAAAATTCCCACTGTTCTTGATACTATGCATTTGTATATTATTAATCCCAATAGATGTCAGCCATATTATTTTTTTTAAAATTATGATCAGAATCATGATGATGCCAAATGGCATCACTGGTACTGAAAGAGTTGACATCGTACTTCATGCAGACCCTGTTTGAGGAAAATGTATCAAATAAGATCGTAGAGTATCGAAGTATTCGTTAGTATTAGCGAGCGTTCGAGCGTTAGTATTAGCGAACGTTGACAGTGTTTTGCTTTTAAATTTTGCCCTCGTATAGCTCTAGTGTGGCACTCAAACCAAACCAACTAAACATGTTCTTCATCAAACACATTTGAAAACGAGCAACTACAATAAATAGTCCCAATTTTTTTTATTTGTATTATATAGTATGTTGCTTCTCTGTTGGAGTAGCTCTAGTGCTTAGTAATTTAAACCAAACTGTATATCTTTCGCTGCTTTATGAAAAAAAAAGTGGCCTTTGAACTTTATTTGTCAATTTTACTCATTTTATGCGGAGGTGGCGACAGATGGCAACATCTGTCATATGTGTTTGTGTGTGT
Organism: Hylyphantes graminicola; assembly: GCA_023701765.1. Classification (NCBI taxonomy): domain Eukaryota; kingdom Metazoa; phylum Arthropoda; class Arachnida; order Araneae; family Linyphiidae; genus Hylyphantes; species Hylyphantes graminicola. Next base: position 54,745,720 of record CM043119.1, read on the forward strand.
CTTGTGTTGTCCTAATTGACGATGGTTTATAAGCGGGTCCTTGCGACCAAGCACACAAGCCTGAAAATATATGTCTACCAACCAACCCATTTTATGCTTATATAAAATCTGTCCAAATGTCAAAACAACTTTTTCTGTTACAGAAATCCTAATTATTGTATTTTTCCTTACCAATCCTCATTACCGTCTGTCTAAATTATTTAATACTTTCTCGTTTTCAAAGAAAGTAATTGCGGTAAGTAGAACTACTTCTGTAGTCAATGTTTTCAAAAAGCTTTTGGTTTTTGCAGGATTTTTCAAAACTCCCTGTTAAAAGTCTATGATTTTGCAACAATCCTTTTTAAAAGTCTATGATTTTGCAACAATCATTTTTAAAAGTTAATGAATTTTAAAGTAAATCCTTTTTACAATGTAATGAATGTTATAGCATTTGTGATTAGCCTTTTCGCTTATAGCGTATATAAGTATAAATATATCAAATACATATATATCAAATCCTTAATATTAACAGCCCGAACCGGATTTTCGGTGTTCACTTTCTTCCAATACCCTAATCCCCCCATCCCGCATCTCGGCTTCATTTCAATCACGAGCAAATACATCTGATAATCCCAGCAGCATCAAAATGATATTGCGTTACCACCACCCTCGCAATGGCAACCCTACATACACAATCACACCGGTCCGAAAAGATTTTCCCCCAATACTCCCCCCTCCCCAATAAAATAAAACCGCACGAGAATATGAGGGTGGGCATCAATAAACCCAGGCTGCATCACTCCCCCACCAGTAAACGAGGGATCGAACTGTTTGTAATTGTGGACAACTTAATCATGCTTCTCATAATCTATTTATTTACGCTACCCCGTTTTAATAGACGCTTTGTAATGAGGCCGCCTCGGCCTAATGAATCCACTTCAGGTCTTGATTATCGGATTCATGTAGGAATTATTTCAGGGGTAAAAGGAATCATTCCGTATTATCGTTATTAAAAGCAATATTTGATCGTTTTTGTATGAATCTAAAAAGGGACCAAGTCGGTTGGACCATTTCCCCTTACGCCTCTTTCTTTCAATATTTTACTGTAACAAGAAGCCTGTACGGAAATATCTCAGTAGACTTAAACGTTTCATGTGGAATCGGGCTGATAACAGAAAAAAAGCTCTAACGGAAAGCCTTATGAACGAATAAAAGCGATACAAATTTAGCATAGACGATAATTATTCGAGCATTGTGGTATTTCTCTTTTAGGATGCCTCAGTTGGTTTTTCAGTAATTAGATAGCCCTGCTTCGGGCAAAGTGATACATAATTATTATTCTGATTTCCGATTGTCTGTAGTTGGGACTGGAGAGTTCGATTTCTGAAATGCAGGTGTCAGCTGCGATCAATTGTCTTGCAGTAGACAGTCACTTATTCATAAATTAACAAGATTGTTCGCGAATTATTCGAAAAAATTGGAAATTTAAATTGGTTTGGAGAAATTTATTAATTAGTATATTTCACAGAAACTTTGTTTCAGTTTTTTTACAGTTGTACTGATTATGAACCAACGACTGAGAATTATAAATGATTTTCTGAATAATTGAGGCAAAAAAGTTTTGTGTATCGAATAATTTGTGATTAATTTTATTAATTCATTTGTGAAACTATTATTGAAAGTTCATACAATTAATTGAATTGTGTTTGTTTTTGCACATGTTTTTGTCAATATTAACTATACATTTCCTTGGAATTTATCAGCTAGGACAATAATTCATTTATTTTCTTGAATCATTATTGTTAAGGCACACAAACTGACTGGCAAGAAAATGTGGCATGCGAAAATCTGTCTTTTTATTAAGTTTATCTAAATAAACAAAACATAAGAAAAATTTAGACTATAGTAGCAACAATTTCAAGACTATAGTACATAACAATTTATGTAAGACCGATTAGGCTGCACTAAAAACGCATTTTAAAATTTTAACGTTAACGTATTTATTCGGTAAGGAATGTACTAATTTCCTTTACAAATCATTAATTTGTTAATAACTTAGGTGAGACCTTCAATTTTCTTTTAATTCATTTTTTGAATCATTAAAATGGAGGTAAATACAGTAAATGTAAGAAATAATTGAAAATTTATTGACTGCTCTTTTGATAAATGAATTCTCTTTTCTTTTTGAATCAATTTGCTTGGTAATTTTTTTCAAATATAATCTTTTTATATCTAAATCACATGAAAGCCAATTTAATGGGATAGTCGACAAGTGCTGTTTGATGTGTTAGCTACCAGCTGTTGTAAAACTAAACAGTATAAACGTTCCGAAGCGTTTACAAAAACCAATAGTCTAAAATTCCTTTGTATGTCTGATCGGCCTCTTTAAAGGACCGAACAATGTACAACTTTATGTAAAGTCTGTTGTTTTTACAGAAAAAAGATTTTGTGGCAGAAAAATACCTTGTAATATGCGGAAAAAAATCTGTATTTTATAAAAAAAATTTGTAATTTAAGCGACAAATCTGTTATTTAACAGACACATGGGGGAAAAAAATTCATAAAGGGGAACACATTTTCCTCAAAAGGGAATCGAACCCAAGTGACAGGAATACGGAATGCAATAGTACCGAGGGTATTATAAACTGAGATACAAGGGCTCGAACAACAGACCTTTAGATCTTCAGTCCAACGCTCTCCCAACTTTTGTATTTTGGCACTCAAAGTATCTGCAAACAGTTTAAATGCTTGTTCGATTGCAGTCTAGCACTCTTTTCGCAATTAAAAAAAAATTATTTACTTTAAACGGTATATTTTTACAGAAATACTGTTTAAAGAAAATAACAGTATTTTTCTTAAACATAACTTTTTCACTAATATTAACAGATTTTTTAAAAAAAGTGTACTAATACAACACATAAATAATATGATACTTCAAATTTTGACTGCTATTATGTCGAAATCTTGTATGCTATAGAAGCAGCTGTAAGTTACAATTACTGCCACAAACATAATTGTTTCGAAAAGACCCCATACGACGACTAAAATTTTCTCAAAGGTTCACAGTCTTATTTTCTCATTTTGAAATTTTTTCAACCATGCAAGCTGCGAATCGAGTAACTGAGACGAGCATTTTTTTTCGTTTTGTAGACTCGACTTGAACCATTACCTTTTATTTTACTTATTCGGTTGTTTAAGACGCTTCCAGAAAAAGTAATTGTTTCGTTTAGCTTTTCAAATCTATTCCTGATTTCAGAAGTCGAATCGCCCTCTTTGATGTCTGCTATTTAATTCATTTTTAGTGTTGCTATTGAAAATAGTCTAAGATATTCCTCGAATTTGATGAATGAAATCGGTATGATTTTTATTAGATCTTCATTGAGAAATCTTAATTAAATGGTTTATTGAATTTTTACCCGTTGAATTCTTGTAAGCTTTAAAGTTTACAGTCATGATATTTAATTGTTTGACTAAAACGACTTTAACACATTTTCTTCCATCTTCAGAACTACTTACCTTCGAAATTTTCCTGCAAGTAATGCTGAAAATATCTATTAACTTTATTACTGCTTTGAAATTTTACGTTTGCGCCTTTTTGAAAACTCTCAATAATTTCAGATCAGTAAGCTGAAGCCAAGACAATCCGCTTTTGAAACAATTTTTGTTTTCCTAGATAAACCAATTTCAAATGATTTGAATTTATAAATTCGACAAGTGATAGTAAAAGCTCTAAACTACTCATAAAGTATTAGATATTCCCAGATTATTTAATTGTTATAGATGTATTCCTTTATTTATTTCCCTTATTCCGTGCACCCTACCCCCTACTCCCAAAATAATATTGCCTCTCCAAAAAACGACGAACTTGTGACAATGTTGGAGGAATGGCCACCGTTCACTAGCCTGATGTCCGTTCGGCGGATTGGCCCATAGAGAAATAAACTGACAATTAATTGTTTCTATTGGTACGATGTTAATGGCTCCCCAATCGTGAAGTCCAATGGTTCACCAAAGCCCCCAAATATACGCTTCGTCCTGATATTGAAAGACTTCTGCGTCTCTATAGTGTGGCTCTATTTCAACCAATCCTTCAGATCCAAAAATTAGCCAAAATTTCCCATTCCCAATGACATTGACGAAGTATCCAGAAGTCATTCCTCTGCGATGACATCCAAAGGAGATACGCGACTCTTGATGTAGGGACGCGCGGTTTATGATAGATTGGGAACATCTCTTCTGTCTGTCCGGCTGACAGCTGAGAAATGGTCCCGAAGGCCGGACAAATCCGGAATACTTTGCTGTGACACTCCCGTGTCTCCGAGATATGGGACCATCAACGACTTAACTATACTGGGCTTCTAATGTAGTGGTAAAAATGTCGAATGTGGAGGGGACCAGATGAATTGGAGAGAAAGTAATACATGTCGCTGACGGTAAACGTGCGTGTCAATAAAAAATAAAACAAAATTATGTTTACATGCCATTTAGTTGAACTTTCGCCTTATGTGTTTTAAAAACACTGTTTTGTTTAAATAATTGCTACGTCCATTTAGGATATTCGAAGAGTGAAAACATCGGGATTGGTAGGATTATTTAAAAATCTAACTGTATTTTGGGAGAAAGATTGCTACGTTTGGCCACTTATCGGGGACGTAAAAGTATGTTGCATTAAAAAAAACCTAAGATATAATTTTATTTGAAAGCCATTTTGTTGTACTTTGCTACGTATAGGTTTGATATATATGATACTTTGTTTAAAGCTGAATTTTGCGTCTATTTTAGGACACTCTAAAGGTAAAAATATCGGGATTGTGTAGGATGATGTGGAAATTTATCTCTAATTTGGCGAGAAGGATTGCTACATTTGGCAACTTTTTTGGCGACGCAAGCGTATGTGCTATTAAAAACTAAAACATTTTATATTTGAAAACTAGTGTGTTGAACTTTTGCTATGAATATGTTTGATTCATTCTGTGTCTTTTTTTTAAAAAAAATAAATGTTACTTTCATTTTGTGACACATTCAAAAAGTGGAACTATCTAGATTGTTTAGAATTATTTAGAAGTCACGTGATTTTCTCATCGATGTAGGTCCCCTTTTCTATTTGCCAATGCCCTGTGCATTATAACTGAAGTCTCAGGGGGCGATTGGTAATCCGACGTCGCTGTGACGAGTCAGCCGTCATTTTTTGGTATTTGGGAGTGATTAATACATGAATGCAGAGATGATGGTTGGTCTTTTTTTTCTTATGGTGGGTATAGGGTTGTCGGTTATTTTTGTCTCTGGAAAAGATATGGGGTTGCGTTTTCTTGGTAAAGGAGACTTTTTGTAATGATCATCGTTAGAAAACAATTTTGAAAATTTTGTGCATTTTACGCTTGTTTTCATTGCATTAGATTAAACTTTTAATAGAAAATTTGATTTTTAAAAATTATATTTCTATAAGAGATCGTTATAAATTACCGGCTAATGCTTTAAAATGTTGTAAAATTATAAAATTTAAAATTGTTTTAAAAAAATTGTGTTGCTGGAAGACCTGACTGTCAGGTTACGTTAACGGTCTACCCGTATGTATTCCTCAGAGTGTAATATAGGAAAGCGTTGTGCTTCGATATTAGATTTTTTATATACATTAAATGCATATAATATTTATGCATAGCTAAAGCGTTGCTTGCGTTAAACTTGTATTACTTTATAATATTTTGTCTTATCTTAATATTCATATTTTAAAGTAGGAAATTCTTTTCAACAACTTAAAGAGACTAATTAAAAATAGCTTTTAAATATTCCATTCATCTTCCAACTGCGTTCTTTGAAGTTCAAGACACTGTTTCCAGGTGTTTTTTTTTTTTTTTACATAACCATGTATTTACCGTTTTAGAAACATGTAGTATTTTTTATTTTATTTTAAACTTGAATACTATTTTCGAAAATATGCTTTTTTGAAAGAAATGAACAGTCCTTACAAAAAAAAATCAAAATATGAGACAATCGTGGATAAATTTATGTGATAGCGCCATTTTGAGAACTGCAAAATTGAATCTGTTTTATGACTCTCAATTCCGCAGCGACATTACAAACGATAATACGTACGGGAATCAGTCATAAATGTCGACCTAAATTTATTATCTTGTCCGTATAAAACATTTTCCCTTTGTTTTAATCAATCACAAAACTGATACTGTATTTGAACAGACGCGATATATATTTCTTTTTTTGCCTGAAATCAAAATGTATGTTTAAGAAATCAAACTTTTGCAGCTGTAGTTGTAGGTAATAATGGTAAAATCTGTCTTGGTTAAACAGATTGTGTTGTTTTATAGTATATATCGATGCGACGCCATCAGATTTTTTTGATGAGTAGAGTTTATTTTATCGTCTTAGTAATAGTATTTTCTGTGTATAATATAGACAAGTACTTACGCAATGGGAAGTGTAAGATTTATCCAATCTAGTTTTAAGCATTCTAACAATTGTCAAATCGCATGCTTTTATCTGGATTCTTCTCAGGCACACATTTTTAATGATATGTTTTTAAAAACTAATTGCAGCTAAAATTCTATAATTTTTTCTTAATAGATCATCTTTTTACTAGACATATATTTTTTTTTAAGTCATGAAAAACTTTCTAGCGGCAGAGTGGCTGAGAGGTTAAATGCGTCCGCTTCGTAAGCCCAATATCGCAGGTTCGAGCCCCGGCTGAGTTGTCGGATTTTCTGGATCGAAAAATCTTGGGCACGCATGTTATATGATTATGTGGCATGTGAAAGATCCCTGGAATTGCCATTTGGCTTGGGTTCCCTCGTCAAAATTAAATCTCAGAATTCACAGAGAGCTGAGATTCATTGTAATCTGAGCGTCAAAATTGGTTGCGAGAGTCGCCTAGATGGTGCCACAAAAAATGTCTCTTCTGTTCTGGGATTTTTGCCGATCCTGCAAAGGCTTGACCGCCAATGTTGCAACCCCATTAGAGAAAAAAACTTTCTTTTTCAATAGTAAATTTTTTTTAAAAAAAAAGTATAAAAGGCTCTAAGAATACTTTTTAATATTTTTAATTTAAAAATTACGCAACAAAATTTTATTTTGAGGTGAATTTTCCATTCTGATATGAGATATATAAGAACACAAGGAGACAATACGAAACTTGTTTAACATTTTACGAACTATTTTTTTTTTAAACTTTTTTTGACTTCCGTGTATCTGACATCAAGGCTTTCAATCTAAAACCGTACATGTCTGAACGAATTTACTTTTTGCATGAGTTAGTTTTAAGGAATATTTCCTTTTAAAGAAATTTTTAAGACCCTAAGTACTGAAATGCATTTGAAGCAAGTTAGCACAATTCTAGGAATAATTTTCTCAAGGCAAAGATGCAAATACACAATTTCCATTTTAAGTCCCCCGTCCTTCTTGTATGCCAAATCAGCTTCTTCGTCTGATCCTATCTGCTAATAAGCATTCATCCAAAGATAAGACTTAAAAGATAAAAAAAAGCTAAAATTAGTATCATTTTTAATGCATGTCACATAATAATTAATATCTTATTCAGACATTTTAAAAGAAATTTCTTTCTGATTAAATTCCTTATTTATAACCTGGATACTCTTCTTTAATTAAAGCATAAAGAATTTTTTAATGGAATTCGTTTCTAACTCGGTTTGTTAGTATATTTTATTATAAGAAAAGTAATTTATGCATCCTTTTTTTTCCACCGTCTCTTTTCGTTTGTTTAATATTTAAATCTCGAACTTATTTGCATTACAGATTATTTTTTTTTTGCCTATTTCCCTTCAGTTCATTGCGAGGTATCAGTCATGTTCGGGGTATTTCGCGTTCCGTTGCCAGATCGAAATGTCAGGGAATCTATTCTATTATTTCCCCCGTTGTTGGTTTTTGAAACGCCATCCCCCCTCCCTTATGTCAGTGAGTTTTTTGAAGAAAACTGAACTAAGTCATACAAGCAATTTGTATAAGTTATAATGTTCATTTTTTAAAATAAAAACATACCTTCGTAACTTTTTCGCATTAATTAAAACACAATAACACTTATTATTCGTATTAATTAAACACAATAAACACTTTTTATTTTATTTTATGTATTAATAGAAATTTTTTATTTTAAATTTGACTATAAAGTAAATGTTTAAATCAACAATTCTTACAAGTGCACAGGAACGTTGCATAATTCAGTAAAACCTTTACGAAATATCAGTATCATTAACCATTCGGGCTAATTTTTGCTCAATTTTATTATTACGTTGATAGTTATTTTTTAATCAAAAAAGTGCAGTGAAAAGAATGTTTTAATTTCATGAAAAATTGAAATTTAATTTTCAGAAATTTATATTATTGTTCTGGGGTTAGTGAAAACTATCTACTGAACTTTTATTTTCAACAATTAAGTTTTTTGCCAAGGAAACCTAAATCTTAGGCTTGACATTAATCTCAGACAAAAAGTGGGCAGTCATTTATTCATAAAAAAGATCACTGTAAATTTTAACATCACTAATTTAATTTTAAAAATGCCATATTTTTTTTAATTTAATTAAATTGCCATTTTCTTATAAAATCTAACAACTTTGCATTTATATATATGCGCTGTGTAACATTTCTTGTTTATTATCCTTAGTCCTTTGAAATTTTTTTTAAGTTGTTAACTTTAAAACTTTGATATATAAATTTTTATATTGGATCATATTACATCTAGTTATTTAAAAATTTAGACAATTAAGCACTTTTAATGATCAACGCTTCCAGCTTTTCAAATCATTATTAGTTTTAATTCACTTTTCTTCCCAATACGAGCCTTTTACTCCCTCTCTGCGTCGGTTTTTTCTACTCTTCTGTCATCCATTAATTAGTGACATTCGCCTGATACTTTCATTTGGCGATGAGGAATTCATCAACAAAAATTTTTAATTCCTCAAAATAATACAAAACAAAAAAACTTTTTCCAGAGCAAAAAGAAGAACTCTAACAAAATTAGAAAAATAAAATGACACGCGTAAAAATCTGCTTATATTCCATAACTTTATTATACATGAGCAATTGAGTTCATTAATGAAATAAAAATTCACCCCGAACTGTAAAAAAAAAAAAAGTTCTCAAAACGAAATGAAATGTAAGTCGTGTGAGTTTTCTGTTTCATTAAGTATTCCGTATTCGTTGCGCAAAATACGCAGTTTCTTTTATCTTCAACAACTTTTTAAGTCTAAAGCATACTCGACGCACGATAATGACATTAAATATGTATAATCAATTTTTTACCTGTGTTTTCTGCAGCCTTCATTTAGTTGGCTAATTATGTTAAGATTTGTTGTCTATAGATTTGTACATTTCTTATACATTCAGATTGCTTTTTTTTCTCCTGTTTAATTTTCAGTTATGTTTTAATTCTACTCTGGTTCTTTCGTGATGCACTTAAGGTTGTGTTTTCTAATATTAATTAAAATTTCCGGTGCTTTTTAAAAATTCCATCTGCTTAATTTTTGAGGAAAATATTGTATATATTTGTTTTTTGAATGGTGAATGGCTTATTGCACGCGTTTTCATTTTTTTTTACATGTTGTAGATATTCTCATTTCATCATTAAGATCACATTTGCAGTGAAAAAAAATAGCGAAAGCTTCTTTCGACTGCAATTAAAACAGGGAAGTTTGACTTGTATAATGAAGGCGTGGAAATAAGCAATGATCCTTTCAACTAACTCAAAATACAATAACTGGAATTAGAAATATTATTTTTAATCAATACAGTCACACACGGGTGGACTGTAAGATAGATCCAACAATTACTTTCTTCTACCATTAAGCAGTAAACATTCAGCACACAAGTATTAAAAACTTTTGTAAACGGAACAGTGAAAAAAAAACCACATTACAAGATTGCGAGCAGTTATAGTCCATTGGCTGAGGAGACATACTCACAAATTATAATGGACTAACTATAAGATAAATAAACTGATTGTATTTTTCTACCTTTAAGAAGTAAACATACAGCACAAAAGTATTGAAAAAGGGTCCAGTTTGGAAAAGTGTAAGCAAACACAGATTGCAAAACAGTTATAGTTCATTGGCTGAGGGGACATACACAAAAAATCCAAATGCAGTCACATACGATGGACTAACTAAAGATAAATACAATTGCATTATTCTACCTTTAAGCAGTAAACATACAGCACAAAACTATTGAAAAAGGATCCAGTTTGGAACAGTGTAAGCAAACACAATAACTGATTGCAAACTAGTATATCTAGTATAGTCCATTGGTTGAAGTGACATACACAACAATTCCAAATGCATTCACATACGATATGATGGACTAACTATAAGATTAATCCATTGATTGCTTTCTTCTACGATTTAGCAGTAAAAATTCAGCACACAATTATTAAAAGCTGTTGTAGATGGACCCAGCCTTTAACAGTATAAACAAGCACAATACTAGATTGTAATCAGTTATAGTCCATTGGCTTAAGTGACATACACAAAAATTCCAAATGCAGTCGCATACGATGGACTAACTTTATGATAAATCCAATTGCATTCTTCTACCTTTAAGCAGTAAACATACAGCACAAAAGTATTGATAAAAGATCCAGCTTGCAACAGTGTAAGCAAACACAATACTTGATTGCAAAACAGTTATAGTTCATTGGCTGAGGTGACAAACACAAAATTCCAAATGCAGTCGTTCACAGTCCGTGAGATGGATCTAACGATTGTTCTAATTAAACCAATCTAGAACAGTGAATAAACTACACGCTGCACGGTAAGAAGAGACTGTTGCCACTGAAGCAAATTGGTTTTCGTCTTCCGACAATTGCAAGAAAACAGTGACTTCCGCTTTTAGGTATTTTATTTTACAACTTGTAAATTTTGTTATTTTATCATTCACCAAGAAATCATTTCTTCGAGCTGAAGGGTAACTGTGTTTATTTTCGGGGATAGCTGAAAATAAATTACAATTTTAACAAGGGTGTTGCAATGTTTACTTTGGATTGTGGCTTTCTGATGAGAGATGTAATCATTTGGATAAAAAAAAAGTATATCTTTCAAGTGAGACTCGTGTAACTAATCATAGCCACAAAATGAACTTATCTCATAATATCGTTTTAACATTGTAATAAAGGCAATTTTGGCATAATTAATTAAAAAGTTCATCTTCAAAAAAAATATCCATTCGTTACAGAACAATGATTTTCAATGAGTTTTAGAAATCACTGCTATCAGTGAAAGTACAAATTTAATAATATATTTTCTTATATTTAGCAAACATGTACTAGACTCGAAATTACGAAGTAACGTCACTTTACTATCAAACAAAATAGATTTCTTGTTTCATCATTGCTAAAACTGTCATAAACTACTGCAGATCTATTAAATCATTCGCGACGTTTGGCAAAAAAATTTACCACTCGAAAATAAGCCTTATGATTATGTTTATCTAAATAAACAAAATATAAGGTAAAAATCCATAGAATACTGAATAATTTCTGGTGGGCAAATTAAATTACACAAAAAAAGATTAAATAAAGTTTAAGTCTCTATTGAAAAATGAAGGTGGTTAATGGTATTAACAAAATCGGTCGCTAATAGGTTAATTTTTAAACTTTCTTTCATTAAACTTTTAGCAAGTAACATATTTAATAGATAACGTACCACCACTAATCGCCATTCTTAAAAAAACTGCTCCTGTGGTCACCCCTTCACGTCAGTACATAAAATACTGGTACGCTGAGACAGACGTGCTCGTTAAATCTGTGGAGTCCAGAGACGATGTCGCTCGAAGTTCCGTTGGGTGCCCGCTCAGGTGTCGACCTCGTCACTTGATCAGGGTTTTAAATTGTGAGGCGCTATTGGTTGTGTTAAAGCTCCTCAAGGAGGCTAGAAATAGGCAGCCGGAATCGATTTCATTACCTTACCATACCTTACATAAAATACGCAATTTAAAAACTGGCCCAGGAGATACTATTACCTTCTTAGCCATGAAATATATATGGTTTTGAGAACTCTTTGTATTCCTCTGGCATAACAGGCGATTTCTATTTTACTGATGTAGATCTATATCGCTATTTCTTATTTAGTTAGTATTTATTGAAATAATTTCTGTTCGTTTCATAGAAATGACTCCGTTGTTTTCTCAATAAGTTTTAGAAACTATTGATATCGTAAAAATGCAAATTCAATTTTAACCATTTCGTAGCGTCACTTTATTATTCAACAAAAATCATTTTCTTCTGTTGCTAAAACTATTACAAACTACTGCCAATCTATTAATTGAATCGGTGAGTGCAGAAACAACGCCAGTCACAAATTTCAAATTTTTCAGGAGGAAGAAAAAACGTTATAACTCCTCCTCTATTTTTGCACTCAACACTCGAAACAAACGTCCTGTATTTACGGAACTACTCAACAGATTAACGTAGTTTTTGCACCCAACACGCATCTTGCCTTTCTACGCTTATTTTCATTGAGAACGAGTTTTCGGATTTTTTCGACTGAAGTGGTTTCTGCACTCACCGATTCAATTATTAAACTTTCTCTTATAACAATTTTTACACTTAGATTACTTTTTAGCAAGCATATATATCTACCACCTCCTACCCCTAAAAAAACCAAAACCCCTGTACCTGTGGTCAGCCCTTCACGTCCGTACATAAAGTACGCAATTTAAGAACTGGCCCAGGGTAACTATTACCTTCTTAGCCATGAAATATATGGTTTTGAGAACTCTTTGTATTCCTCCGGCGTAACAGGCGATTTCTATATATCTGCGGAAATGGATGGGTTTAGGCCGCTGCAGAGATGGATATTTAGGTCTGGGCCTTGTGTTTACGGCGCTCCTATCTTTTATGTCCCCTTGTGTGGCGGCCATTGGAAATTCTGGGGACAGGGGAAAGCTGGTAAGTTGGCCATTCGTCAGGAGAAGTGGGGTTTGTGTTATAGCTAGTGGGATGAGGGGTCGGCTGTATATTGAAGGGTTTGGGGGTTTTCGCTTTTGGTGTTTTGGTTAGGTAATGGTCGAGTGAGATGTGGAAGAGTTATGTTATAAAGTATTTGATAAAGAATGGTTAAAATTTTGATTTCAGCATCAAATTCCGTCAGTTTTAACCACTAAATTTGAACAAAGTGCACACAACAAATTTTGAAAATGTAATTGAAAAAAAAACACCTTCATTTAAACATTATCAAAGTTGATAAACTTTTTTTTTAAAAAAACTCTTTTTACTTTTTAAGTGTTTGAGTACAAGTTACAAAATTTTAGTTCACTATTGCGGACCATGCAATCCTGGAACTTAGTAGCTTCCAAGAGTACACTCTTAAAACAAAGAAGTGAAATCCACTCCTGTAGGAGAAGTGCATTTTTGGCACTGGAATGGAGTGAATATTTACGCAGACTGAGTTAAAATCACTCGTTTGGAGTGATCTTGTCGCAGATTCAACATATAAAGGATCCTCAAGTAGGAGAAGTGCATTTTCGACACTGGAGAAGTGTAAATTAACTCAAACTGAGTTAAAATCGCTCGTTTGTTTTAAGAGTGTATTTAATGCGCTTATTTTCCACTTTTGTGGTGCATTAAAAATATGGTTTTAACAGAAATTTCGTAAATTCTTGCTCCAAATAGATTTTAATTTATTTCAATTAATAGATTTCTTTTACAAGACGAACGCATATTTTTTTTAATACGTAAACATTGTGCATATTTCAAAGTTTTACAAATTGAATAACTAAGTCTATCATTAATAAAATAACAAAATAATTTTCATCACGTAATAATGGCTACGATTTTAGGACAAGTTGTTCCATGCGTAACATGAGAACTGGCCCAATGCACGGCCTACTCAACTACTAAGGCCGAAGAAGCTCTCGCAAACACGCTCAGGGACGGAAATTTTGACGTCATAGTCCCGAAGATTAAGAAAACCTGTCTCGAAACCTGTTCGAAATTACTCGTTCACGGCAGACCACATTTTTAGGGATCCGAATAAGTCCGCACTAGTTTCTCGATCTTCGGCTCTCGGAACAGCGACGTCAAAAATTCCGTCCACGCTCGTTTGGGAGAGCTTCTCTGGCCTTGTTATTGAAGTTGGCCGTGTACAATGACGTTTCTGATAAATCCATCTTTGTACTGCAAGCAATCATTGAACTGAGTAACCGACCCCCTGGCCTATTGGTGGGGGCGGAGGAATAGATAGAGCGCAATGGGCGACACTTGTCATCGAAATGACGAACGTGAACCGCAAGACGAGTGGCGCGCCGCATCCGGGAGAATAAATAAGGAGACAACACCATCCAAAGAAGCGGCCGCTCTTATCGAGTTCAGAAGAAGATGGAGAGGCTTGGCGCGAAAATAGTGAAGCCAACAGAGAAAGTCGCCAAGTTACCCTAGTAGGCCCCAAAAAAATTGCTCGCTTAATGGTAGTTCGATGTAAAACACACCATTATATAAAAAAGTGAAAGCCTAAGAAAGTCGCCATTTAACCCTTGTAATCCCTAACTAACAGCTCAGCCAATGATAGTTTAATGTAAAACGCGCCATTTTATTCTTTAAAATGTATTGATTTAAAACAAAAGACAGTTGTATAGGATGCAACATCCTAGTAAACACATACCAAGCTCTCACTCAACGCAGTTCAGTTAGTTCAATGTAAAATGCACCATTTTCTTCCTTAAAAGGGTTTGATTAAAATACAAAAAATGACAGTTTGCACAGTTGTAGGCTGGTAGCACGAGATTTGAATTTACACAAGATGGTAGTAATTTCCTTCACAGGTATAATAAAAAGAGTTGTAATTATGGTTTTCATTAGAGAGTTAGAAATCGCCAAGTCGATGTACTTAGCCTATACAAACTTCTCTTCTCAATAGCGCCAAATAATTCACCGAGAGCGTTTTTTAGTTTACTACAAAGCGATCAATGGCTTCACTTGGCAAGCAGGTTTTGGCATTGGTTTTTTCCGGCAGCATCTCTATCCCCTTCTTAACTCTATACGATCACTACTTATGCACTTTTATCAGAAAAAAAGGGACAGTGTCCTTTTCTATAGCATTAGACATATGTCTTTTTTCTGCTAAGGCACAGATTTATGCCGCCTCTAAACCATCGCTCGGAATTGCGTCTTCCCCCATAAATATGTCTTGAGTGTCCATGCCTCAAAAATAGACTTGGAATAAATAGTCATTGTACATTTTTTTTTTTGCTGGGGATTCTTGCTTCATGCATGGTAAATTGTTGTGTTCTGGAAACAACTGTTCATTGGAATCGTGCATCCACCCCTGCCCCAAAATATGGATGGGCTTGATTAAAAATGATTCAAGTCAAATTTGTTGCTTCGAAAACTTTTTACTTTGTTCAAACTTTGTTTTAAAGCTCTTGCTTTAAAAACTGACATATTTAAGTCTAGAAATAAATATTTTTTGTGGATAAAAATGATTCATATCAGAAATGTTTTTAGTTCGTTGTCGCTCTGACACTAAGAAGTTAGAAATGTAGAAAGGCATTTGAAAAATTTAAAAAAAAAGCGCCAATTGACCTAAATACGTAGTTTGTACGAAAAAATTACAGTATTCATTATCGTTTTAATTTTATAGATTTTGTCCATGTAGATTTTTATAATTTCATGTACTTAGGTAATTGGAAAAACAATGCGTATTTTTCTGAATTTAAATTCTTTAGTCATAGACCTTATATTATTTTAAATACATACTATAAAAATATTTCAATTTATGTATTTTAAATCGCAAGATCAAAGCATTTATATATGAACTCCTCCAATTGAAACAGATATAAAACAACATTGCTAAACTATCTTTTACCACATAACTGCGAAAGACCAAATTGAAACACATTATAACCCAAACAGAGCTAAAAGAGAGACACCCCAAACTCATGATATAAATCCGCCTCCTTTTAAAGATCACTCATGAAAAATAACTTCACATATAAATTACTACTCACACCAGATTCAGCGCTTTCTGTCCGCATCCACACTTAGCGCCCTGGCATCATAAGCCCGACCTTAAGATCCACACTTCAGTTTGATAAAGTCGTAAAATGCACTTTTAAGGTTTTCCAAAGGCCTTAAATAATATAAACTTCACTCTTTTTAGCTTGACTGACTCAACCAGCTTGACTTACAGCTTATGAAACGGGGATGCATTGAAGATGTTCTTGCCTGTTGTTCAAACTGAAGCTAAACTACATTGGTTAACTCCCAAGTTAGTTTAGCCCCTATTTCGTCGTTCCACTGTCATGAAGGGATGAAAACTGAGTGAATCTTGAGGAAGCAGGTATTCAAACCCCTAACCTATATGGCAGAACGAAACGTTATTGGACCCAGACTAGCTCCCTGCTGGCCTTGTCCAAAGAAACTGAAATTTTCATCATCTAATGGCAATGCCACCTTGATTGACCGTCGAACGAAGATGCGTGACGTCATATTAGTGGACCGATTCTGTGGTTTTGACCAATGATCGTTCATAACTCGATCTCGTATTATCGTTCAGATAAGAATCAAATCATCAATGGTCAATGACGCAAAATTACTCTACTAGTGCGATGTTATGTTGCTTAGTTCTTCGGCCTTCTAATCTATAGGTGGTATTGTTTATGGGTCAGTATAGTGCTGACTATAAACTATCCTTTCTAACTCTGATATAAAATAAATATAAAACTAATTCACCAGTTGCAACTCTTTCAAACCAACCTGTCGTGATAGAGCGAATGATAACGAGGCATTACTGTAGGGAGTGGGGGGACAGAAGGAATAAAACTTAGGGGGCTGGCCGGATACAACCCATAATTCAGCTCTAGAATGGCGGAAATAAATCTGGCTTCTTGGACCGGGGTCTTCATTAAGTGTGTGTATGTCTTGGCGCTGTGTGTGTATGTGTTGCTGAATCAGTGAGGGATCTCCTAGTCCCGTATCTCCTCAAGTTGGCTGTCTTTTGATCCATCTTTGCTGGACTTTTGGATGATGCCAAGGGTTGCCATAGATAGTGCACTGATGCCGGTTGGTTTTAAGTGTCGCCAATGATAAGTGGAGGGAATCAAGAGTATTTCAACGATGAGAAGAATTTTATTTCGTAAAAAAGAATCATAAATATTTTCCGGAATGGTTAAGAAAAGTAATATTGATAATTGTATATTTCTCTAAATGCACACTCTGAGAAGGATTTTCTTTGAAAATATTGTATGTTAAGTATTTCTGATTTTATTGTTGCTTGAATGCTTCCTGCACTAATTGAATAATATAAATTTCTTTTCTTTATTTGATTCATATATATTTATTTGAATTTTTAACAAATGAAACTAAAATGGTCTTACCTCGTAAGCAGGTAAACTGCAGCATATAGACTAATGACTTGGAACATGGATTAAGACCTTATAACTCTCACCTACAAGAAAGTATTCTGAAAGAATGATTACTTCAAAGCCAAAATTGTCCAAACGTTGTGTTTACTGCATTTTCCTACCCACGGCAATATTCAACCCATTAATTTTTTGAAGTAAGGGTTCATTTTCTCATAAACCTTCCCAAACATTCTCTCCATTGATATTTTGAATCCGTCAGCAAATTTATCTTAAAAACACCTCTGAACTTTCGAAATTACCCTTTTTTTAAAAATACAATGCTCTCCCAATCTTCACTATACAACAACCGTGTTCTCCTGATGTCAGTCAACCCAATAACTCAGACATACGTGAGAATAGCTCAAGACACAACGAACAAAGTCCACTAAATTTTCATTTGGCTACATTTCCAGCTATGCAACTGTAGCTGAAATACGAGCCCTTTCCAACACCACGGGAAGCCATCGCAGAAGGAAACTCATGTTGGGATCGAGGCTTACTCGTCATTATTTGTGACGGCTTAGTAACTTTATGGTAATTGGATATCTTTAACCAGTTACTTTTAAAAGTTACCTGCTCCCAGAATATTCGATAACTTTGTATTTGAATTTACATTCTTTAGTCGTTTTTTCCAAAGAAAAAATGCTAAACCTATTCGCTTCACGACCGACTTTACCTAACAGATTTCGTTCCCATCTTTTATTACTGCCAATAGCCCGAACCAGACGGGTAACGGGACGTTTACTGGAAAAGAATAGAAAAAATCAACTCGTGATGGATGGGCCCGAGTACACTGGGACAGACGTACTCGTTAAATCTGTGGAGTCCTAAGTGCCGACGGCGTCAGCGTACGAAGTTCCGTTGGGTGCCCGCTCAAGTGTCGACCTCGTCACTTGACCAGGGTTCGAAATTACGAGGCTTAATATGGTTGTGTTAAAGCTCCTAAAGGAGGCTAGAAATAGGCAGCCGGAAACGATTATTATTACCTAACGGGACGTTACAGAGACCTTCTCTGGCCATTTGGAAATGTTTACAAAATTTAAACAAGAAAATTTTACTCCCATAACTCAGATCAGATAGGTGTTGATAGTGAGCACGCCTGTCCCAGTGTACTTGAAACACCCGTGATTTAGTGATATTTAATACCATTATACTTCTTTTTATGTGATGGCAGATAGTCGGATTTTTTAACGGGACTTCTAGACGAGGCAGGCACTTTAACCATCCCTGCTTTCGGTTACTTGAAGATAAAACCTTGATTCTCGGCTCAAACCGTTTTATTTAAAAACATTCACATGTTTTAAAGGTCCTGCTTCAACAGAATAGTGAACACATCTGACTCATGCTTTAAATAAAAAAAAATCTTACCACATATAGAAAAAAATTGAAAGAAAACATGGAGAAAATAAAACGCAATATCTCAAAAAACCCCTCACATTTTATTTTCTAGTAAAAGAATGGAGAAATTCACACACACACAAAAGCCGGATTCCTCCAGAGCGGACAATGGTCCCCTTCTCACACACGACCGAGGTGAAGAGTGAGAAGTGGTACAACCATAAGTCACCAACTTCCATGCATTATTCAGGACGGACGGACAGACAGAAGATTTTTGTGGGGAAAAAAAGAGAGAATGACGAGACAGCTCTGGACCATAACACGGCTTCCTTCTGTGATGGGTATCCCGCGGAGACGGAAAGGGCTCGTATTTCTGCCACATTTGTAGGTGTAGCGAACCTTCAGGATCCTTGTAGCTTGAGCTATTCCCACGTTCCTGAGTTATTGGGTTGACTGGCATCTGGAGAATGGTTGTTTTAGTCGGGCTATTGCCAAATAGCTGCATCCTTTGCGGATGCAGGTATCGGGCAAATGGTGAAGTACAAAATTGTTGGACATCTCCACCAAAAAAAATTTACCTTGGGCAATAATGAGTTAGAAAACGAATAAGTACAATGGGATACTTATGTTAGCTCATATTTAATTAGAAATATATTATTAAAGGAAATCATATTGATGACTTTGTGTCTTGAGCAATTATTACCCCCTATCTGAGTTAACAGGGTTAACTTATATCTGAGTTAACAGGGTTAACTCGTATCTGAGTTAACAGTGTTAATTCGTATCTGGATTAACAGGGTTACCTCATCATGGTCATAAACGGTATAGCGTTGCTGAAGATATTACAACAACCGACTTATGTACTACAATATTTGTTATAATATAGATGTTACTGGTAATAGTGCAGTAATAAAACAGCGCCATCTGGCGGTTATGTTATCAGAGGTTACGTGTGTGGCGGTCGCTTTTAAAAAAGTTGGAAGAAAGGACCATAAAATAGCATTTCGATTTTAATAATTTATATTCGTATAAAATTCATAAAAGTAAGAAGCACTATGAATGGTGTTCAACACGGATGTCGATTGGTATACTATCGCCATCTATTATGGATAGAACGACAGGGATCAAGTTTGTAATGAAGAAGGTTGTAAAGAGGTATTTAATACTTTTTTTAGCCCTTTCTGTCCCAGTGGTGCCATTTCTCATCACCATTTTTCTGATCATAGTTTTAAAAAATAACAGGGCTGACATCGATTGGGATTAATTAAAAATATTTTATAAAAATATATTATAAATTCGAAAAAAGTGTGAAGAATCGAATTATGAGCTTTTTGATATCATAAATGGCTATAGACGACCAGAAAAAAATTCTAAAATGATAATGCCAAATTGCTATGGGACTGAAAGGGTAAAATACAAATACTTTTTATGAAACAAGCAAATTTTATAAGCAATATGTGATGCAACGACTTTACTTTATTGTTATAGTAAGCTCATACATTTAACAACATTCTAAGTTCCTTATTTACGGTTAGTTTTTGATATGACTCATACAATGAAACAAAAAGAATCATTTTTCGTGAAGAATAGAAATTAATTCTCCATCATCCCTCAACGCTACTTGATTATCGAATACCCTATACTTTTCTCAATGCACCCTGCATACTTTTATGCATTTTACGAATAACAATTCTTCAAATCGAAGTACTATTTTATGGTCTTTTCTTCCAACTTTTTGAAAAGCAGATCCGTATCTTTATGTTGTAATCGTTTTCTGTAACCCTATATAAGTAAGGATATTAAAGTAATAACAATATGTTCTTTAACATTAGTTAGATTTTTGACCATCAAGAAAGTGTAGTTCGTAATCTTTAACGGTTCTTAACATTGAAACGAAATTACTTCATTCCTTTACATTTCCTATAAAATGCCATTTATATAATGTACAATCTTTTAACTAATTTTGTATCTTATCTTTTACATTTTATATTAGAAACAGCTTTTATTTAGAGCTGTATGTTTTAAATACGAATAATCCGTACTGGATATTTGAGTAGGTACTATACAGTGTTATTTTATTGGATATCCATTTCACGGGTTAAATTCTATTTGTCGCCGAAAATTCCTTTTTTGTGAGATTTTCACCCGTTAAATGGAAAAGTATCATTTGTTATGTTTTTTTAATAAGTAACTAATAATAATAAGTTACTTTTTTTTAATAAGTTACTAAACTACTACGTACAAGAACGCCAATGTTTCAGTATTTTAATTCACACCTCAAGTACACATTGTAGTACTAAAAGTATTATAAAGTATAAGCAAAATTTCTATAATCATTCTAGTGGTATAAAATTAATCGCAATATGTACATAAAAAAATAATAATTAATGCACTTTTGTTATACAAGACTCAGTATTATAAAATTATTCGGCAATATGCGAATAATTTATATGTTACTAAGTATTATAAAATTATTCGCAATATGTATAAAAAAATATATATTACTGTACATTTGTTATACACGACTCAACAGATTAAGATCATTTCAAAACAAACTTATTTATTAAAAAAAAACAGATACTGATAAAAACTCCTCTACAAAAATACTCTAAGTTGAGTTACATCTCCTCCGTATCGCGATCTTACCTCACACTTCTTATTCCACTTATTCACACGTTCCCTTCCACGTAGAGTGACGGGTATCTCGACAACGACGCAGACGATTTATGGCTCGCCAGGTAGCACCGAACACACCGACTCTCCCACAGAAAAATCCCCCCCCCCCCCCTCAACTGAAAAAAAGTGTCACTGGGCCCATTCAGAGGTAATTTAAGACCCGGATTTACGTTTGGCGTCAGGTAAAATATAGATATCGAGAAGGATTTCTTTTTTATATTCGTCGTCGTGAAAAATAAAGAAATGTTGGACAAGACAGAAGGCAGATTTATGGGGCGATTGCTAGTTTCGTGTGGGAAAAAGCTGTGAGTGTTTGTGTTTTGTGCTATTGCGCGGTTTGTGTCACAATTCTTTGGATGTATCTGTTGGCCGATTTGGGCTGGGTAGCTTTATTTGAAAGATTTGACTTTTTACTTTTTCAAAATTATTTAAAGTTTATAATGGCCGAGTTCCCTTTATCGTAGATTTTATAATACAAGTATGTTGTGAGATAATCATTATTAGTAGTTTTCATCCTAAATTTTATCGTGTATTTTTGTAATATATTTTTCGAAGCATAATATATTTTTTAAATACTATTTTATAATGTATACAACAATTTTAAGTACAGTCGATATCAGATAAAATACTAATGTTTTTAAGACGAAAGGTGAACATCTCCAAATTGGCTTGTTTCATATGACGTATTTCCTTTCAGCCTTCAGTCCTATCCTTCCCTCTGTCAGTGCTACGATTGGTGCTTCGTCCCCACGTGACATTCAATCTCCAATCGATAAATAATTTGTTTTCATTCAGCATTTCTGCCACTCAAGACCTGATACAAGCCCATAGTCTCAATTCTTACCGTTAAATACAAGTTTTTCAATTCCTTACATTTAAACATGAATTGATTATAACAAAACGCCATCTTAAAAATATTAAAATAAATGTTTGATTATGATAGTTTTAAAGTATTTTTATTCCTGTTTATCAGATAAAAAATATATAAGGGGAAAAAAACGAGACTGCAGTTTTGCCCCTAAATGTTGTTTTCCTAACTATAAGTAGATCTTGAAGGCGAAGAAAGTTTCTCAGGACCGATTTTTAAGAAATACGTAAAAATGGGTTAATGGGTTACGACTTCATACCATGTTGTGATAGAGAATAAAATAATATTTTAAAATATGTGTATAGATATATACACACAGAAAACGAAATGTATGTTATTGCTAATTAGTTTAAACTATTCGATTTCTAAAGAAGAGGATGTTAGTTTGGCATGCCGCTAGATGGCGACACTCTAACTTCTTGAATTTGTTTGAAAAGTTTTCTTTTTGCTTCATTTTGTTGGTTAAAAGAACTTTAAATTTTTAAATTCTAAATGTTTTAACTATAAATGCATAGTTCAAGGCTTTTTTTGCATTCAAAGTTAATATAGTCAGAAGATCTGAAGGAAAACGAAATATTATTTTAAAAAATTCCATATTCTGAAATATCAATGTAATGAATTTCAATTTTAATATGAATTTACTGGTGATTGTAAATAATTAAAATAATTTGTAACTTGTTCTCTTCAAACATTTCTACAATTTTCATGAAGTGCAAGTCAAAATTAAACTAATGTGAAATTGTTTACGACTAAAACACTCAATCGTTATAATATTCTATCCTCCAATGCTTAAGAAATC
Source organism: Hylyphantes graminicola (assembly GCA_023701765.1). Taxonomy (NCBI): domain Eukaryota; kingdom Metazoa; phylum Arthropoda; class Arachnida; order Araneae; family Linyphiidae; genus Hylyphantes; species Hylyphantes graminicola. The sequence continues at coordinate 54,768,735 of CM043119.1, forward strand.
ACAACTTCAGCGGATGTAGCTTTGCTGCTTATAGCTTTTTATAGTTCTGTTCAACATAGAGTGAATATGTAATTATTCTATTTTTCACTTATTCAACTTTACTCTCTTAAACAATTTACAATTATTTCGATATCGCGGAACAATTAACCCTTTAAGTCCCAGTGATGTAATTTGGCATCATCATGTTTCTGAACATAATTTTTAAAAAATAATATGACCGACATTTGTTGTGATTAATAAAAAATATTTTCAAATAGAAAAAAAGTTTGAAGAACCGAGTGATGTGCATTTTGATATCATCAATGGCTATAGACGATCGGAATAAAAAAAATTTAAAATGATGATGCCAAATTGTCATTGGGACTGAAAGGGTTAAAAGCACACACATGATTTAAATCAAACCCCCATTTAAATTTCAACACGCATTTCCATCCCCAATACAGCCCTCACGGGATTACACACAAACATTAACACCTCGCCCTAAGCCACATTCCATCTAAAAATCACAAATCTAAAACTTTACAAACCACAACTTAACAACAAATCACCAGAGATCCATCATTTCCCACAAATCCACCCCCCTCCAAAACCACGATTGAAAATTTAAACCCGCAAACTGTTTAAATAGAGGCGCATTATAAATCATTCCACTGCTGAAGCTGCTTAATCACATTACCAAACACTTTAAATCTCTGGCGGCGAAACAATAATTGCGATCTGTGGTCCTCTCTCTCTATCTATCCGCAATCATCTCTGGACACTATCCATCTCTTAATCTACGCCAACAGTGGACGACTCTTTAATGTGGGAGCCGGGCTTTGCTTTCGTTTGTGTCACTGCTCCACCCCTCCCCGAGTCGATTTTCAAGAAGGACTGGATAGTGGTGTAAGGCCACTTATGTGAGTTTGTTCTCCTATTAACCCATTAAGTCCTAGCGTTAACATATATGGTCCCAGCAAACATTGATTTTGTGCGAACATAAGAACAAAACCCTTCCCCACCCCCAGTTATCTGAAATCATTTAAGTTTTGTGCTTGTAGACTTGGTAATAACTTAAGTCCCAGTGATGCCATTTGGCATTATCATGTTTATGATCATAACTTAAAAAAAAATAAGGCTACATATATTGGGATCAATAAAAAATTTTGTCTAATAGAAAAAGTTTGAAGAATCGAATGATGCTCTTTTTGATATCATAAATGGGCTATAGACGATCAGAAACAAATTCTAAAATGATGATGCCAAATTGTCATTGGGACTGAAAACTTTTCATAACAGATTTTGCTACAAGGTTTACACTGCAACATATATCTATAACATTACAGACATTTTGCGGTTGCGTTTTACAACCCAGTGTTGTAATGTTCGTTTTACGGCAAATTGATGTATAAAGTCACACAAACAACTTACTCCATTCGTTTAAATAGAAGTTGGGTGGCATCCTACCACTATCAAACGTTTTCTTCGGTTATGGTAGCACATTTATCACCACATTATGATGACAAATTAGAAAGTTTATTTTTTAAATGAAGTTTTTTTTTCGTGCTTTTTAAACAGTTTTAAAATTCATAGTGAAAAAGTAATCCCGGCTTCAATGGGTTAATAAGCCATTATGGTGCATTTATTTTGCATCAAAATCCTAATTTTATGAACTACACTGTAACGAACATGATTTGGGGGGAAAACAGAAATTTCCATTTTAAAAAACAAAAATAAATATAATTTATGGAAATTTATCTAATTTTTATATTTCTAAATATATTATATTTAATAATTTTTAATATTTCATGTCTTTCAACACAAATTCGCTTGGAATCAGTAAAAATAGTATTAATATGCTTGTAAATTTACCGTATGCACCGAGACAATACAGAAATGCCCCAAAACAGCATTAAAATAGCGCTTATATAGGATTACAGTACAAGAAACTATAATTAAAAGAATCATATTTAAGGCTTTAATTAATCACGATAAAAATTTAAATATACATGAAAAAATATACAACTGTAGTTTACATTGTAAAAAAAATATTTCTTTAAATACTTATTCGTTTGTTCTTTAGGAACGTTAAAGTTAACCATGGCATGTTTGTAAAGATCGTGTCGTATTCCGTGGAAAAGCAAATACAGAATTGCACCACTATTGACATCACCCATTCAATTGTCCTTACTGCCATCGGGTGCTTTTGATTTGTAGGATGTATTCGTTTGATGTATAGATGTTTCTGGACTCATAATTACAGTGTTCTTGGTGGGTTCCAGTTCAGCTGATCAACGGTAGGGGGCGGGGCGGTACTTTTGCGGGCATCGGACTAATGAACGTGATTTATTTAGTTGGGCAGTTTTGAAGTGGGGTTTCAAATGCCGCCGTTATGGATGGGGTCTACAATTAGCATCAGCGCACTTAACTAATGGCGGACGGGGCGGGGTTTGGTTAGAGCGGTAAAAATTCAATTAGCCACGAACCGGGGGCAAGAGGCTTCCTTGTGGATAATGTAGATGATTGAGGGCGAGATTAATTTTCATTAACTTTCGTTCGTTTAGGTTTGGTTGTGAGATTCAGATGCTTGTAATTTATTAGGGTCCGAATTGTTAGATTTATTTAAAAAGGAAAAGTGACCAAATAATTCGAAAAAAGCATACTGTATTTTTCGTGAAATGTGTATCGTGAAAATGATATTAAGCTTTGCCCATTAAGCTATCTTAATATTAATATCAATCCACTAAATAACAAAGACTTATTCTACTTGTATAAATAAACTTATCTACATTAATAACTTCTACATTTCCTTTCAGAAAATTCTGAATGTTATACCTAGTTGGTTTTTTTTTAAAAAAAAAAAGGTTTTAATAAGATCAATTTTCGTTCAAAGAAATATTTTAAATGTTTAGAAGGCGTTGTGAGTTTGGTATAAGTATAAAACTGCACTTAAATTTCTCATTTAAAACACTAATTTAATTATGTTTTGTTCACTAACACTTTGCGTTTTCAGACGGGCTATTTTTAGTTATTCATTCAAAATTTCTTTATATTAATCTAAAATATTTATACCCTTTTGGTAAAAGAGCTCTTATCCATTGTAAATCATACAACATTTGACGATGCCCGTTTTACTATCCAGTTGCATTCATTTTACTACCAGTGTATAGAAAATCATTAAAAGCAAATTCATTGACTTCCCTTAAAAATTTTAGATAGTTTTCCAATTTTGTTCTTCTGTTCATTTAAAGAAAGTCGGTTCTGTGGTTCGCAGGAACGAATGCTACAAAAACCATTTCTTCCCGCTCCTCCCCCTCGAGCAAAGAGAGAAATAACGTGGCAAACAATTAACTGCCGAAGTTAAATTGAAAAATGATCGGCGTTGATTCTCTTCCATTAACCAACCATCCACCGAAAACACAATCAAAGGATCACGGGAACGACTTTTCCAACGTCCCCCGCTAACGACTGCGCCTTTGTTCCCATTTACGATTTTTAAACAAAATCTTCGGGTAAAAAATTGGCATTGTATCTTATCAATTTTAAGTTCGCGGGCAATAACAAAAAGGGCGTTATAGATATCGCTAAGCAACTGGATAAATGAATGGGGTGTGAAGAAGTAAAAAAAAAGACTCCAAACGTCGTTAGGTGTGTTTGTTTGGCGAGAAATTTAGGAGTCCCGTTGCTTGAAGGGTTTACGATCACCTGACGAGTCCTCAATACCATTTCAGGGCCCAAGGCCATTTGCGTTTTTAATTAAAATGCGCCAGTCCCGGTAATGAGCGACAGCCTCTCCTTTTGACTTGGCGACAAAACACTGTCATTTGGTTTTAAAGTCGTTATCTATGGATGGGGAAAGGTTTCTTCGACATTTTTGTTTGAAAAGAATTCTTTTAAGATATAGAAGAAGAAGAAAAAATCTTTTCCCTTAATGCGTCGTCATCAAACCCCAAACACTCATAACGACATTGCCACCGATAACGGGAACGTCTTGTCACGTTCCACCAGCGCTTTTAGATCTTCTTCGCGCATGCGCACCTCCGGTAATTTGTCAGTTATCTTCATGTCCTCGCGGCCATGTCATTGTTGGCTAAACTAATAACTCCAGTCATTAGTGCAGGCATGCCGAGTTGTGCTGTAGCACCCCCTGACTTCTTTTCACAGACGATATTTTTCTTCCCTTCCCTTTATTATGAGCCGTTCTTTTATTTAGTTCGTTATTTTTTTTTATTATCTGCCTTCCTTTGTCCGGTGTTCGAACGGTTTCTGCCTTCTCAAATCTGTTTAAACGGACCCTGATTGGTTCAAAAGGTGGGCAAATATATATTCCTATCGCGGCTTGAGTTTGCCCGGGGTTATATCCGAGGGAAAGGATGACGAGTCTTTGTTTACCCACACGTCGCATTATTTTTATGACGTAATTAAGGCAGAGCGTATCGCTGCGTGTTCTTTTTGTCGCGTTACTGTCAGGCGATCGCGATTTGGGGGCCTTAATCGATGGGCGAACTGGCAGCTCTACTTTGTTCGAAAGGACGTCAAAAACCAAGTAAAGTCCCCACGAGTGGACGGGTTGACATCGAGAAACATTCTAATTGGCAAGATGAATGTTGAGGTGATTTAAATCTAATTTGATGGCGGAGGGCTTTTCTAGCCCTTTCATTAATAAGCAAATTGGCATAAGTGTTAACTTTGTTTTTACTGTTGATATTTCAATTTAACTTGTAAGTCTTTTTGCGGAAAATTTAATATTGTTGTGCATGGCTTAAAATAATTTTTAATACTTAAAATAAATGTTTGTATATACTTTAATTATGTGTGATGTTAGAAAATTTAACAATCCTGAGACGATTCCTTACGTCATAATCCCTCAAGTGGCTAGAGGAAGTTCTACTTAAACGTTTAAGGTTCTATTCTTTCTGGGCTGAACTTCATTATTTTTAACTTTAATTTTTTTTGAAAGCATCGAAATAACGTATATTCTTAAAAACAATATTTTTTTATAAAGTTAAGTGTGAAAAAGTTATGGAATTAAAATTAGTAGTCGAGAATTTAAGCTAATATGAAATATTTTTTTCTTTTATAAAGTTTCAAAATTAGTTTTCTCTTGTGTCAATAAATTACTTGCATATGAATCATCGTAATAAATAACAAAACTACGCATTTTTTATTTGCAAAACTGAAGCTGAATTATAGATTTTTGTGAACTAAAAAATAATCTTTAATAGTAAGTTCTATAGACGTTTCCCTCTGGGTTTGATTAACTTTTAACGCCACTGAAACATCATCTTTGAGTTTTCGTATTGAAATGGTGTAATGAATGAATGAATCTTTTAAACTAAATTAATTATACTTTATGAACCGATAGTCTCTCACTAGCATTTTCTTACAGGTTTCCCTAATACTTTTTTTTATCAAGTTCAAGAACTAATTCCAAAAAAGGAAGTGTTTATTGTCCTTTAGAGTTCTACCTTTCTTATCCGCACCCATTCAATTAGTATGCAATGTTTTCTAAATAAAGATGAGTTTCTGGAAGAAGACACGTAAACCGAAGATTTAATTCGCCCATTGTCTGTAAAACTCTTATAAAAAGACGTTGATCCGAGTTTTATATAAAAACACGCCCCAATAAAACACAATCGTTACACTACCCATTCTTCTATATGTTAATTCCTTCCTTCCTTTCTTCTATATGTTAATTCCTTTCTTTAGGGCGAATGAGCTCGATCGGCCGTGGGTCTCCAAACCAAAGTATATCTGTGTTAATCCCATAGAAAAACAATATTTTCTAAACCACATTTCTCCGGCTGTATTGAATAGTTTAACAAATGATTTTGAAAATGATAAATGCGGCTGACTTGCATGTCTCTATAATCCCACTTCTGAAATTGATTCGAATATTTTTTTAATCTAGGGTAGACTGACCAGTGAGTGAACATGCCCCAGTGAATGAACATTTAGTAAATATAATTAAAAAAATAAGGATTGAAAATCATTCCACTAGATGGATTGGCAACACTGACTTCCTCTCATGTAGTAGGAAGCTAACTGACATATGGTTGGTTGTCCTGGTAATTATATCCTGGTGTTCATTCACTGGTGAACGTGACGTCTTAAGCGTTCATTCACTGGTTAGTCTACCCTACAATAAATAATTTTACAAAAAATATTCTAATTAATTTCAAGTAGTGGGATTTTTTTAGACCTGTAAGTCAACTATATTAATCATTTTAAAAACAGTTTGTAAAATATTCAATATACACCTGGAGAAATGTGGCTTAGGAAATAATTTTTTCCGTTGGATTAACGCAGAGACACTTCGGTTTGGAGACCCGTGGAAGTTCGAGCTCATTTGCCCTTAAACGGTTCCAATAACCGTATGCATTTGAACGGTGCCTCTGCGTCCCTATCCGATTCTCAGTTCTAGGAAACAAACATTTTACTTCTTTAGTTGTTTCATTAAAGGTTTTTAATGAGTCCATGAAGAAACTACTAATTAAGCACATTTATATGCCACTTGCAGGATTTGGAATTGCATAATACATATATTATTCAGAGATGACTTTAGTTGTAATAAGGTTACATCAATGACCGTTTCATTGTTTTCGTGGAAAACGTGTTTTCGTTTGCCGATTAATTGCCTCTTTATCAAACATTTGTAAATACGTACAATATGTGGGTAGTTAAGTTGATGTATCATTTACAAATAATATGAAAATGTTTGTTATTTTTACAAATATTACAGATAATTTCTCTGTTAATTTTCCATTTTTTTTTTAAATTTTTGCTTGCATAAATAATAAATTTTAAAATACTGAATTTTATCAATTATCAATACAATTCAAACAGGTTGGATTGAATTGGTAAACTCAAACATCTTTAGCTGATAAAAAAATAATTCTTTGATTAATGAACTTCGTAATTTTTAATACGTACAATTTATTTGCGCATATCTTACTATCTATCTGTAATTGTCGAATTAAAAACATTATGTTAAAAATATCATTTGAATGAGAATACTCAATCATCAATACATTAGGATTGCGACCTTTTTACATATTCTTAGATACAAGCAGAAAACCACACCGTGAATGATTTGTTATTGAAAATCTATTATATCTTTCCCTAACATATTTAGTAATTAATGTGTCATTAAATGCATTAATGAATTTTAAAAATTAAATTACCTTTATGCCTCTCATCCAAATACATATTTTGTAAAATATAAACATTTTATGCAGAATTCCTTTTAAGTATACATAATACCTTATTAAAGTGTTCATTATTCTTCTCTCCTAAGTATGCAATTTTCGATATCCCAAAACACCTTTTCGAACACAAAACAAAAGATCTAATCAGTTGTGAATCCATCAGCTTGAAATAATACAAACACAAACCGACTCTACTAAAAAAGGAGCTCTGTAAACACCAGTTTCCGCCAATGTTCCATTTTCTATCATTCGAATGTGGCGGGAAAAGAAAGATTATATGCATTCTGGAATCCGCCATTCGAAAACTTTTCTAAATTGAGTTAAGAAGAAGATGGAGATGCTTTGGCGCGAAATAAATTGAAACCGTCAGAAAGTCGCCAAATAATCTTAGTAGGCCCAAACAAATCGCTCACATAACGTTAGTTTAATGTAAAACGGCATAATCTTATTCTTGAAAGAGCATGGATTAAAAATCAAAAAATGATTATTTGCGCAGTTGTAGGCTGTAGTAGGATATCTGAATTTACACAAGATGGTAGTAATTTCCTTGACTGGTTGGAAAAGGCGTAGTAATTATAGATTTTACTAGAGAGTCAGAAATCGCCAAGTCGACGTAGTAAGCCTGCAAACTCCACTGTAGAATAGAGCCAAACAAATAGCTCACATAACGTTAGTTAAATGTAAAACGGCATCATTTTATACTTGAAAAAGCGTTGATTAAAATTCAAATGACTGTTTCGCAAGTTGTAGGCTGTTGCACGAGATCTGAATTTACACAAGATGGTTGTAATTTGTAATTTCCTTCATGGGTTGGAAAAAGGTGTTGTGTTTTTTCTTTTCTAGAAATCTAGATTTTTCTAGAGAATCAAAAATCGCCAAGTCAATGTTGTTACCCTTGTAGAATGTAGTAAACTTCCCTATAGAATGGAGCCAAATAGCTCGCCAAGAGACTTTGTTTGGGCTTATTACAAGACGATAGATGGCTTCACTGGGAGAACCGTTGTTGTATTGCTTTTCTGCCTGCCAGCATCTTTATCCTTTTCTTAACTCAAGGCTTTTCCGCGATATCCATTGTCGCAACAAAAAGCAAAATGGATATTAGAATTCGGCGGGAAAGATACTACACAAACAGTTGAATCTTTTATTTCGCTGCTGAATCGTGGAATATTTTTTTAACGTTTACGAAAAAGGTCTTTCCATACCACAATGGTCTTGTTAGTTTACTTCGCATTCGAACTTTTGCTGGATAGATGCGGTATTTATGTCTTGATTGACAAAGAAAAATTCCTAAAAATTAATCAGGTCTGATGTTCGGCACAAAAGGGATTCCATTTTATTCAGAATCCCGAACAAAAGAGTGTTCGGAAAAGGTGCTGACAGTTTACGCCATCTTTTGTTTATGTTCTTTGTCGGGATTTTGGTTTATTGGGGGAGCTCGATTTACATGTATCCATATAAAGACGCATTTAAATGTTTCCTCCCTGTGTTTTGGGAGCGATTGAAAAGAAGATCCGACACTCCTGGGAAGGGATAAAAATATTTGCATACAAAAGTAAACCCGCGGTCGCTGGGTTTTCGCTCCTTCCACAAATACCTTTTGTGCTGTAAAATTAAAACGTCTGCCTGGCGTATTTAAAAGTTTCGTACTTTTCAAGCGGATGATGCGCTTATTCAATATCTAACTGTAATTAAAATTATTTATGCTATTTATCCACTTATACAAGCAATAAGTAAATATTTGTGTTTCACACCACGACACGAACGAATTATTTGTATTTCTACTAAAACGGAATAGGTATAATCTAATTCAAATCCATATGTTTTTATTCAATTTTATACGCATGCAAAATGATCCGTACAATGGTGTTGTAGTTCATCAAGCATAAACAGTGTATATTTTATCCTAATCGGTACGTATATCAAATTTATCAAGTTATGTGTTAACACAGTTATGGTGTTAACACAGTTTTAAGTTTAAATTCATTTGCTTAAATACGAATTTCGATACTAATGCTACAAATAATGATTTTTTAAAATATCTTTTGAATTCCTGACAAAAATTATCAAAAAGACTTCAAATTATTTGTTGAAAGAAATTTTAGCCCAAAACAAATTTTCGTTAGTCTTGTTTTAAAGTTATAACCAAACCCTAACACAATCAAAAAGCATTTAAAAGCAAAGCTTTAAGTATAATATGTTTATTTAGGTAACATTCGTGGTAATTCAAAGTATATTTTATATTTTGATTAAATTTTCATTTTGAAGTATTATTTGCCTTATTGTTTGAGTTATACTGAGATTTATGTATTATTATTACATATTGTTTAAATTTTATAAACATCGTATTGTAAATATCAGACTAATTCCAAATATCGATAAGTTCATTTTTTCAGCGCTAGTCAGACTTTAATGTCAAATAACTTCACAAAAGTAGGTTGTACATAATATAACTAGCTCACCTATTTCGAAAAATATAAATTGCTCCAATTTGCTTGTTTCTCGTGACGTATTTCCTTGAAGCTTTCATTCCGTTTTCCTTCGATCGGTGCTCTGTTCCCACTCTACATTGATTCACCGTCTTAAGAAACAATTTATTTTCATTTGGCATTTCTGTTGCCACTCAAAGCCTGAAACGTGCCCTATTTATTTCGTCCTTGTACCCATTTTTTTTAATAAATACAAAGACCAGCAATACCCAATGTATTAAATTGAATGAGAGTGAAATAAAGTGGGTTAAAAAAGGGGGGGGGTGTATAGGCTGCGAGAAATAATTCAAAATGAAAGAAGACCACTAACTCTCTCTAAATCTCAAACTCAAACAACTATCCACCAACTTAACAGTAATTCAGAAAAATACCACAAACTCCAAATAATTTTACAAACTCTCACCTAATTAAAATATCACACCCTGGTAACCAAACTAACAAACATGGAGTTACATAAAAAAAAAAAGTTAAGGTGGGTCGGTATGTCAAACACCAGATAAAAACAAAACACGGTCTTCTTTTTCTTCTTCCCTTGGGGATCTGATCTGACGCCAGACACGATCGGACTATTAGGGTTGTCGCTCGTTGGCCTGCGGGGAGGGGACTGGCCCACGCGCTGGCTGTTGGGGTCGTGCCCTGGGTGCCCAACAGTTTAGTGCGAATCTGTTGGATTGGGAAGTGGGGGACTTTCGATTTTTTTTTCTATTTGAATCTGTTTTTTTTATTGGAAAGAATAGTTTGATATTTTTACCCGTTTTCTTTCCTGAACGCTAGGCGCGTTTACATGAGCCATCGAATCCATGGATTGAAGAGCAAACTCAGCAATTTTTCCCTCTTGGGGATTTTCTCCCAGGCAGAACAAGAATTGCAGGGTTCATTGGGAGGTGTCGCAAACCCTCCAAAGACGAAGGGTTTGATTTTTCATACCATGGATTCGGCGACAGACTCATTTTGGTTAGAAATGCTGCTTGACCTCTTTTTCCCCTAATGGGGATTTTGGCATTCCATGGATTCGATGGCTCATGTAAACTCGCCTGCTGCGTGCGATGTTGCCCTCTAACGGTTGCGTTGGTTGCCTACTCAGATGTCACTTGACCGCGGCTTGAAATTCCACCAATAGCCCTCGCGTAGCTCTAGTTCGACGATAATTCAATTTACCCTTGTTTTATACTAGAATTGTTTTTTTTTTTTTAGTTTATAAATATTTAAGTAATAATTTTGCCTATTTTTTAATTTATGTTCCGACTGTAAGAGACGTAAAATTGCATATGTTCATCGGCGGCAGTCTCCTCTACGTCACACGACTGTTAAAGATGGTTATATACAATGAGTTATCAATAGAAAATGATGTCATATATATCATTGACTTTCCTTGTAACACTGTTTGCATTTGACTTTCGTTGTAACTGAATGGTTTTTAAAAAAGTTTTCATAGCGACGAAATTAACCGTCTTTAAAAAATTTATTAATATTTTTGAACTAATTTTTTAACTGGTTGAAAAAATTAGCAAAGATAACCACTTTATACTAAGAATCTTCGCGATTCTTAACTTGTTTTGAACTTGTGCCATTGGGAAGTAATTTTATATTTAATTTGCTTATACTAAGCTACATTTGTTTTCATTCCTGTTTGGATAGGTTAAAAGACTAGATATTTTAGTTATTTATGTATTAATAACTTTGTCAAAAGTTTGCCAAAGTTTTCAAAAAGCACATGAACAATACCTAACTGTTCAATTGGTTAGAACTGAATAACACCCGGATTTCCCAAGGGGGTGAGGGGGATTGTGTTTAGGGACTTGGAAATTTTCTCCGGGAAAGGATGATGAGCTTTTGAGGGTTGTTTTATAAGCTTTGATCCATAAAACAGTGTACTTGATTTTTTTCTGAAAGTTTAAAATCGTCATTTCAGGTTGGTATTTTTTTTAGGTCACTTGGATATCACTTGTACCAATACGTGCAGAGTCACGACGAACGCTTTCTTTCACTGCCCATGGCAATTTAGTCCCGATTTAGTATAAAGGTCTTATTCTAGTGACGACAACCATAATTTTAGCCAGTTGGAGAAATCTTCCTCTCACCGCCCAAGACAATTTTAGTGCTATTGAGGATGCTTTAGCTATAGAGCTATAGCGTTTCGCCTTGTGTTCACCAAACTCATGACCTGGGTTAACGCAACTTGCCATACGGCCAAAGGTGGCACGACTCTGTCCACCTTAGTAGAGCCGATGTCTAGTGACTCTTGTTTTTTTTTATTTTATAAAAATTGCCCATCTAATTTCGTGATTAGCTTTAGATATAATCATATTTGTTAATTAAATATAGTGCATTAATTCTTACTCAAATATTTTGTTATCAATTGAATTGCCATTAACTTTCTGTTTATGTATGTGTTTTTTACAATTTATATGTCTTAATCTTAACACTTCTTTCTTTTCTTTTTTAGGTAAGTGTTTTGACTTTTCTGTTGAACGAACCTTCATAAACAAATGAATCTTTATGGCAATGGAGGTAAATATTTCAACGTTTCCTGTTGTTTCTGTCCAAGCTCATATTTGCCGCTTGCAAGAAAATATTTTTGGTTGATAAACAACACTATTAATGTGTACAAAAACATTGTATGCTTGCAAGCGGGCATATAAAGTGCCTTTCCTGTTTTCTGAATTAAACATTGAAATACATAGTTTAAAAACTATTTCATATTATTAAATAAAATTATTTTCAGAAAAGATTCCTTTGGTATGAATATCTACTTAAATAAAATATTAAGAAACTAATTGCATGAAATAATTTCATGATGTGCATTGGGTTATATTCACCCTATTCCACAAACAAATTAACTTTTCAATTTAAACACCAACCAACCTTTCGCATAAGCATTCTTCCCCCAAACGTGACATCGGGATACGAATCCACGAAGCTCCAGGATTAAAAGGGAAAGAGTAAGACCTCATCTATAGGGGGAGAATAAGACAAAGAGAGGGAGGGGGGTTAAACAAAGACAAGCCAAACGACAGGGTCGACCCGAGATCGGGGCTAATACTAAGCCCTGTCTTCTGAAAGAGCTGTCACCAATTCAGAATACTAGAACAGTGATTGGCATCACTTAGCATCACAGCTGTTCCTTCGCGTTTTGCTTGTTTTAATGTTCCAACGCATTCACTTGTCGCCGGAGCTTTCCCACTTCGTCGTTGTCAAAGAAAAACAACAGTTCCTGACTGTTCGAAATTCGCCGCGTTGTAGCACAAGCCTCATAACGTCTTCGCGTCGCGTCGTCGAGTGGTGTTGTGTTGTGCGAGTGCTGCTGGTGAATTTTCAATGAGGATTCTTCCTCTGTTCCGTTTTAGGGTGGATGTCAATTCTATCTCTTGTTTCTCGAGTTCCAGGAGGATGACTTTGTTGCTTTGTGTGTCGAAAGTTATGGTTATTAATCGGTTTATTTCGCAAAAGGACGACTTGTCGAGAAGATGCATTTGGAACAACCTGGCTTTGGGACATCCAACATCTTGCCGCTTCTTTCCAAGTTGACATCTCGGTAATTTTATCCACGATTTGTTTTATGCTGGATAAACGATTAAATTCTAATTTAAAATTAAGTTTTAATAATTTACAAGTTCTGGAAATAAAGGTATAGAACACAGCTTAATACTGCAGCAAAGAACTTTCGAAATTGATTTAGTAATGTATAAATGAGTTGTTTCCCTAATACTTAAATGCTTACATTTCATAGTTTATGTCCATATTCTTATTAAGTAGTTGTTTACTGAATATGTAATTCTAAGGCTGAAAACTTTTTTAACCCTCGTTTAAGATATTCTTCCATTTTAGTCTGAGGCGAAGAGGATTAAACTATTCTAGAGTTCCAACATGTTACCGGCTTCCACTATCAACCAATTTTAGAATTGAGTGTTTTAGTGCGCAATTCTTAAGCATAAATGCTTATAAAAATAAAAGGAATGTTTTGCAATTGAAAAAAAATCGTGTTGTATCAAAGGATTTGTTTTAAACAACTTCTTTCCATTCCTATTAGAATCTACAGATGAAGTTAAAACAATTCGAATTCTCGATCTTGAACTCTTCCGATAAAACTCAAAACAGATAAATTTGTCTATCGTAAATTTAAATAAACCAATTACTATGTGTTAAATCCTAATATAAAACAGGCAGCTTTTTTGTAAAAAAAATTAGCAGAGTTTAGCCTCACTAAATGTTGTATGTAATCAAGATTTAACCGATCGACTGAAAAACTGTTCGCAAGTTTTTGTGAGCTTACATTGAAACAACCCATAACACGTTGTTACAGTTTTATAAATCCCATTTACCGAATGTTTTTTTCTGTAAAACATTATACTAATTCTGTTGTCAATGAGACCATGAGCGATGATATTATTTAAATTGTCTTGTGTGAAACAAGGATATACGTATAACCATTGATGAAAAAATCAAACATGAACTGGTTCGGTTCACTAACATCTGATCAATACATGTGAGATTTCATCGAGGCGGCTTACAACTTAAGAAGGTATAATTTGTTTAAAAATATTTTTTGTACTTAAATAAGGCCTTTGCTTTTGGTATTATAATTCTCGTGTGTGAAATAGCAAAAACATTTAACTTTCGTAGACCACTGTTTCCGATAACCAGAAGGTTGTTTTGTTATTTTAAAGAGACTATTTACATCACAAGATGCGGTAAGTGATATTTTACATTTTTCTTTTGGGGGTGTTTTTTTTTAAGAACTTTTTGTGCTGTAATGCATTTTTATGCTGTTATAAACACTTTGATTATTTGGCTCGTGTATTATTTGATTTTTTTGCCTACTAGTTTCAAGAGTTTATATTCTTAAATAAACATTGTTAACCCTCTAATGCATACTGTTGCCGTTTGGCAACAAGTAACATAATATACATAATATGCATAATACACTTTATTCTATTAAAGTAGGGCCCGCTCTCGACAAATTTGTGGGGTTTTTTTTCATCTATTACATTCCATTTTAAAGTTTTAGTTACTAATAATCCTCCTAGACGACAGTAGTAAAAGTGTATTCAAAATCAAAGGGTGGGGTTATTATTGTTGTGAAATTACGTTTTGGGGAGTATTCAAAATATAATAATATTAGTACTAAATGCATATAAATTGTTTTAAAAAATTAATTATAGTTAAAGAGTATTATTTTGAAATATATTTAGCAGTTCTCTAGTCATTATTATCAAAATTATAATTTTTAGTTGGTTTTTATCAGATTGAAAAAAATTTAAAAATTGAAAATATTTAAATTTCAATGCAGTTATTTTTTTTCAGTATTTTTCCCATAATGTATTGAAGACATATATATTTTTTTCGGGACGAAAAAAAATCATGCATTAGAGGGTTAATTACTTCTTTAATCTAATTTTACCTTCTATGTTTCATTACTAACAAACTTTGTAAATTAAATATAAGAAAATCAGGTAGTATAAAATTGAACACTATTTGAAAACTTATTGGGCTAACTTTAAAAAATATATTTTGATAGTTTAATTTTTTAAAAGTCTGTACAAAAATCAATATTTGTTACAATTGCTATAAAAGTATGGCCACATGCCCTGATTCATACTCTTTAAAATACACTTTAAATTTTTTTAAATCGAAGAATATTTATTTGGAATATCTTGCTTGCAGTTCAAGCATGTTATGAAAAAACTCATTCTTCAGAAAATGCGTTCAAGGTTTTCATTGTAAGACCGGTGACCATAGAACTGAATTTAAAAGACTGCCTGTAAATTAAAAGCTATTTACAGTACATGAAATCTACATGTGTCATTTGAAAGATAAAGAATCAATTAATAATTTAATGTAAAAACATCAGAACACATATTTTGATCAATTTTCTTTTTTCTAATGTATACCTTCACTCTCAAAAATGAATGCTCAAAAACGACGAAATTTTCCTTAATTTTGACGATTCCGTTTACTGGTAAATGCTCCGAGTTTTCGTTTCCTCAAAGTGAGGAAATTGAATCGTCATTTTTATGAGGATTTGAATGTCGTCTAATCTAAAGAAATATTTCGTCATTTTTGAGCATGCGAGTACAACAATGAGATTCAGTTTCCTCAAAATCAAGATACAGAATCGTCAAATCACGATCGTAAAAGTGAGGATTCGCGTTTACTCAAAAGTCACGTTTGACTAAACAATCCTCAAAATTAACGAAATGAGGCTTGAGGATTCATGAATCGTCACAAATGAAAGTGTTATTTCTGAGAGTGTTGTGTAGATCCGCTACTCCACTCATTATTTTAGATTTAATTTTAAAAATTGTAACTATAATCACTTTATACACACGTGAGTTACACTACAGGAAGGATAATTTTGCATGAAATCAGCCTTTAGCATTCCCTTGTTTATGAAACAAACCTGTATTCATATAAAAATACTTCTAGCGACAGAAAAAAAGAGCCATCATCGCGTGAACCTATAAATCGACTATTGCATGTCTCTACCGAGTTAGTCATGGCCTGACGAAAACAGAGGAACTGCCATTTTACGTTTGAGAGATTTACTACAAAGTACCACACTATATTTCCCCCTCTTTTATGCCCCTGTGGTTCCTTGACCCTGCTTTCTGAAATGTGTCACTTCTTGATTGAGGATAGTGTCATAAAACGTTAATTTCGATGTTGGAAGTATCTCCAATATCGGGTGTTCTTTTCTAGTTGGATTATGGTCCGGTTTATGTGATTCGGTCAGGGTTGAGGAAATTTTCATTAATTATGTCGAGTGTAATGTTGTTTGATGTTTCAATAATCCTTTTTATGTCCTGTTTATGAAGTTAAGAATTTATCTTGTGTTGCATTAGATTCTTCAAAAATTAACATAATTTTAAATTTAAACTCATAAGCACCATTTTGTTATGTGCTAGTATTCAATTAACCGTGAGCTAAAATTAAAGATGATTATTTTAAATAAATACTTTAAATACTATATAATCCCCTATAAAAAGTCAAATTAATCGTGGATTGTTTTAAAAAAATATTTAAAAATGAAGCTCTTCTTTGCTTCTTTTAAACATATCAACATCTCTGAAAAAGTATCTTTAGCAACTGATGGTGTAGAAGATGCGATGATGAAAATTTTATTAAAATAAAGTTATCTTTCACAAAAAAACTCCTTTCTAAACGAAAAGAAAAAACTTAAGTTGACGCGTTCCAATTTTAGCTGTCTCCTTTTTTCCCCCCGCCGAAACACTCAAAAACAAGACATTCTACTCAAGCCTATCAACCCGGGCAACTTCACAGTTGATTAAAAACTTAGACCGTCGCGAGCATGAAATTCTACTAATATGAAACCAAGGCTTGCAGAAACCTTTTATGAAAAAAAAAACGCCTTAAAACCTTCTCACTATACTACTGGAATAATAACCTTAACAACCTGAGACATTAAATGACGTCCGGAGCTCACGATGGCCTGACAGTCATCTGACAAGCTAAAAAGATCGTTTAAGGAGCATCGCGGAAGACTGAAGCGGCTTTTTTCCACTACTTTCGTATTTTTATTTATACGGGCGTCTTCCTTTTTTTTTTGTCTTGCTTTTGCTTAAGCTCCTCTTGCTAGATAATGAGGCTTTCGTGCCGGGGCGCTAATTGGGGCTCTTGTAGCAACGGATTCTGGCAACAGCTCGGGGAGGTGGCGTTTACTTGTGTTTCTCTTAGCAAGGGTTGGAGCTGCTTGCGTCGAACTGATTGAATCGAATGTCTTCTTGGTGATTAGTCATTTGTATGGGATAGATCTCTGTTGGGGTGTTTAGACTTTTTGATAGAATAACTCGTTTGGGATACGGATAAAAGCACACAGTCGTCTAATAAAAATTATATATACTGGAATGCAGATTTAACCCAATAATTCTTAGCGAATAAAAATATTCGCTGTAAGCCGGTCATTCGTTTGAATTTTTAATGCCACTTAATTTGTAGAGATAAATTATTCAGCACTACACTGTTAAAAATTTAATGTTTGATTTCACACTAAAACTATGGTTCTTAGTAGCTGCAACGGCTGTGTGGTGAAATGTTTCACCTTATTTTCGGAATTTGATTGAACCATTTTTCAGGTTTTGGAAACGAAAACCTGAAAAATGTTTCAACGAAATACCGAAAATACGTTGAAAATTAATCGTAGCAGCTACTATGATCCATTATTATCGTGAAACCAAACACAAAATTTTCAACAGTGTGTGGTTTTCATTTGTTTATATATTTTTGTTTAAATAAACTAAATCAAAATATATATTTTCATATAGCAAGTTTTCTTGTCAATCGACTTTAATGAGTTAATGGAATGAACATACTAACATATAAAAATGAAGTGTCAATCTGTCATTGTTAGTTAAACACAAATGGTTTATTTGAAGACGTTAAGTGCAAAACAAGTTAAATCACTTTTTGGAAAAAATTGATTTGGTTAACTTTCATGCAGATTATATACGTATTAATGATTATGAGTGATTATAATCGTATGTATAAATACATATACATACGATTTAACTTTTTTTGTGCAAATCAAAATGTTGGTAGATCCCTTCCCACAATACCAGTATGAAAAGCTAAGCAACTCAATTTTTTTCCTAAAACTGATTTAACTTGTTTTGCACTTGAGCTCTTCATTTATAACTAATAAATTAAAAAATTATTCAAACAACTAATTTTATTAAAACAAATAACTAATAATTAAAAAACTGACAGACTAATTTGTTCGTGCACAAAATCTGTAACTCGAATCCATCTGACAAATGGTATAATTTGCCACCCGGGAGAAAAAGATAAAAACTCAGCGACACAAACCATCAACTATATCTGACACTACCACACCGGCCCGGTTATTAGAAAAACTCTCCGAGGGAGTACTTCTGCTAATTTCACAGCCTGCCCCCTGTAAATAAGAAGATGGCGCTTAAAAGGGTAGGAAAATTAAACTTTTTTGGCACAAAAACTTACCTTCCAAATTAGGCGTAAAAAAACCAAACCTACCCTAATTACGACACGGCATGAGAGATGGAAGAAATGAACATGCAAAAAATAATAATAACACAACGATGCCACTTTCTAGACTTTTAACACGGGTTGCCTGCTTTACCCTGTTTTTTTACAGGACTGCCAATTGTGAAGTGTAAAAGGCGCCAAATCATAAAACTGGATAGCCAAACTACCAAGCTGGAAATTTAGTGAAATTGGTAACTTTTTTCCTTAAAACAAATCAAATAAGATGTTCTCATTACAATACCTGTACAATTTAAAGTTGTTAATTTGCCTATGACTGTGATATTCATATTTTTACCTACAAAACTTTATGAAAACTTAGACTAATAAAATTTTCTAGCATCTTCGTGAAGGTCTATTGCCCTTAACTTTTTCGGTCAGTTGGGTTATTTTGTTTTCAAAGTTCATATTTTAATTACATATTAATTCAGAGTAGAAGTATCTGCATTTTATAATTGACAACACCTTAAACCCTTCATCAATTGATTAAAAACGTTAATTTTTAGTTTTTGACATTCTTTTTTCGTGTAATTTAATTTGTGCTGCATAAATTGTTCAGGACTTTGTCTGATATTTGTCAATAAAGATAAACTTTAGAGGAAAGCTCATTTTTCAAGGCGAATTTTTCTGGCCAATCGTCACTAACGGGTTAATACTAATAAGATTCAAAACAATGACAACGAATGTATATATATTTACTTGGTACAATTGAATCGGTGAGTGCAGAAACCACTTCAGTCAAAAAAAATCAGAAAACTCGTTTTCAATGAAAATAAGCGTAGAAAGCCAAGATACGTATTGGATGCAAAAACTACGTTTGTCTGTTGAGTAGTTCCGTAAATACAGGACGTTTGTTTCGAGTGTTGAGTGCAGAAATTGAGGAGGAGTTATTGCTTTTTTTCTCCCTCCTGAAAAATTTGAAATTTGTGACTGACGTTGTTTCTGCACTCACCGATTCAATTACTTTCGAAATTGGGAAATAAGCTTTAAAAATAAAATTTGGAAATACATTTTGTAGAATTTGTAAATCGTACATATATTTCTACTTTATTTCTGCAATAAAAAAAGCGTATTTTGAGATTGACTTATATCAAAATCAAAAATATTGCTAAGAAGCCAATTCGGCGATCTACAGCCAAATCCAACCCTCACCCACTCTCAAGTGCTTATAAATCATCTTCATTCCTGGCTGTAGTGTCCTTCAAGGATGCCCAGGACCTCCTTTTTGGCAAGCATCCTTCTTATTTCTCTCCTTCACACGGAACCCTTAAGAAAAAAAATGAAATGAATATGTAGTGTCTGTTCTTAACACACGAAGAGCATCTCTAAGCCTAATAAATTAAAGTTTTTACGGGAGATAACGAAGAAGCCACCATAAATCAAGGTTAGTGATTCTTCGCTCGCCTATTGCCACACGCTATATTTACATCCAGAGAGGAAACGAAGTTGCGGCTGGAGGTGTAAGAAAGCTGTGCTGTACTTGTAGGTCTCGATCCGTTCTTTTTTATAGTAGGTAAGAGCAGGATGGAGATCTAGACACAATAGACTAAAAAAGGGTCAGATAATCTCTATTTTAATAATCAATGCAGTTTAAATCCCATCATATTGATTAAATGGCATCTCCATTATAGTGATTAAATGACATGTCCATCATAGTGATTTAAGGACATCATATTGATTGAATGACATTATATTGATTAAATGATACCATTGATTCAAGGACGTCGCATTGATCATATGACATCAGATTGATTATATGGCATCAGAAGATTATATGACATCATTATAAAATTGAATTTAAGTTAGAGGTCACGTACTTTGATACCCTCATCCAACAAATTTTATGGATCTGTCCCTTGAAACAAATGTGCAATCGATTTTGAAGGTTGAGTCATGTGACATCATTATGATGTGATACCTTAAGATAACAACACATACGAATGCCTGGAAAAAATTAGTTTTCTTTTAAAAGTAAAAATTAAAAGCGGACATTGGCCGTTTTTGCTCTGACCCACCAACCCAAGCCTAAATGGCTTCTATAAAATAAAGTAGAATGAAGCTCGTTATCCTTTCATTTTAACTAATACTTAATGTAAAGTTACCATTTTGTTCATATTATTCTACTTTTTAACTGAACTAAATTTAATTAACACTTTATATATAAATTCGCGCCGTATTCAAAAGTTCATATAAAACGCAATCTACAGCTATTTTCTTTAATTACTGTGTTTGATTCACTAATTCCAACAACTTCTTTTTTTTTTCTTATAAAAAAACACAATTAAGTACTTGTTAATACATACTGACATCAGCAAAGTTGCACAACCTAAACCCACACAGAGATAGAATATATTTTTTTAAAACTCGATTGTGCTAGCTTCGCTGTTCACTGCTGTGACTGATGAATCTCCTAGACAGAATTAGCAAGACAACTCTTCATGGAAATATTTCTTTGAACAAACAAATTACAAAACCTAGATGTACTTATGCAGAGTTAAGCGAAAAAGAAAAGATTGTTGCTTAGTTTTATTTGTGAGGTGCTTATGGAGAAAAACGAAGTAATTCATGGGAGAAGAGCTGCACCTTTTTGCCTCCAAGCTCAACTAATTTCTTTTAATGACTCTCATACGACTTCTCAGAGGCAAAGTGTCGTATATTTCTTTGTGGAGTATGTCATTTTGCCTCTAAGGAACCCATTTATGTACTTAAAAAGAAGGAACACTGGTAGTTTCTTACTTGATAAATGATCCGTTCGCTAAAAACATTCTAGAAGTTGCACACTTGTAGAAACTGTTCCTGCTGGCATGATGAATACTCACGTGATCTCCAGCCGACACAGACAGAACACATCACAGTTGGCATTCGCATCACCCTTTTATACATGGTTCTATCCCCGTGGGCACGAAAAAACATTTAACCCTCTAATGCATACTGTTACCGTTTGGTAACAAGTTACATAATCCACTTTATTCTATTAAAGTAGACCTCAATCTTGACAAATTTGTGTTTTTTTTCATCTATTACATTCCATTCTGAAGTTTTAGTTAATAATAAAACTCATAAATGACAGTAGTAAAAGTGTATTCAAAATTAAAGAGGGAGGTTATTAACTGTTGTGAAATTACGTTTTCTGGCGTAAGTCAAAGTATAATAATTTTAGTACTAAACATATAAATAAATTGTTTTGAAAAATTAATTATAGTTAAAAAGGGTTATTTTAAAATATATTCAGTAGTTTTCTAGTCATTATTTTCAAAATTAGAATTTTGTGGTTGTTTTTTGTCACATGGAAATTTTATTTAATTGAAATTATTTAAAACCTAATGCAGTTAAATTTTTTTCTGTATTTTCCCCATAATGTATGAGTATTAAAGATACATATATATTTTTTTGGGATGAAAATAAAAATTCATGCATTAGAGGGTTAAAAATAAACACCAGCAGGTAAAGGGTCAGGTTCTGTAACACGTTGGACCTTTAGTAAGATAAGATCCGTTCAAGCTAGGAGCGAGAAAGGGTTTGCCATCAATCTTTTGACTTGCCAAAGCGAACGGGTTATATATAAGCTGAGTGTTGCAGCAATATTAATTGCTTCGTTTTGATGGATTTTTAAAGGTGGCTAAATGTTAGGTAGGGGTATAATTATAGCTGAAATCGAACTAATGATGTTGGGTTTAATTAGGGCAGCAAATAAAATATCTCGAATGTTAATTGATTGAAATTTGTTTTAAAAAAAAACAATGGTTGATAGATAAAAAAAAATTAAAATGTTGTGGCATCTATATCCAATTTAATTCGGATTTTTCTAAAATTTTAAATGCAAATTTGTAGTTTTTGTAAGGATACCTAGCTGTAGTGTTTATCATGTTCATTATTTTGTGTTAAAAAAGCATAGACATGGTAACTAAATTAGCATAAATAGCATAAATAGCAAAAAAAAAGTTTCAAATTCCGTAGCATAAGTATTGGTTACTGTAGGTAAAGATATATGATCTTAAGAAACGGTTTGGCAAAACATTCAATTATTCTAGAGAGGAACAATTTTTTATGGGTCGTCTTCTAAAGGAAACAATTCATCTAAGTTTACAGAAAGTTTACCACTCTTAAAGTACAGTTTCTCATGTTTCACCATGACAGACGGAAAAGTTAGAGCACTTTGAGCCGGTAATCAAACTTGCCATCCCTTTATATCCTCCAATAAGACAGTCTGGAAAGACTGGTCTCTAATAATAGTGCTAAACAGGCAGGGGATAAAAAAGCAGCCAGCCTCCATCAAGCCCTCATGTTACAAATAGATATTCGGAATGCTTTATGGAACGGTCCGTCCCGTTCCATTCTGCGCGTGCATCGGACATGATAAGGGGTAGGGTTTTACCCGGGTAACTTGTGGTTGCGCACTAACTCTCATGGCACGAAAAAACAAAGGCCTTATCAGCATTTTCCCGGGCCAAACCGAGAAATACGTTAAGTGGGAAAAAGAGGGTAAAAATAAATGGCGGGAACAAAAAAAAAACCCAGGAAAACTGGAGAGGCGTATAAAAAGAACGGCAGTGGCCGAGCTTTCTTTTAGTGTATGCTTTATAAATTTTTATTATGTACAGTAAATTTTAGCCCCCTCTTTTTTTTTTTGAGGAGGATGGTAGCTGACCATGTGTCATATAAATCACGGTGGTCAGAAAACGTCGGGAGTTGGCTTCGGCTTCAGATGGTTTTGGTTCATGTTTCGTGAGCGTGTAAATAACTGCGTGAGTGAGTTACCGGAACTTAGGGTGATGGAGCGTGGAAATGCGCCGGATTTTCAACTCAGGTGTGTATGAGGAACTCATGGGAGGTTTTGTTTTGTGCGGTTTTTGTGAGTTATGGCGCAGATAGAAAGTTTTCATAAAAATTTTGAGTCTTTGGAGAATCGTTTTGCTGCAAGGACATGTTGAATATTCCACATTAGTCATTTTTTTTAAAAGTTGTACAGACGTCAAATAAATCTAGAAACAAGAAGGTAAATTGTGTTAAAGTTTAAATCGGTATCAACTGAGAGCATATTTTTTTACCAACCTGATAAAAAAAGGTTCATATTAATATTTACTTTAACAATACCTCAATAAATCATAGTGTGAATTAAATCCATTATTGAACAAAAAATAATATTTTTCTTCTTACTCTCTTTAACAATAACTTACTTTAAATTCTTTAAACAAGCAACAAAAAATCTAATCGCTCGGTAAGTATCAAATATATGATCACATACATAATCTACGAGGACTAACTTATTTTCCAATTAATCGCATTCTGAATTATTATCTAACTCGTATATCTGTTACGTTTTGCATATCATTACTACTTAGCTAACTAAACATTTACTCACTGAATTAAAAAAAAATCATCTTGTTTTATTCTCTCACTGTCTTTTACAATGAGTTACGTAAAATTATTTAACCATTCTTGGTCATTGCAATTAATTCTTATTTAACGCCATGTGGTGGAAAAGTTTTCAATGCGTACGATTCAAATACATAATCACATACACAATCTTCAAGGACTAAGCTATTTTCCAATTAATCAAATTTTGAATGTATTTCGGATTCTTATCTTACTCGTATATCTGGCACCTTTTGCCTGTCATTAATACTTGAATAACTAAACATTCACTCATTTCCATCTCATTGTCTGGGAAGTCGAGGTATTCGAAGCCGTCATCAACCGATGCATTTCTCAACATGTATGCCAACTCTTTGAAGTGGTCCTCTACGCACAAAGAATTAACTATAAAAAGAATTAAAAATAAGCCAGGAAGGAATCTTCATTCTGCAGACAAAATGGAATACCATGATGGATTGATTGGCCGCCATTGTTCGTTTTAAATCCATCGTTCCCTTGCCGATTGCGTAGTTTGTCATAGGGATGGAACACTGAAAACAGTTAAACCGAAAAACCGGTGTTTGACTTTCGCTTATTCGGTAATATAACCGGTTAATGTACTATATCGGTTATAACTGGAGAACTGGTTTAGATGAGTGTGTGTTTTATCTCTTTGGATGGTAGGTATATAAATATTAAAACTATAATAGAATAATAATAATAATAATAATAATAATCAATAGATTTCCACGCAATCGTCGTTTATTTTTCATAGCTCTTCCCATTACAACAAAATTCTAAATTTCTGCCTGCATTAGTTTTATTAAATGTACAATAGCATTTCTAATTGAACTAGATAGTTTAGCTATGTCCTTTAACCTTTAATGATTTAAAAGCAAATTGTTTACGACTTTTATCAGTGCATGTGTTTGTTTTTATATTCAATTATTTCGTGTTCATTTTCGTTTCCTAATTGTTTTGCTAAATATGCGTTATAATTAGACTTGATCTGATTCCGGTTGGGAAAAGTTGGGAGAACTGGTTTTTAATAATGGTATAACCGTTACTGTTTGAAAACTAAAAGTGGAAGCACCGGTTAATCCAAAACCGGTTTGTTTTCACGAACCGCACATCCCTAGTATGTCAAGAAGGCGTGTTGCCCGTTCCACCACGGAAACAATGGGCAGATTCATCATTGCCAAGGGGTAATTGTTGCAGATCATCATGGCGGTATGGGGACACAGAGGAGACGTTTCCACAATCATTGTCTTCTCTCTCTCTGGACGTCATATTCGCTCTTTCTTTTTTTCAGAATGACAATCGTGTCCTTTTCGTTGAAAAAAAACTTGATTGTCTGTAGGGTGGAGTTTTCAAACGAATCCATAGTTGGCGATCGCACGTGCCTGGAATGAGGAAAGGTATTTCGATTAGGGTTGATGGATACACTTAGTTTGTGAGTGCGCGTGTCCAAGTAACAAAATACAATGTAGAGGATTTGTTTGATGTAAATCATGTAAACAACACGGAAATATGAGCTGCAGTTCTTCCTGTTTTTGTTACATTTGAAAGGAATTTCTCAAATAACTAAAAATTTTCCCTATTTAAGTTTTCTTTTTAAATAACTCATAAACCTTAAACTCAATATCGCTTGCTGCAGATGTTAATTAGATTTGACAGTATCATATCATCCTAAAGAAAGATATTAATTACCAATATTCAATTTTCTAAAAAATAAACAAATCTTTCATTAAACCTCACGGATACATGTATGGAGTTCTCCAAAAGCCATTTTTATAAAAAGTAAAAAAAAAATATATATGATACTTACACAATTTTACTATCCATCACCCACATTATATATTTGTTACGTAAATGTACACAAATACATATTTCTAAATTGAAGATAATATCCTTTGGAATCTGAAATTGTGTCCATAAAACACAAGAATTACAAAAAGTAACACGCAATATTAATACGAAATATAATATACATGTATATTTTGAGAAAAATTTCTCACAATCCTGATTGATGGGAAACCCATATACTACAGAAGAATTGCAAAAAGTTATAATATTAATACGAACTTTACATGTATATTTTGAGAAAAAATTCTCACAATCCTAGATTGATGGGAAACCCATACTACAGAAGAATTGCAAAAAGTTATAATATTAATACGAACTATACATGTATATTTTGAGAAAAATTTCTCACAATCCTAGATTGATGGGAAACCCATATCGTGAGCTTGCAGCACTCGAATTTCCACAAACCTCACGGCCAAATGCATCTTTTATCAGAATCAGATGATGAATTAAATCGAATTGTGTTGATATGCATAAAAGATTTTTATACCGATCTCCTCGCGGCATCGCAAACTTTATGCAGTTATTTTACAAAGATGTAACTGGCTTTTGTAGAAATAGGATTTATATCCTCTAAGTTTATTTGATAGTTATTTTTTAATAAACTTTGATAGTTATTTCTAACAAAACATTACGTGATGTAGAATAATTCAGGTCATTGATGTAGCTAAATATATGCTATGGAGAAAACTTTAGTTCAGGATAGTAATATTTTTTTAAAAATTGTTTTAAATTGTATTCGTTTTTACACAATTGTTGGATTGATGAAAAAAAGGTAACTGGCCATAAATGTATCTATTGACACTACATATTTTTATCTGCGTCCTCTATTGTAATGAAAAGAGATCCCTCTGTCCTTTAGAAGAGGTAGTTTTTAAGCGGTTTTAGAAGAACTCTTAAATATTGCTATAAAAAGACGTATGATCAGTTAAAATAATTCTAACAAAGGTAGCTAAGCATAGCTTTGAAAAATTTAAGGGCGTATTAAAAATATCAAGATCATTGATTAAGCTATTGTAAAATTTATAAAATTTATTAAAATACAAATTTTCAATGACATTTTTTTGGGCAAAAACATTTTCAAACAAAAGAAGATTCCTTAAAAGTATTTAACAGCAAAAGGAACAGAATATCAACTAAACGAATATAGTGTCAGATAACGCTTTGTCAAAACCAGAAACATATAAAAAAAGAACCGATGCATCCATCACACTGCAACCGTCTGCCTCGGCAAACATTCTGACCGAAAGGTAAAAACTGCTAGATAAACATCGGGAAAAGAAAAATCCCTCAAACCGTGAAAGGTAACAAAAAGCATAAATAAATGAACAGAGCATAAAACGGAACACAACCTTTGCGCTTCTTCGCCGAACTGTCAATCTGTTTTGGAAGTGTTTAATGTCTCGTGAAAATCTGGTTTAAAAAATGATTCCAGTTGGTTAAAAGATAAGCTTTTCGATCATTTTTATAAGATACAGTCGTCTAACTCAGGAGGATATTTGTGATGTAGTTGATGATGCATAGTTTGAGATAGGGGTGACAGTGGGATTTTCGAACATCATAACAATTCATTTTTAGTTTTATTATTATTTTTTTTATTGGAGAGATTAGTTTGTTTCATTTTTGTTCTGGGAGTGTTGCGCGAAAAATGTTTTTAAGTATTTTGACAAGGATTTGTGATGTAGGATTTTCGAACGTTTTCTTCCTGCTTTCCAGTGAGGCATTTTAGAGAAGTTCTTTTTTTTTTTTTAAATTTGATTAAGGGTTGACATTACTATATATGACGTTACTAGTAACATTATTGATAGAATGGGACATTGAGTGAAAAAAAATTTGATTGTGGAAATTGTTATAATCTTTTTCAAACGTCAAGTCTTAAAATTGCTACCAACCAAATCTGTTATCATAGTGCAAATATTTGAAAATAATATGGTTTTTAAAACATAACACGGAGATGTCGATCATGATACATTCGATGGTTCATACGTTGATCGTAATTTAAAAGTTTGGGTTGATATTATAAATCTTATCCTTGAAATGTGTTTTAATTGAATTGGTCCATCTTAGAGCTTGTTGTTGTTGTAACTTATGGCTTTATTTGGGAAATTACAAAAAAAAAAGAAATATAAGGATCTCACCGTCGACAACAAAGTCTTAGAGTTAGTTGGATTAGTAAAAATTGTAGAATAAAAAATTGCTACAATATCTTTCATTTATCTCTCATTTTGATAACTGTTTATTTTAGTAATTTAATTACCATTAAAATTTTGATTGTGTCTTAATCTTTTAGTATCCATCATCAAAATGAATGCAAAACACTGTCAAAGTTCTGCAGGGGGCCAATGAAGAATCTAATGCATTGTTTCTGAAAATTTCTAGTCTGTTAAACTATTGCTTTGCTATGAAAGCATTTTTCTAACTGTAGTGAAATTTTTAATAATTGTTAATAAATAAGACAAATTTGAAGAAAAATATAACTGGTTATTTAATAATTATATTTTAAGTTTTAACCCTTTCAGTCTCAGTGATGCATCGTTTTTCTGATCATAATTTAAAAAATAATAGGGCTGAAATCTATTTGGATTAATAAAAATTATTTTCTAATAGAAAAGTTTGAAGAATCGAATGATGTGCTTTTTGATATCATAATGGCTTATATGCATTTGGATATCAAAATAATAAAAGAAAAAAATCTAAAATGATTATTTCAATTACTCATTGAGACTGAAATTGTTAAAATGACAGATAATTGTTGAATGATGTCAACACCGTTGTTGTACTTTTTCATTTACTAATTAAGAATTCGATGATGATTTTCTCTCAAGTTTGTTTTATTTTTATTCCTGTGTTCATACCTTTTGAAGAAATACTTACACAGCAAAGCAATACTTTCATAGAAGTTGGGATTTCAAAGCTAAGGTGTATGGTATTGACCATTCCTCTTAAAAATGCAAAACAAAATCCTTAATTATTTTTGAAGTAAAAAAAAAACACCAAACGTCTGCTTCAGAGCTGTACTCATTGATTGAGCACTCTTTCGACCTGAAGTTCTTCGGTTAGATGCTCAAGCAGGCTATTACATCTCTCCAAACACAAAAAACCAAAGAAAAAAAAGTGAAACAGTCTTCTAAAAACAACAGCTACCGAGGTGAGACGTATCACTCTACCTTCACCGGGCAGAATTGCCCAACCTTGTACACCCGGTGACGACCGTGTGTACAACTTCATTGGGGCTGAACGACTTTAAGAAGTACTTCAGTTGCAATTGTTCATCATCCTCACGACAGTCGAAAATATCATTTTGAAACCTCACTCCGCCATTTTTTTTTTCTTCTTTTGTTTCATGACACCTGGCCTGATTTTCGTGGAAGGAAGGAATAAATGGCCACAAAAAGAACAACAAAAAAAAATGTAGAAAAAGAATCGTAAAAACCTTTTCCCAACTGTCGCCATGGACCGTGATGTATAACTTGTGTCACTCAGAGCTTAAGCACGGTGCTTCATAATCTGTCATTGTCTTCTGTCTCTTCCAAGAACACGCGTAAAAAAAAGAAGCAATACAATTAAATTATACCGCGAAAAAAGGAAGGGAATGTTTGTTCTATCTTGTTCCATTCGAATCGTTTTTGGAAAGCGATCCGAGGAACGTGTACGAGTGTATGTTGGTATCGAAGCAGAATTTCATGTGGGCTATAAATAGGTTGGTTACAGCTAATTGTGACAACTGTGATGTAAGAAGTTAAACTTAAATGAGATTTTAATTAAAAAATATACAAGTCAGGATTTTACACTCAGAAAAAACTTTTTTTCAAACAAAAAAAATGTAATACAAGTGTTATGTAAAAAAGGGCAACATTCCAATATTGTGTTGTTGCAATATAAGAATTGGGTTGAGACCCATACGAACACAAATTTTTGTTTACCCAATTCGTGATGATCGCGTGAACAGACGGTTATTTTATCCATGCGCGATTGACAAAAAACTGTTAACTATATTGATTTCCAAACTATGTGTAACACAATCATAATATTCATTTAAAGTACGTAATGTATATAGTTTGAGATTTAGTATAACTATTTATCCCAAAGATTAAAGAGCAGATGCTGAACTATATCAGAACAATACACGTGTGCTGCCTTCAACACAATTTTTGCGCTAACCATCTTTTATAACTTGGTTGCAGCACAATTTTTGTATTGTTTCAACACAACTTGCAATAACTGAGAAAGACAAAAAAATTTTTTTAAATCGATACAAGTTTTTTCTTTGTAGTTTTTTGTGTAGTTTTTTTTCTCTGTCAATTTATACAGCTTTGTTTCACACAGAAATAAAGTCTCAACTTAATTTTTTTTAAAAGATATAATGTTTTGAACTTACAGGTTTTGACTAAGTGAAATAGATGGTTCATGTAATATTGATCAACCGAAATAACAACCTTGTTAACTGCTAACACCCCCCACCCTCCCCTGAGTTAAGCAAAGGATCTATTTCAAACGTAAATGATCTAAATTAAGCAATAATCTAGTTTCAGCTCTTAACAAATCTGTATTTTGAAATAAAAATTATTATTTGAAATTAAGGACCTCATCAAAAATTATGTATAAAGATATTAAGGATTTGTAACTCGCTTAGTTTTCTGTATTTCAACTTCTCAAAGAGGTTCAACAATTTTTATTTTGTATTTGATCCTTTGTAGTATACATATTTGAAATATATTATGTTCAATTAAATAAAACCTTATTAGCAATGAGGGTATTCATTTTTGAACTGTTCTATATCTTTAAAAAAATGCACTTAAATTTAAAGTTTTCTAAGAAAAAAGTTTACACAAAACATGCAAATTCCTAAATAATAAAAAAAAACTCTGATGGTAATTACGAAAGCTGTTGTCTAATTTAGATGTGCCAATTTAAAAGCAGAGACAGTGTTTTTTAAACAACTTTAAAATGGAAAATAATCCAGGCAGTGCAAAGCTGTTTTTATAGCGGGTGTCAGTCAGAAAGGTCTTTCTAATTTCGAATTCATTTCCGCTCATTCTTTTCTGCCGTTTTCTTGAAATTTAGAATTGTTCTTTGGAGTGAAGAGAAAAAACGATTCATTACTTTATTTTTTATTTATTTATCTCTTACTTGACAGGTTCGTGAGTCTCCAATGGCTGTTGGATGTCTTGTCACTTGAATACAATCCGCTTGGACGGTTTTTTTTTTTTCTGGTAGTCAAATACTGCTTGGATTGACCCATTTTGTTTGGTCAAACAATGGAGGACTGATTGGGTGTGCATTTAAATCGCAGTTTTATATTGACACAGCTGTAAGTGTCGTCTTTTTTTAACCATTAGTTCGCAGTCTGTACTACATAGTCACGGTAACTTATAGTTTTGGCGAACGCTTCCTTTCATTGCCCTAGGCAATTTAATGTCCATTATCTCTCTTGGCTAATAATAATCCACCGTGCTTTCCCCAAGCTGCACTGTAGTAATTTTTTTTTAATTGCAGCACATTTGGCAGTTTTTTATTTTCAATTACAGAACATTTAGCAGTTATTTTTTTTAATTACAGCACATTTGGGAGTTATTTTTTACATCACGTTTTAATGTTTGTTTTACAGCAAATTGATGTTTTCTTGAAGCATAGAGTCACATGAAAAACCTACTCTTTTTGAATTTAAACAGAGAATATGGTTGCAACCAATCGTTGTTATTGAAGCAAACGTTTTATCTCTCTCGCCGATACAATCGCACGGTACATTTTACGTCATATGTAAATTCATTCGTCAATGTGGTGACATCAGTTTTATCATTACACTGTGAGGGTAAATTACACTCTTAAAACAAAAGAGTGAAATCCACTCCAGTTGGAGAAGTGCATTTTCGACACCGTAAAGGCATGCATATTTACTCAGACTGAGTTAAAATCACTCGTTTGGAGTGATCCTGTCGGAGGTTTAACACACAAAGGATCCACTCCAAAAGGAGAAGTGCATTTTCCAGTCTGGAGGAGTGAAATCCACTCAGACTGATTTAAATTAGGAGTGTTTGTTTTAAGAGTGTAGAGGGATATTTTGAGAATACTTTTCTTGTTTTTAATTCGAAGGGATTTTTTTTTTAAGTAGATGCAGCGACGATGCGAGCTATGTCGCTATTTTTTCCATTGGGTGTCCGTTCAGGAGTCAGTCTCGTTATTTGAGTTTAGTTTAGTTTGAATTTTGGTCATACCAGAGCTAAACTAGGCCTATTCTCGACGGGCGTCGTATTTTAGATCCACAGTCAAGTGACGAGCCGACACCTGCTCGTAACTTGACATACGGTTGAAAACACGCACTTCAACAAAGGCTAATTTCATGTAACTGTGTGTAATTCATGATTTAAGAGGAGATTAAAAGTTTTTTAAATTAAAAAAATAAGTAAAATTAAATAAAGCACATTGCATTATTTAGTTATAATAAGTGTAGATCAGCATTCCACATTTTTTTTTCATTTAATGTTAAAAGTTGTAGTGATAATCACTTTTCACAAACGTGGGCTTACACTACAGAAAGAATAATTTTGCATGGAATTACCCAATAGCATTCTTGCAGTACTAGAATTGGCTTGCTTCAGCAAACAATTCCTTTCATTCCTGAATTTCCTTCGATCGGTGCCCCGATTGGTGCTCTGTTCCCCGGTGACATTGATTCACCGATCGAGGATTGATAAATAATTTTTCATTTATCATAACTGTTGCTACTCAAGATCTGAAACATGCCAATTTCATTCTAAGTTAAATGAATTTTTTACCGAAATTGCAATTACAATGTTGACAAATCAATAGAGAATAATGAAATGTCGAGTACATTTTTAAGTGACGGAGTTTGACAGAGTGCGGCTTGAAATTGGTTTTGTGATTTGTTAACTTTGAATTGCGTAAACACCCAAGCATGCAAATGTCTTTTATTCTAATTCAAAACACTGACAGGTATTGTGTCCATTTCCGGTAAATTCTTAAGAAACTAAAATCTAGATTTGTTTTTACACATGCACATGTGCAACTCAGGAGCAGATTAAAGCGAATTCATAGAAATTTATTGAGTTAATTTTTGAATGCTTGTTTTCAATTTTAGTTTGAGTCTAGATAGACATTTAAACTAGTTTAGATAATTCATTGCTTGGAATGTGTTGGTAAATCACTGAAAATTATGTGCTGTTGTGTGTTAGTATACCAGAAATCTTCATTTTTAAAAAAAAAATATTGTTTACTGTTGAGACAAACAGATAGGGTTTGTCCATTTACCAAATATAATATTATCCAAATTATAAGAAAAAAGCTGTTTTTTTTTATTAAATGTATTGTACAATCGATTTTCGTATTTAAATACATAATACAAGATTTTATTTTATATAATCATTATTTACTCAATCCTAAAATTAAAAGTGCAATAAAAAAACATACTTGAACTTCTCAGACTAAAGAGTTTACATCGAATTATCAAATACCAGTAGAATGTATTCAGTATTTTTTTTTCAATCGAGAAGTGACCCCATTTTCTTAAACTCTTGTCTATACCACCAAATGTAAATTTAAATGAATTTTTAAGTTTGTCAATAAACGAAGAAAATTCTCAAAAAAAGTTATGCACGTAACAGCAAAAAGGTCGGAAGTCACCTATTTTTTCATGGACTATATGCCTTTTCCCCACTAAGGAATTTTTTTAATAACTTTTACAATTAAAGCGTTCAATCTGTCGGCCTTGGGTAGGGTTCAAAAGCCAAATCACTAAAAATAGAGTTTAAAGAGAGAGTAAAGTTCGCCCGACCCCCTAACTACAATGTAAACAAGTCATTATTCATTAGTTAAGTATAAACAACCATCAATCACAAAGTGACTTCAAAACCCTATTATTATCTACCGTATCCATTATAGAAAAAGTGATCCCCTCGTCAAGTAATTTTCAATCGCTTTCTTGTGTTTCGTATCTATTATGTACATATTTTGTTTTTCTTATATCTTCATAATAAAGTTATTATAAAATAACTATATGGCGTATTTTATCATTGAGGTTGGGTTTTTTAATGTATATTGAAAGAAATAATTTAAATTGTAATGTATTAATTGAAATAAAAAAAAAATGCTTCTATATTTTTCAATGAAAGTTCTTAATAATAATAAAGCTATTGCTGTTCGTCATTTGAATAGTGAAGTCTGTTTTTCTTTATTTTCAAATTCATTTATTTATAAATCGATTGGGTTGTTCCCGGTGACGAAATTTCTTCCAGATTTCTCTTTGCTCCGATTGGACCTCCGTTCCCACATGACAATCATTTCCCAATCGAAACTCGAGAAAATTTTTATTTTCATTCCATTTCGGTTGCCACTCAAACCTAAAACATGCCCATTATTTGAAAACAAAAAACATTTTACAGTCCCTTTAACCATCTCGCAAAAATTAAATTTAAAAACAAAAAATAACTAACCCACCATGGCCCAACAATCCCCAGCTGTTTCCACTATTACATCACTACCAGGCGCGCAGCCAGGAATTTTTCAAGGAGGGGGCTCAACACTTCAGAAGGGCACTTTTACACAAATCTTGGGGGCCTGGAATAGCCCCAGGACCTGGGGGGGGGGGGGGGGGGAATCCGGAATTTTTTTAAATGCTAATCTTCCAAAATACTATTTTTTAATACATGTAATCATACTAAATTTATACAAGACTGCTGGGAAAAACCCTTAAGACCGTGAGTGGTTAAGAAAAATTCCCAAAAGGAAATTAAAATTACTGGAATTCTGATAATTGGCACGAAAATAGTTCTTTACAATGGAATTGGAACTCCAGGGAAAATTATCAAAAAACCAAAATAAAATTTAAATTTGTGAAAGAGGGTCAAAATGAGTGAAATGTTTTAAAACCATTCTATGATATCTGTGTTGTTTTTTGACATACGATTAAGAAATTTCTAACAGCGATTCTTTAAAAT
Organism: Hylyphantes graminicola; assembly: GCA_023701765.1. NCBI lineage: Eukaryota > Metazoa > Arthropoda > Arachnida > Araneae > Linyphiidae > Hylyphantes > Hylyphantes graminicola. The sequence goes on from CM043119.1 coordinate 54,803,601, forward strand.
TTGCCATTTCCGTCAATCGTTGAAAACAAACCCTCATCCAAAAGATACATTTAAATTCAAAAGCAAAAGCACAAAAGCATGTTTCAAGTTTCAAATAAAATATATTATAAAAGTAACTCATAAATACATCTAATTGTTTGCCTGAAAGTGATTGATTTTGTGGGCTTCAAAATAAAAATGTGATATAATGCCATTAACACAAAGTTTCAATGTACTAAAATTTTGAGGAAGTAACATCCTACCTTCAAAGCTCCTCTCTAGCTACTTATTATTTGTCAATATACGGAATAAATAAAGATATTTTATAAATTATAATTCATGATTTGGCAGTTTCAGCAGGTTAGATTTCTCTAAATTTTTGCAGTTTGCCCATTCGGAGAACATTAACTTCAAAATCGTGTTTTAAACTGAGCGCTTCTGAGTTTTAAAAGATAGACGAAAAGTGTTCTAATGCCTTTCCACACATGCCTAAAAAAACACGTTTAAAATTTTTCACTAATTCTATCGTCTGAATAAGTTACTTAGTTGTAAAAACTTAGAAACAGGCAAAAGCAACTTTTGAAAGCCGTCGTATGTTTAATGTTTACTCAGTCGGTTGCATGCCAGGGCCCGACTTACAACTTTTGTGGCCCAGGGCACAAGTGAATTTAAGAATCCACAACGTACATTGATATGAATATCTATGTACGTGAATTTTTTCGTTTCAAATTTATAAAAGTGTATAACCTTTAACAATTATCTTAGATACTATATATCTTAGATAGTGTACAAACTGCTTAGATTTGATATTTTTGTAATATTTTTTAATGCATACTTAAGATAGGATATAAGAAACCTATCATATTGTCATATCATGCATACCAGATCATATTTTATATACATACATAATTATTTTATTTACGTTACCCAGGCATAATTAAAAAAAGTTACATAATTACTATAGTGGCTCGCTTTTGAAAAATCAATGGCACTGGGTTCAATTGCATTATATTTATTAGTAATTTTCTTCTGGCAACAAATTTGGGCGCATATTTCCCTCAATGCCATTCTTTTTAAAGCAAATTTTGGGGCCCCATTGAAGTGGGGGCCCTGGGCACTGCCCCGTTTACTCTTCCAGAAATCGAGCTCTATTTGTAGGACAATTCGTATCAACTAATTCATTTTGGAAAGTGATTATGAGCTACTTTTTTATTGGTTCCGTTTTTCAGGAATATTCTGCAAATTGTCTTTTTTTTTGCATTTAAATGCATTTTCGAAGATTTTTTTTTTAATTACACAATTTGGGCAAATTAATTTGGGCGAAAGGGCACTTTGTCCCAGTCAGAGGGGGGCTCGAGCCCCCCGAGCCCCCTCCCTGGCTGCGCGCCTGATCACTACCGGAAATCCGCCTCAGCACGCACCCACTCCCTAAAACTGTATCCCTCCGCGCTGGGAGAAAAGCGCGGGAGAGGAGGAGCGGAGCCAGAAAGCGCGCGAAAGGGAGGAAACTAGGCAGCGGTCTGTGGGTGATTTATTGGCCGGCGCTGGCTACGAGTGGCTGCCGCCGCGATACGACGCTCCTCCCGTCTCCGATGGGAAATGTTAGGGAGGGTTTGGTTATATGTTGTTTGTTGAGGGATTGACAGGGGTTTATTTGTGGAGGCGATTGATGAGGTTAAGATGCGTTAAATGCTCATAGGGATATTTTTTTAAAAATAAATTTGTTTATAAAAAGTAAAACCCGAATGGTTATTGAACAAAGTTCCACTAGCATTAATGCTGCACAGATGCAAAATGCTCCTACTTATTTTTAAAAACTTTTTGTTCAATAAAAGTAAACGATTATAGTTATTGAGCAAAGTAGAAGTATTAGCTGGTTTACAAGAGTTATTGCTTAAATTTTTCATTTGCATTTTAAAAAAGTGTAATGTTTAATACAAATATTATTTCTTTTATTTTTTATTTTATAAAACGCAGTACAGATTAAGGTTTTTTTTTAAATGTTATAAAAATTCAGCAAAATTCATCGTTAAAATTTTTGGCACACATTAATATATACATAGTTGCATTTAAAAAAAATAGCAAGTATTAAAAAAATCAAGTTAACTAAGAAAAATAAGTTTATTAGACAGTCACTTGAATGTGGTTCTAAATTACGTAATAGCCTTCATGTAGCTCAAGTGCGGCGATATTCAACCTAATCTACCATACCCTACCAAGTAAAATAACTCTAAATAAAAACCATTCCTCACTAAAACGACATCAAAATAATACTCCTACCTTTAAAATACATTCCCACATAAAAACTTAAAATACAAACTACCACACTTCCCAGAAAGAATCCATAATTTTTTTTTAAAAAAATTGTTTAATACACCCCTTTTCGCAGACGAGTTCTGTTTAATATTTGCCCCCTTTCAACGCGAAATCGACCTCTCAAATAAAAAGGTCCCGTTTCCGGTTGAAATATTTACCACTTTTGCGAAAGGGTTTCCTCGCTGATCCTACGAGGAAACTGTCTACGAGGGTCTGTATTTTATTTTGGAAGTGAGGGGTCGTACACAAATGGTGCTACGTTTTGTTTGATGGTCAGAATCTTTAATTGTTGTGTATGGGGTGGGGATCTCAGTCAGTAAGGCTCTTGCCTTGCATGCGAAAGTTTCCAGGTGTCCTGCAGGTTTTGTTATGGGAATTGCCACAATAACTGCCAGCCTATAAATGGTCTGTGTAGCCTAAAAATACATGACGCCATATGCGATGTCGCTGTTTGTTTGCTTTGTGTGCCACCTCAGATGTCTATTACGTCACTTGACCGCTTTCCAAAATTATAAAGCCAATTGCCAATAACGCCAGTGTAATTTCAGGGCAGTTCTAATTGATTTGAATAAAATTGATCCCAATAGCAGTAATCCCTTTTGAAAAATATCACAACTCCAAAACTCCATTAAAGTTGAGTGACTATTCAGGTGTCGGCTTGTCACTTGACTACCTTTCTAAAATACGTCACCTGTCCCCAATAGTCGCGTTGCTCTAGTGCGGCGATGACTCAACCTTACCAAAACCGCATCTGTATCTCCAGTGCGACGTCAATTTATTCAACCAACCAGTTACCCATAGTTCTAAGTCCAACACCCATCCAAACCCTTCTTCAATATTTCCATGATCCCCATGTTCCCCTTGTCCTTCACAAACGAGCATCTGAGAAGAGAAGGATGAAAAAAAAAGAAGCGCAAGAGCAAAGAGAGAGAGAAGGATGGATGGATGGGGAGAAAACCACCGCGAGAATAAAGCATCAAAAGAGGAGCAGGAGGAGTGTCAAAAAGCGAAAAACAGCCACCGCTGAGGGAGTGGGATGGTTGGGTTGTTTTTGGTGAACAGTTGGTTACTGAGTTGTTGCTTTTTTTGCGATTAGGCTTTATCTTAAGTGTGAAAGTGTAAATGTTTTTATTGTTAACTGAACTTAATCCTAGAACTTATATTTGTGTAAATTTTAAATGTGAATATTGAGGAATTTAAAAATTTATCAATTTTTAGTAATAAGTTTTTTTGGTCGCTTTCTGATAGCAAAGTTTTGATTAGCCAATCTATAATTTAACTAATAGTTTCTTTATCTTTTTTTTTGTCTATTTTATTATTATTTTTGTTTTGTTTACATGGCTTAAATCAAGAATGTTTTTAGAAAACTTAAAATCTCTTTCTTTCATTAAATATGATTATAAAAACATCACAGAAAAGAAATCAATGTTTGTTTTTTAGTATACTAAACCATTGTTTGTACTTTTTCAAAAATCTTTTAATAAAATTTCTATATTGGTGGATCTAAACTTCAACAAAAATACAGTTTACTCACCCGCAAACTCCGGAAACAAACTATCCAAAACAAAATTATCTACAATACAAGAACATCCTATTTCAACCACTTAAACAACACACCAAAAATACCAGACCAATATTTCTTCCACACCAACCCCCCAAAACACGAAAAAAAGAAGACGATAAAACAGTAAGAAGAAATAAAAAAAAATCCAAAAGAAATCAAAACCGCATGCTTGTATGTGTGTATTTTTCAAGGGTGGGCATAGGATAGGCCATGTGACAGGACTGACCCCAACCACCCTGCATCATTGACTGCCAAGACACTTGACGGAGTCAACGGTATTGATCCGGCCTAGGCCGATGTTAGGCGGCCTTTATATTCGTCAGATGGTTTTATCTTTTTGATGGAAAGAGTGTGGGGGGTTTTGGGTATGCCTGTTTTTGAGGTGTGTTTTGTGTCAGTTAGTGTGTGAGTTTTGTTTTTGGGGTGTGTTTGTATGGTCTGGCTTTCAATTTTTAAAGGGGATTCTAGGTAAAGAATGTATTGATGTAGAACTAGTTTTATAGGTTGTACGGTTTTCTGCAATTTTTTTATGAGTGCTAGTTTGAACTCGAGCAGTAGGGTAAAGTTGAATTATGGTCGCATTAGAGCTGCACGAGAGTGATTGGCGATGAGCGTCATAATTTAGAACTACAGTCAAGAGACGAGCCGTCTCCTGAGTAGGCACCCAACGTAATTTCGTACCGGTGTCTTCCCCGTGAACCTATTCCTCATCAACCTAACCCCCTTAACAATAGCACAGCCATGGGGTGGAAAAGGGGTTTTATATGTGATTATGTTACTAGATGAAGTATTTTGTATCATAATAAAAGATCAATAATTCATCTCATTTATTCTAATAAATATAGAAAATGCTTATAATTAAATTACATAACAGCTCAGTGACCAAAGATGGCCACATTTGGTCTGGCACTTACGATTGAGCTCCACGACTGCTTCCCATTTTTATGCTTTTGAAGTGTTTGATAAGTCTCCTTTTCCTTCACGCCTATGTCAAAATAGTATCCGCTCTATGCACGACATTACGATTGAAGGGATGTATGTGCTACATTGTGCACGTCGCTAAGAGATGTCTCACTTTTTAATATTGCAATTTACCTAAGCCCGGCCAACCACCCTACCCCAACTAAAAATTACTTTGGGTGCCTACTCAGATGTCGGCTCGTCACTTTACTGTGGCACGAAGGTTCATTCCCTGTGAGCCTAATCTCCGTGGGCCTAGCTCGTTGGGTTGAGGTTGGGTTGATACTGCAATTACTTTATAGAACTAAATAAGTTTGTTAAACACAATTCTCAATTAATAATAATTTAAAAACTCTTACCATTTCACAAACTACCCTGGCATAATCGTGAATAATATGAATGTGGTTAATTACAAGAAGGTATTTCTTTTTTTTTTTTAAATCTACCTTAAAAACGAGAACAAGCTTCTTGTCAAACTATAATTAAAATCTGTTTTGCGACCCTTAAATAGACCCCTTAAATACTAAAATCCCACAAATTCCCAAAATTATTCCAATAATTACAATCTCATGTATGGGTTTTGAAATTCCCTCTTTCCCAAATCAAACCGCAGACACGAATGACACTTTAAACAGCTCCATCAAGTCTTCCACATTTAAAAACATGTTTCAACATCCCATCGCTTTTAACCATCCAACAGCTCTTGGACAACTCAACTCCATGGCTAAATACTAAGGCATTAATGACTGTTATTTTTAACTTATATTTTTATCCGAAACTAAAAACAAATTGTTATTAGTGAAATCTAAAGATTTTTCTTTTAGATGAGTTTTGCGAATATAGTAATTACATACCATTGGCTTTTTTTGCGTTATGAGAAAAAGCATTGCTTCTCAAATATAATTTTTCAGTAATGTTTGTTTGAAAGTGAAACCTATTGGGACACCTAAAAAAATGTCTCTCTTCATCCTTCCCTCAACCTTTTCTCTCTATCTCTCTAATTTATTTTTAATGTATACACTGTTTGAAAACGCTTTCTTTGGGGAATTTGTTTGATTTTATTATTACTTTAATGGCAGAAAACCAAATTCGACCGATAAACTACTTTTAGAGGGGAAGGTATTTGCAAGGTGTGAGCATGTTTCAGGTTTTGGGTGGCAATAGCAAGGCTGAATGAAAATAAATTATTACTCTATACTTGATTGGTCAATCAACGTCACATGGGGAAAAAACTCCAATCGTAATACCGATCGAAGTAAAGCAGAAATAGAAGCTTGAAAAAAATGTGTCGCCATAAAACACGCCAATTACAAAAGTTGGATGAATATAACCTATAGTTAACGAGAATTTGAGATTTCTATTGTGGCGAAATCAAAAAAGAAAACTAAAATAATTGACCTCCTTTCCTTGTATTTTTATTCTTAGCCGGGTCTGTCCATTAAAGGCTTGAATATCATTATTTGCTATTCGTTTAAAATAACTAGTGCAAACCTACGAAATACTGAAAATATATTTTTAAAAATGCGCAATTAAACTCCACAGAAACTCACATCACCTAGCTACTAATAGTAACCCAACCGTCCCATTCCTCTTCCTAAGTAACCCTTTTAACACCGACATTTTCGTCCAGTAATGGGGCGTTGGCAGGGGCGCGAATGACACTTACGGCCCGCAATGCTTGTCTTTGATAGGTTGACAGCTCTGATGTCCGCTCTTTTGAAACGACTGTCTGGTCTGGTGCAGCATTAGATTGCAGGAATTATAAACTTTCCAATGTAGGCGCTGAAAGTGATGCTGCGTTGAAAAGGATGAGATTGGTTTTGCGGTATGTTCTTGAGTTTAATTTCTGTTAATGCCAATTGCATAAGACCGATAAAGTTTCGTAAGAATTTTCTGTTCAAAAATGTAGTTTAAAATTGGGTTTCACTACCTATTAGGTGTCATTTATATTTGGTTAATTCTTGTACGTATTTAAAGCGATTTTTTTATCGGAATAGGCTCGTAAAGTACTCGACCTGGGTACACAAAGTTTGCACAAAAAATACATTTACGTTTTGCTGTCGCTATAGAATAGTTTTTAGAATTTTACGTTTTATAATCTAATAATAATATTAAAAACATCGTTTCTAACTATAAAACCACTTTTGGCAACGGCCATTAAAATAATATTGCGACTCTTAATTTTTCGATTGGTTAACAAGTGAAACTGGTTTATAACTATTATGTATAATGAAATGAAAATAATCTTTGAATTCATTCTTTTTTTTTATTTCTTTAGGTTTACCTTAGACACTTACACAGTAAATTTGTTTTTAAATGCTAACACGTAGCGCTATAAGTAAGTGGGTTTAATTTGTAGATTTCTAAGTTGTTATCCTATCGCTATGTTATAATTATTCTCTTTTACTATGATCTACCCCTCTCAATATTTATTAACGTTTTTCGTTGTATGAAAGCTATATACATATTTCAAACCAGAAACTTTCATTGGGACCATAAAATAAACTACAAAAGAAATATGAATAACTTAAACAATTCAACATCGGCAATCCCTCCGAACCGTTCGACGGAATAAAGATATCAAAACGCCACCGTCGATTAATTTACAGCCATCGAAATTTCTCCGAATACAAAACAGTTTAACAATCGCCCTATATCACGGCCCGATTCCCTCGGCGCCTGACTTTTACTTCCTTCGATCAGAGAAGCCTCTGTTTTAAATCAAGCTGTAAAATTAAAAGGGGCAGCAAGAAACTACTCAACCCCGTCCCCCCTGAAAAAAAAAGGAAATTTACACCCAACTCCAGCACTGATAACCGATGTTATATATCTGCCCATATGCCCATACATAACGTGCGAACTAATGGTGTTGAAGAAATAATAACCAGGTGTTTTTCATCTAATGGATGGATTGGGAGTTGGTTGGTCGTTAGTTTTGTGGTATTATTTTAATCGGAATTTATTTCGTTTTTCCTGTCACTCAATTTTTTTACGGTTTGGTAGTTTAACAATTCTTTTTAGATGGACTGTGTGTTCAAATCCTGCTCCTGGTATGGGTGTTAGTGCTCCAATTGTAGGTCCCGGTCTATTTTATCGTCAATAGATTTCGAGATATTTTATCAAAAACCAAATTTTGAACAGCTTCATGAATGGTTGTAATAAAATCCTTTACAAACTCACCTTTGAAACTGTTAAATTATGGTATTAGCATCAATTTTGAAACTGTTAAATTATGGTATTAGCATCAATTTTCTGTTTTAAACAATAGTAAGTGACATTTTTATTTGCTTTATCATTCATTGTGTTAAAAAGAACCTAATATCAAAAATACCAACTCAAAATACAACTACCAAAATAAACTATTCCCGAAAACCGACCCCAAAACCCCGCACTCCCACTCCAGGACCATTCAAAAATTATCCTCCCCCTTTATCCCATAAACGGGTAAAGGGGAGAGCACCGGGGTCTATAAATAAGGGCACCCTGCGCAATAAAAAAGGGCATAAAAATTGGGTTCTTATATAAGGGGAGGGGCATGGGGTAATCTGGCTGAAGCGGGGGCCCTAATTTAATTGCAGGCTTCGGCTGTGTAAACCATCCAGGGTAATGAAGCGGTGGGGGGGGGAGGTTCCTTCTCAGCTCAGTTGTGTTCCCCTGCATCTTTGGAAAAGAATGGGGAATTAGCTTAAAGGATGTGGCAACACCTAGTTCATTAGAGGGTGGGAGAGGTTGTTCTGAACTAGGTGGAATTAATGGTTATATGTGTGTTTTTTATATATAGGTTTGTGTGGATTGAACTCAGTTGTTTGGATATTGTGGTGCATGTGTTATAGGTTGGATTTATTTTGAGTGTTTTTAAAATATAATTGTTTTTCTTTCTGGTAAATACTTTTATGAACGCAGTTCGCGGAACATTTGGATATTTTTCGATTTGAATATGGGTATCGTTTTGGAAATCTAACTAGCTTACTAATGTATTTGTATAGTTCCTGTTTATATCTCATGACATTGAAGGAGTTCAACCAATTTAAACTCGAAGAACAGAAGTAGATGAAAAAAATACTATACTTTTTTCAATATATATTTTTTTAATTATGCTTTTTTTTAAGGCAATTTTCCAGAACGGACTAGAACCGTCATTTAAAGTGTTTTGTATTCAAATTTAAGATTAATAGTTTTATCGGAATCTGTTCTGTTACTGTATCCGCCGATCCTTGATACCAAAACAACATTTCCCATGTACGCACATGCAATAAATGAAATTCATTACACCTCCACCTATTTTCACTTCCACCAACTCCATGATATACATCTGCTCTTTAACAAAAATCCCAACCCCCCTTCCCCCCCCAAAAAAAACACCCTCTTAAGATCCCCAACACCTCTAAACCTAAAAGAAACCCAACCCAAGGGTAACCCAAGAGGGTACCTCTGCAACAATCCCAAAAAAGTCAACCCAAAAAAATACTAGGAAATAAGAGATAAAAAATAAAGAACACGCACTTGGTATAAAACTTACACTTTGTATGCAAATCCCGCCACTCACACACATACACACACAGCCCCCCTCTCACTCATTCTGTATCTCTTGCCTCCTTTTGTCTCTGCCAAGCATCTCTTCTTGTCGTTCTATCCTGTCACGAGCGAGTTTAAGTGTCTCTCCCGGATTGGGGTTGCTCGGATGGATCTTGATGGAGGTCGCCAAGTTGTGGGTTTGGCGGTAAAGAATGGTTGGTTTTACTGAAGTCGCAAATTTAGTTTTAAAAAAATCAATGAACCTACTTTTTTACACAATTAACAATCAACAAATGTATCGACTCTGAAAAGATTCCAAGTTAAGTAAAGGGCAAGACAGGACTATGTAATTTCATGAGAGTCATAGTTTGTCCGATAACTTCGCCATATACATCATTAAAGGGGAGAGTTGCATCCTACCTGTGTGTGTGTGAAAGGACTTACTTATACCTTTTTATGATATTTCAAAACTGTAGATTCCGATTATTAGCTTAAAAAATCTTCAAACTGGTTATTTTTGCCTGATATATGCACATTAAAATTTAATGAAACTCACGTGACTAAAAACAGGATTATGTTATTGGCTATTTTTCTAAAAATGGAGCTATAGTTTGCCTACGCTTCATTAAAATTAACTGCTTATTTTGAACTAGTTGTTGTTCTAGTGCTAGTAGTAATTTAAAAAAAAAAAACCTAGACTACTTTTTCATATGATTTCTTTTGAAAACTCGGGACATTCTTGAATTTACACGGAACATATGTTAATTTAAATTTTATGAGGGATAGGCGAGGCAAAAATTTAAACAAGTTTTCACTGCACGAAAAGGATCCCCTACGTTTCTAAACTCCCTTATCTTAGTAATCAACCCTCGAACCGCCAAGCGGGCGATCCTTTCGCCAATTCCGGCAACCCCCTTCTTTGGACGGATGGATGGAAGAGGAGAGAGGGAGTCCCGGATGACATTCTGTGCTGTCAGGGGGGTGACGGATGATTGACAGCACCGCCTCAAACAATGGGGGAAGTGCCCGGATGTGACTGGCATGCACATGCCTCGGACGGGTCGATACTCTCACGTTTGTCTGTCTGTCCGAGGGGCTGTCCAGGAGTGACATTCGGAACGGGGTAGTTGGAGGTTGGGATTCTTCTTGGGGAGGGGTGTCTTTGTTTAGGGAGATAGAGAGACAGTTTTCTGTATTCAGAGAATATTTAGAACTTGTGGATACATGAGAAAATTTATGAAGGAAAACAATGTTAATTCTTGGTGCAAATAGTTTATATAATAAACGTATCTGGAGTTGGCAATATTTTATATAATAAACGTCTCTGCGTCAAGAATTAACGTTGATTAATATTCATGAAACTTATCATGGTTTTTCGATTAGTTCACAGTATGTTGAAACAAGGAAATATTATTAATGTCAACCATTGAAGCGGCCTAAATTATGTTAAAAAAATGAGTAAAAAAATCATCTGTAAATATATTCTGTTAACACTTTTGAGATTTGATAAGAAAGTTTCATTTCTTAAAAATGATAAAGTAAAAATTAGTTTTTTGAAGTCAAGTCTCCAATTCGATAACAAAAGATGCTCCTTTTCCAGCTGGTTCCAGCTCAGTTGTCGGCCTCTTCACTTGATAGAAATTTCCTCTTTCTTGATAGAAGCTCGTAGTCAATACCCTTTGTGTAGCTCTAGGGAGAATTTAATTTAGCCCAAACCTTTCTTGTGAAAGATCAATTAAAATAAACCAGCATTTTCTAAACGCCAATTCATCAAAGTTCTTCCCGATTTATCGTGATAGCAAATCAAAATGTTCACTAATTTACATTTTCGAATTCTTTAGGTCGGTTATCTATTTTTGAATTCCAAACTATATAAGATAACGTGTTTATCCCTATCCGAAAAATGAAGGTCAGAATAAGATGAAGGTGACGTCCAGTCAAAAGCAATGCAAAAATCTGTTTACAAATTGAAGCCATTGTGCGTTTCTGCCATACGCCCCAAGTAAGTTCTTGGCGAAGAATTTGGCGCTATTTTATGCATATTACCGAGCTGTAATACACCTATCGAGAGTGCATAATATAAAATTACTAATAGATAGTAATCTATATAATACATATGAGGGTAAATGTAAAAATCAGCATTGATTCGTACCCCTTACTTCAAATGTGAAAACTGACATTTTTTAAAGTTTTAATCACCTTTCGGAATAAAACTCGACTTGGGCTTTTTTACAATGGCTGGCAAAGTACAAAATTTAATAGACGTTTATGATTGAAGTAATATTGATAGAGTATTCTGTGTGGTTGTATCGTGTCAATTGGCTTGTTTTAGGGGACGTATTTACTTCTAGGTCTAGCTTTATTCCTGTTTTTCCTTAGATGATGCTCCTATTGGTGTTCTGTTCCCCCGTGACTTTAATTCACCAATCGAGGTTCGATAAATAATTTATTTTCATTTAGTAGTTCTATTGCTACTCAAGACTTAAAACGTGCCCATCGGACGTCTTTCAAATGTCCTCACGTTTTATGTCAGATTCATCTCCACTGCATTCTAGCCTCTGTTATCCAAAATAACCCTCATGATGCATCACCAGTCACCACAATGATAGATCTTTGAAACATCCATTTTTTATTACAAGATCGAGGCTATGCCTACATCTTTGACTGGCACAGCATATACACAACCTTGTAAAGCGGCCGTCTGCCCTGCAATTTACAACTTGACAGTCACTTTTTTCAACGGGCCAAACAAGCGGTTTGTATGCTCTCAAGTTTGACTGATGTGATGTAGATTTTGCTTGTGTTGGTTTTAAGTTTTTTTTTCTTGGACAAGATTCCTGATATTTTGATTCGAGACCCCTATGGAGATTTTGACGTGTTTCGGAAAGCCCCAATAACAGTTTCTGCTAACAGTTTTCTTTCTATTGCTTCTGGGAATTGTTTGAATTGGAAAAGGTAATGTTAAAACAGTGTAAATTGTTTGTCAGTGGAAAACGCATGTCCACATGCAACTTCTTCTATATCAGACTTGTATTATTATTTTTAAGATATTATATTTTTTTTCGGTGACTACCAATTAATTAAAAAAAAAAACGTTTGTGCAACAAGTTTGACGTTTTCACTTTTATAATTTTTATTTAAAAGGTGCTTAAAAGTTTTCATTTTTTGGTCAGCGACACTTTCTTCTTGTATCCAGATGCCTAATTTTCTTAATCCAGTCCACGTGCTAAGAACTTTGAGGACTTCGCTTTGAAAAATTGCTACACAATAATCTTTGGCATAGCCTCGATCTTGTAATAAAAAATGGATGTTTCAAAGATCTATCATTGTGGTGACTGGTGATGCATCATGAGGGTTATTTTGGATAACAGAGGCTAGAATGCAGTTGAGATGCTTCTGACATAAAACGTGAGGATATTTGAAAGACTTCCGATGGGCACGTTTTATGTCTTGAGTAGCAACAGAACAACTAGATGAAAATAAATTATTTATAGAACCTCGATTGTTGAATCAATGTCACGTGGGAACAGAAAACCATTAGGAGCATCATTTAAGGAAAATCAAGAATGAAAGCTAGACCTAGAAGTAAATACTTCCACTAAAACAAGCTCAAAAACTCATGTCCACATGCAGCTTCTTCTATATCAGACTTGTATTATTATTTTTAAGATGTTATATTTTTTTCGGTGACTACCAATTAATTAAAAAAAAAACGTTTTGTGCAACAAGTTTGACGTTTTCACTTTTATAATTTTTATTTAAAAGGTGCTTAAAAGTTTTCATTTTTTGGTCAGCGACACTTTCTTCTTGTATCCAGATGCCTAATTTCCTTAATCCAGTCCACGTGCTAAGAACTTTGAAGACTTCGCTTTGAAAAATTGCTACACAATAATCTTTGGCATTTACAATTTAATTTACTTCATAATCTACTAACCTCCGGGATATTGTAACAATGTCACATTCAATTCGATATCGTGAGCAGCGCATCAAAACCCAAAGGGTATAATGAAATAAAAGTCCGATATTCGTTCTCGTAAAACACGCAAAGAAAGATAAAACCCAATCAACAACTGACCGCTTTGTTGCTAGCTAATAACAAGAATTCGAAATGAGCACTAAATTATAAAATTAGTCCGATCATAAATTCCTCAAGCCACCGGCTGATTTGCAATGAAGCAATATTTTCGAGAGAAAGTGTTATTTAGCCTTACGAGGAAGTTGGTACAATCATAATTGGCGATATTTCTAGGCGTCTTTTTTTTTTCTTTAAGCTCGGGTCATAAAAAAAACAAGGACTCATATCTTAAGGCCGAATTTATTACCAATAAATCCTCTGCAAGTCCTTTTGTGATGCCGGACTTTTGCCGTCTGTAATAAGACGGAAAAAAACAGAAGTTCTTCGAAACTCGGTCGTATATACTTTTAATTATACATAAATACACACTGAGTCGGTCCTGATTTACGTATGTACAATCACGGAATACATTTATTGTGATAAAAGGCATTTCTGAGAAATGGCGAGCTTGATTTTGGCGATTTATCGCTGTGTATATCTCATTTCGTGCCGTCTTGTTAGTAAATTTATGTACTCTTGGAGAAGCGAGTCAGAAGCGGCGAAATACTGAAGTCTAATGTTACAAACTTGCTATTTTTTTTATCAGTGGTCTCAAAACTTTTTTCAGGCACGGATTCAAGAAAGTTTAACAAAGTTCGATTGTATTGTATAATATTACTATTTTATTAAAAGTTTTAATAAAAAACTAAATGCATTTTAATAAAACATCACCAATATAAATTAATATTACTTAAATAGAAAATTTGTAACGTTGGAAAAAAAATTAGCGCTTCCTTTGGTAAAATTAGGTTTGTTTTGATAAAGTGTTAAAAAGCCATCAGAAGATGTGGAAAAACTTTTAACCGAGGATTTTAGATTAGCAGCCAAGAGCGAATGTAGATTTTTAAAAATATATTTTACAAATACAAAATGTCCTTTAAAATAACTTAAGCCAAGCCACGCCACTGTCATAAAAAAATTTTAAAACGTTTTTCTTTCTGCATAAAAATCCAAAAGATTCCAAGTTGGCCAAACCCATACCGAATATTGAATGAAATTTAAAAAAAATTCACGTACATTTAAACTTACCTAAATATATTTTTTATAACAAATAGGAGTAGAGAGAATTGATATTTTCACTGCAACAACAGTAGCATGGCCATAAAAGTATTTTTAAGGGGCAAAGAAAACCGTGCAGCAAGCAGACGTAATTTTTTCTCTGCCAGGACAGTATCATGGTCGTGAAAGTATTGTTAAGGGGTAAAGGGTTCCGAGGAGCAAGCAGGCGTAATTTTTTCACTGCCAGGACAGTATCATGGTCGTGAAAGTATTGTTAAGGGGTAAAGGGTTCCGAGGAGCAAGCAGGCGTAATTTTTTCTCTGCCAGGACAGTATCATGGTCGTGAAAGTATTGTTAAGGGGTAAAGGGTTCCGAGGAGCAAGCAGGCGTAATTTTTTCACTGCCAGGACAGTATCATGGTCGTGAAAGTAAAGTTAAGGGCAAAGGGTACCGCGAAGCGAGCAGACGTAATTTTTTCTCTGCCAGGACAGTATCATGGTCGTGAAAGTATTGTTAAGGGGTAAAGGGTACCGAGGAGCTAGCAGGCGTATTTTTTTCTCTTCTAGGGCAGTATCATAGCCATGAAAGCATTTTTAAGAGGCAACGGGAACCGCTGTGCCACAAGGCATAATTTTTTCTCTTCTAGGACAGTATCGTGGCCATGAAAGTATTTTTAAGGGGCAAAGGGTGCGGCGGAGCGAGCAGGCTTATTTTTTTCTCTGCTAGGACAGTATTATGGTTCTATGTATACTTATCTTCCCAGTTTAATTGAAATATCCAGGTTGCCCAGTTGAGATTGCATTAATGTCGAAATATAAATAAAATAGTATTTTAAAAATATATACCGATATTTCAAATAAACTTAGTTAATCGTCAAATATAAGTATGAGTGAGAAATATGTATTTTTATGACATGCATTTTTATTGTGTGGTTAATTTTTTGTATTTAATTTTTTTTTAATCTCTAAAACTAAAAAAAATTAATCAACAATACTAATGCTCAAGTTCCTATTTCACTCGTTCTAATAATATGACCATTTAATATCAACTTCGATTATAACAATGGAGGAAATCGCATGATTTTCCAAATTTCTACTAACAAAATGGCTGCCAAAACATATAAACCTTGGCGACCGTTCCCTTCGCGGGCAACCCTCCCATGGCGTGAGAATGACCAATCTTTCGTGGAATGATTGGCAGCCTTCATTCAGTTGGCGGCGTCGGCCTTGGCGAAACTGTCTCTTCCACTAATGAAGGGATGCAAATGAGAGCCAGATCTCAGGTAGGTGTTCTAATGAGAAAGGAGCCTCTATTATCTTTTTTTTATCGTTCCTTTTACCTGGCAGGGCGACCTATTCCAGTTGGCGTCGTAAATCAGTCTCGCGAAAGTTCATTCCGCCGCCAAATGGCTCTTAAAAAAGAGGGATTGCAGTAAATCCGATGTTGGATTTAATGCGGCGGGGATTCGTAATTAGGGATCCTCATGCAGTTTGGCTTGTTATTAGATGGGTGTTGTTTCTTGAAATTGTGGGATTTTTTTAACTACATGCTTCTGGGTTCGTTGGCACTTGAGGGTTGTTATAGTGTTGCGAGTACAAAGGACCGTTTTGAACAATTGGTTTAGTTGATGCTTAGCCGGGCATTGTTTGGCTGGGTTAGTAATCCTGAATACAATGTTTCATTTGATAGGTACTTTTTTTAAGTGTTTGATTGATTAAGTAAGCTTTGTTTGAATAAATAATAATTGGAGTTCTGCATACTCAATTTTATTTTGCATATATAAATGTGTGTATTATCCTCATAGTTCTCTCTCTCTCTCTCTCTCATGCTTATTATCTTTCAAAAAGGATTCAGTATATATTATATATTTTTGTCTTTTAATCTTAAAATAGCAGATGGTGTGTTTTATTGCAACTCATCGCCATATCATACAAATCTCTTAGATATATTGACATGCAGTGTAAATAAGGTTAAAATAAATTACCATGGTTAATATATTTTTTCCACTTCATTATTGCTTTAGTTAACCAAATTTATGTCAATGCTTAATTAATGTAAACCTATCATTTTTTAGACTGCATTTTGAAAAACCAAAAATATATTGATTTAGCGAGAAGTATATTATTTTTTTTTTCGCTACTCGGTTACCGATGATATTGATTCCACTTAAACAGAACAAAAAGTTTTTTCGGTCACTTAGACCCTTTTAAACTCCCAGCTTCTTCATTTATTCTTTTTTTGTAGCCGTAAGGTTCTACCTCCACCATTTAACCACCCTCTCCCTCCATCACTGTGTGTACCTTCACAGCTGTACACTCCGAATTGAAGTAAAGAGAGAAGAAAAACACCTCCTCCGCAAGCTTAAAGCTCAAAACCACTATTGGGTCGAATGGGAGTAGAGTAAAACAAAATTCTTATAATCAGATCCACCAACTCTCCGGATTTTTCCGACGATTAATACCCCGTGTGGAGGAAGTGCACGTTACATATGCTTTAATTTTGCTTACGATGTTGCCCTTAACGGTTGCGTTTGGTGTTTACTCAGGTGTCTTCTCGTCTTTCGATTGTGATTCTAAGTTACGATAACCAACGTGTAGCTCTAGTGCTACGATAATTCAAACTAAATTAATTTAAACTCTCAGTATTGAATCCTGCAATACTGGGTTTTTTACTTCTTTCTAAATTTCCGTGTCATAAGTACCAATTACCGGATTTTCAAAAGGGGAAGCCCTTTAACGTTCTCTCGGTAAAAGAAAATCTTCCTGCACCACCTCGAGTGGTTTTCTAAGAGGCAACGTGAGTAGGGGAAGCAGGTTTGCATTCTTATCGTAAGGACTGTAGTCCATGTGTAGCTTTTAATGAGACGCTGATCCAATCCAACCTTAAACTTTGCTCATACGCTTTCCTTCAATTAAAATTGTTTATTGAACCCTAAAGTACTTACTGAAATATATTCTGGGAGGCTCCTAATATATAAAAAGACTCCTGTCATACAGTATATTCACACTGAAAAAAAAATTCTAGTCCAACTACCAGAATACGGTATATCTAACCGTATTTTCTGGCTCATATGGAACACCAAAAAATGCGGTTTATCTACCAGTATCTGTTTGGTAATGACTTTATGGTAAAATTACAAGAAAAGTAAGGTTTCATTACCATGATGTTTAGTAGCACATTTGGTTTTATTACATAATGTAGTGGTTTTATTACCATATATCGTGGCTTTATTACTGTATAGGGTGGTTTCATTACCGTATATAGTGGTTTTATTACGGTATACAATAGTATTATTGCCGTGCACAAAGGTATCACTACCAAATAAGATTTCAGTATTACTAGACAATATAGTTTTATGAGGTAGTCCCTGAATTAGAGGAAAATAGTCTCCAGGGACCTGTACCCGTGGGAAACTGCTCAATGACGGCCCACAGGACTTTTGGACCCAACAGATTTAACAAGTACGTACTCCGCATATACTCGGCCGGTCTTCAGTGACCAGGACTCGATCGCATAACCTTCCGATCCGGAGATAGAGACTCTGACCACAGGACTCCCGCTGGTAGTAGTATAATCAGTTTAGTTTGCTTATAAGACTTCTTTCGAGTTGTCACAAACGACTGCAACACAGCACCGTGTTTGATGAGTGAGATTTACCATACGTATTGGTAGTCAAAATTTCAGCTAATACCGTGGTATTTGGTAGGTATCTTTGCGCTCAACATGGTTCGATCACCAAGCATATGGTAAAATACCGATGCTTTCTGGAAATTAATTTGGTATTTCAACCATGCTTCTCGTATAAAAACAAAGCGTATGGTAAACTTACTTTTCATACTTGTAATCTTACCAAACGTACGGGTAACAGAGCGATAATTTTAGATACCAGAAATTCTAGTAATGGGTTACCAAAACGAATAGTAAGGTTACTAATTGAATGGTTTTAGTACCTGGTATTCTGGTTTTATTACTAGAAATACCATTACCAAACAGTTATGGTTTTTTTGCAAGAATTTTTTTTTCAGTGCAAATAAAAAAATATATATACTTGAAATGTTGAACTATAAACTTAAAATATATACTTGTATCATGAGCATGATTACTTAACAAATTACAACAGAGACGTTTATAAGACTGATAGTACAAAAACAATTCCTCATATACATTCCAAAACAAACAAAAAAAAAAAACCTCAAAAACATGCCAAGCATAACTCAACCAATATGAACCCAACAACACACTGCATTTTTACATCCTAACAGTGGGATCGGCATCTTACCCCACCTCCAAAAGGGATGCTGCGCCACTGCAAGAGGAGGGAAAACTTCACCCCCTCCCCCCCTTGTCAGTCTCCCAGAGACGTGCGTCACCCCCCCCCCCCCCCCCAAATGTCGATAGCTCTTCAAACGGAATGACGAGCTGTCTGCGCAGAAGGCCACTGCGCAATGCCCTGCG
This sequence comes from Hylyphantes graminicola, assembly GCA_023701765.1. Classification (NCBI taxonomy): domain Eukaryota; kingdom Metazoa; phylum Arthropoda; class Arachnida; order Araneae; family Linyphiidae; genus Hylyphantes; species Hylyphantes graminicola. The sequence goes on from CM043119.1 coordinate 54,822,503, forward strand.
GTGTGCTGTGTTACTACTCTCTTCCCTCTCTCTTTTACGGATTTGTTTTGCTCTTGAGCTTCTTTTTGTGTTGGATTGGATGTTGTTTCTCTGTTGGGTTTCTTCAGATATCTGTGTCTGTGTTAGGAGTAGGATGGGGTTTGGGTTTCATTTCGTGGTGCACATGCATTATAAATAGCCTGGCAAGATTTTTTTCAGTGATAACATTTTGAGCTATGAAATCATCGTTAAAATATGATAAATCTTATTTTATTACGTTGTTTTTAATTGAAAAAAATAATAAGTAGACTATTTGCATATTTTCATAGAGAGATAGTTAAATAATAAACTAGACCGTACTGTGAAATGTAATCCATCTGGTAACCATAATTATATAGCTAAGGGGCTTGATTGAAGATATTGCATAACGTAAAATTAAAATTTTAGGATGCTAACTATAACTATGTTTTTCAGAATACTCTAAATATTAAAAAAAAAATTAAATGCTAGCCAAAGCATCCAATTTAAGGTTTCAACTAGCATTTTTTCCTGTAGTTTTAGTTATAACTGTACAGATAGCTAAATTTTAATAATTTAGCTTGTAAAAGGTAATCCCTTGTCCTTCAAGTTCCTTCGCACTGGTAACAGTATTTCGGATATTTAAAACTTAAATTTTTGTATACTTTTAGGCTATTGTATTACACGATTTATATTGTAATATTGTAAAATAGTGTAGTTGTTGATGCTGTTATAGAAACCAATGTGTTTATGAAAATTTCGTTTTGAATAAATTTTGCCTCCTATTTTTTTTTTTTTTAACTTTAATACTAAAATTTTAATAAGAACTAGAGATCGATATTGTAAAACAAGAGTTCTTATTCTGATAAATTTAGTCAAAAGTAACATGAAGGACTAGGAATTATTTTTAACTTAAGGGGTCTAAGGAGTCTTAAAAATGTGCAAAGAAGATACTACAAAGCATAGTTTGATCTTTCGTGTCATTTTTTAACTACTCACTGTATAAGTATAATTTTTTTATATGTAATTCTACAAGATTCATTTATTTTAAAACAAGTTTTAAAATTTATGAAACTTTAGCCAAAACTAAAATAAATGATATTAAACATGAAGCTATTTGAACACATTGTGATTAGGCTTGCGCGGCAAATTGTGAGGTCAAAATTGAAAAAATGACCAAGAAAATGACTTTACATTGTACAAATATGTACAGACAAAGACTTATACCTAAATTCTCAGCTCAATTTTAATTAGAAATTATTTTAAGAACTTTTTTCTAAAAAAATTTATAAAAAATTAAAAATTTTGATTTTAAATTATTTTAAAAATAATTTCTAATTAAAATTGAGCTGAGAATTTAGGTATAAGTCTTTGTTTGCACATATTTGTACAATATAAAATCATTTTCTTGGGCATTTTTTAATTTTGACCTCACAATTTGCCGCGCAAGCCTAATCACAATGTGTTCAAATAGCTTCATGTTTAATATCATTTATTTTAGTTTTGGCTAAAGTTTCATAAATTTTAAAACTTTTTTTATAATAAATAAATCTTGTAGAATTACATATACAAAATTATACTTATACATTGAGTAGTTCAAAAATGACATGAAAGATCAAACTCTGTTTTGTAGTGCCTTCTTTGCACATTTTTAAGACTCCTTAGACCCCTTAAACTTATGGCATCTAAATTCTTTGATATTTCTAAATTAAGAAAGATACAGTCGACATGTGTGTACCCAAATTAAACTCTTAATTTATAACAAATATTGATTGTAATAATTTAATTAAAGCAAAGTAAAAAAACAAACAATTAAACCATGCATTTATTTCTTAATTCTCCCCCCTTCCTTTTTTGCAACTCCCTTCTTTTTCCCCCGTTTAAACAATCTTCCTTAATCAATGGATTAAGTTAGATTTAAATTTTTTAATTGAGTTCTCCCACCTGTTTCCAAATAATCCAAAATAAAGCAGCCAATAACATAGAAAAAAGGTGGGTGAATGCCGAGAGTTCCCATGCCCGCACTTCACCTACAATGTAAGTCGGGGGGGCGGCTGTAGAGTTATGCAAACACTTGTGAATGCGGCGAGTGTGTATTGAAAGTGTGTGTGGCCCGTTAGAGGGGCCGTATACGAGATTAGAACGGGACCATTGATATGTAACAGATGGATTTAACATGACTAGATTAATTTCAGTGACCCGCTTTTTAACTATGGAATCGTTATTAAATTTTCTTGAATCCTATTTTATGTAAGTTTAAAAAAAACTTCTAAAAGTAGAACGAAAAATATTTGAATCTTTTTTTGAAGCTAGATTGTCGCAAAACAAACTATACTGCGCAATGCAGGTGCTCGGGCGCTCTCCCCACTTTGTATATTATTTTACTTTTATTTAACTTTAATTAACATAATTGATTATTATTAAAGGCCGAAAGTATAGTCTTCTAAGTAAAATTTGTAGTACAATTGTTTGCATTGTTTCCCTCTAGAACAACCCAAGACTCAGGACAGAATTATTGAAGAATACACAAAGGAAATACCATTTGATTACTAACAACACAATTTATTTACTTAGTGCAATAAATACATATAACGTTCTGATGATGAGAAGCTCTATGGTATTTTCTCATCACAGGATCGTCTGGTCACCCTAGATGGATTAGTTAGATATCTTTAATTATCTTAGGAAAATAGTTGGTAGTTTTGGGCTGCTATATGACCTGTAATAGAGTTAAGATGATTTAATATGTATTATAAACATAATATTTTTGAGGATTGTGTGCTTTTTTATAAATTGAAATTTATTTTATACACAACAATCATGATATGTCGTAGTATATCTCAGGAATAAGAATTATATAAAGAAATGTTTCATAAGTTCGATTCACCATGTACGATACCTCTAGCCACTTTATGAAGTGTTTTTGTTTTTTTCCTCAAGATGTATTTTACCCTCCAATTAGGGTATTAAGGTAAATCTTGTGATAGTGTATCATATAAGTTGTATTGATTATTGTGAAAGCTGTGCTGTCGAAAAATGTGCTGAAATTACAGTGGTGGCCAAAAGTGTGGACATTTCTTGAAAGTTTCATGTTTTTCAACATAGTGTGCTTGTAGAATATATGAATTTTTGTTTTTGAAAATTTTTATTACTAAATTCTACATTAAATTACCTTCAATTTAATGTATAAACGTTTGTATCTAAGTTAAAATTAATATATTTTACGAGCACACAAAGTTACATGAAACTTTAAAAAAAATTCTTCACCTTTGGCCACCACTGTATTTGGCGATTAAACGGCATTATTTGTGACCAACCCCCCTCCCCAACGCATGTCGCTACCGTTGCGAGGGAGCGGTAGAACATGAAGTCTTCTCGCCACAGGGGGGCAGCGCAAAATTATTCTCCAAACAAGTCTTTGAAGAAGGCGGCAGGGGCCTTGGGTGGCAGCACACAAGAGCTTCTTCAGAGCCGACCCCACACAATTCTTTATTTGATATGATAATTATTCGTCTGCTTCGGCAGCTGATGCCATCTCTCTGTGCGGAATCTTGGTGAAAAAATATAAGGGGGAGCTTGTTGTTGGGGATATGAGATCTGGTAATGAAAGCAGGGATTTGGGTCGTGTTAAATTTGACAGGAAGAAACTGAAGGAATGAGATGTGTGGGAATGTTTTGTTTGAAGTTGTGTTTTGTGTTGAAGGATTTTGTAACGTTAATTTTTCTTCAATCTTGAAAAGATCTCTGTTGGTTGTTTCTGTTTAGATATGTTATTCTTGGTCCATGGTCTGTTTAAATTTAAAGAGTCCTGAGTCAAATTAAACAATTCAAATCTTAAGCACAATTCTCCACTAAATCTCTAACTATTAAAAAGCTGTTTATAATACTGGAGGACATATGTCACTATTAAAAATCGTAATATTATTACTAACAAATTCGAATTTCTCTATTCTAAACTTGATATTATATTGTGTTTTGAATTATATATAAAGTATAGAAATCTAATGTATATTTTCTTTTCTTTCTAGGTAAGTACAGTTCATGAGCATTGTGACTTTTTATCAACAAATGCGAGAAAAGGGCCTATTTTTAAGTACGGTAAAATTTTATAAATATTTATTCGAAAAATTTTGCTAATTATCTACACCTATAACAACTAATTCTGACAAAACAATTTTAAAAATTTCATTTATAATTTTCTTCCCAAAATTATTGTTCCATTATATATTTTTAAAAAAATTATTTGTGTAAATAATATTAACTCACATGTGTATGTAAACCAATCTAAAAGTTTGTTGATTTTCGGAAATGCTGTAAACATAAATGCTTCTGAGTTCATATACCAAATCAAAGATTACATATCGTTGATAGATTTAACTACAGAAGTATCAAATACAGTATACTGTACTTTTTTTTTGTTCGGAAATGTCACTTGACAAGTACTCATATGATGTTAACATGTTCATACTCTTTATAACATTTTTTTTTCAATAGTGTCTTATCTCCCCAACCCCAAAATCCGAGACCCTTCATCCTTTATTCATGTATTCCATTGAAAAACCCACCTTGCAGACGACTTTTTATTTGAAACATTTTACTTTCTAATTGAGGTTGATGCTTGCGCGATGCTGAGTTTCAATTCGTAACTTCCTGTGTTACTAAAGAAGACAGAAAGAAGGAAAAAAATATTTTAAAAAAAAATAAGAGTGTGGTGCTCTTGACCCCGAATCCCGTTGTGTCTCGCGAAGTGGCACTAGAGGGCGCCACTCACATCGAAACAAAAAATAATAGAAGCTGTTTCGAAATGGAATCATAGGCCAAAACGTTTCCAAACAAAGGCTGGTCGAGCATTTGTGTTTTCTGCCCCCGGTTTTGAGTTGGGAAAAGGGATTGTAGGTTGTTGCGGTGGCTTTAATATAGATCTGAGTTTTAGACGTTAATATGACGTTTTTTGGTAATAAACTTCAAGTCTTTTTTTTTTGCGGTAGATATGGTTTCAAAATATGTTACATTACAATATATAGTAATTTAGTCTTCCTTTAAAAAAAATTGTAAAGTCCTATAACTGGGTTTGCAAACTTTGTCTTTGCAACAACGCCAACGCGTACGGTCACACTATCTTTAAGTAAGCACTTGTTAAATGATAGACCTCATACAGTATAATTTTTTACGTTGCTTCATTTAATCATTTCATTATTACAAAGCAAAATTAGGTTGACGATGAAAAGCAGATTATATCCAACAAATTAATTCAGTAATAATCAAAGCAAAGCCCAAATATAAAATGTCTCTATTCGCGATATCTTCTCTATTTCTCTCTTCATGATCTCGTCGCCAACCTTGGCGACCTGGTTGGCGACGCGAGGAAAATCCGCGCAACCCACTGGAGTCTGTCGTCATGGCAACACTCCGAAGCTCTTTTCGCGTAAGAGCCGTTGATAACTCATCTGTAAGATCATGTTTCGATACTCATTTCGCCTTTCGCTCTCAGTTCATACGACTTCAGATACCTCAGCCCCAAATGTCCGTATTTTTTACGGTTTACGGCTTTCGGGAAGGGAGGAATTCTTTTTTATTTGCTTCGATATACTGCTGTGAATTTCGTCTTTTATGGTGTCCACTGCCGATAGATTTCGAAAGTTATAAAAAAGGATGGTTGTGTATGGATATTTTATTCGCTTCAAATATGAATAGTTTCAATGATAAAGTTATTTTATGGTGCGTTGTTTTTTCTAAGTTTGTTTAAATGACTCAAATTATTGTCTGTGATAACGGTGCATTTTTCGTATTTTTGTTAAAGAACTTCAGTAATTTAATAACTTCAAACTTATCAAACAAATTAACACATCTATATAATTCAAATTCTACGATATTTTTACAAAGCAATATTTCGGGTATCATCGGGTATGTAACTATGTCCTTTAAGTGTCTTTATTTTTAACCTCTAATTAACTTTTAAAACGCACTCGCAATTACACACTGATCGTAGTATGTTGACATGTTTACTTCAAAATTGACTGATCTATTGATTCGACCTACATAATTATATTCTTGGAATTTAAACCCTTTTTAATTTACGATCTCTACTAATTGATAAACTGAAACAAGAACGCGAAATCCGTCACGCCTTTAAGTCGTCTCCACCAAAGTCTACAAAAAACAAACTTATTGAGGTGAGTCAACTCGTCCAACATCTCATTCCAGAGTAATGTCGCAATCCAACTCTTTCTGGCGAGTCATAATAACTTGTTACCTGCCACCCTAATAACTTGTTTGTACCGCGTACACATCGCTTTCCTGCTACAATAACTCACCCGCGCCGATGCTATTAAACGACCCGAATGGTATAGACATAAGCATCCAATAGTAAATAGCAACGATTAGGTCGGTCCCACATTAATTGCTGGATTGGCAAGAAAGGATCAAATTGTTGGCGCTTTTATCGCTATTTTTAGCGTAAATACTCACGTTAAAAGATAAATAAAAATTTATTTTTGAAAGTTTTTATCAGTTATATACTTTTTAACTGTTATATCAATACATATATAGGCTTATCCCATCTATCTGCTGATACTTTTTTAAGTACAAAAAATCAAATTAAATAAAATAGTTAGTATTATTTAATTGCAACAAATGTAGATAAACTATTCGGCTAACTTATTTCATTTAATTTTGAAAGTTGTTGTGAATCGCTTTTTAAAACACATGACTTATACTACAGAAAGGGTAATTTTGCATGAAACTGTGCCGTAAAATCTATTTAAATCATCAGTGTCTGGTTTGGAAAATATGCCAACTCTTTTCGCCAATAACACGTGACTTTGTGAGTCATGTTTGTTCCCGTTTAGGTTTGCCATTGCTCAGTATATCCTTATGGTCCTATCCCCTTAATAGCGCCATAAAAATGGACTCTCAGAGATGGTTCTTCAGGTCTGCGTGCAGTGTCGAAACAGTGGTTGCAGGAAGTGACCTCAAATACTTCTATTTTTCGACTATTGTCGCCCTCAGCGAAACGCAAACCATCAAAAACTCAATTATGTGCCATACTAATGGCCTTGGTTGGCGAAGGGGGGCCTCAAAAAAGGGTGCACAAACTGAACTCTTACCTGCCTTTTTTTAGTTGAGGCCTTGTCCTGTTTGAGAAACGAAATGCCTTGTCGTCTGCTGAAGCAGGTGTCTTCAACCCTTTTCGGTGAGTTGCTTCCCAGTTTCATATCCTGGTCGAATGTATGATTCGAACTTGTTACCAGAATCTTTGATTTTGGTATTTTGAGACTTATGTAAGAGTTTACGAATGTGGTTACCTATTCCTGAATTTACCTATGAGGAGGTTCCAACGTCGCAATGTCGTTTGCTCGTTTCTAAAAAATACTTTACTAATCGCTGTTGATTACTTAGTTTATGAAAAATAATTAGCAGGGAGTATTTTTAGTTTTCAAATCATTTTAGAATTAACTTTGGTCTTCGCTATTTGCACTTAAATAAGAATAATTAGTGATAAATATCCAGTATTTGATGTAGTTTTTTTTCTTTTATGTGTATTTCATCCAAGCAGTATTTTATTTGCTATCAATCACCAGCCCTTGTATTTCCACGTTAATTTATTGTGAGATACAAACCTAGCATCTTTTGAACTTTGACTATTGAATCGAAACCATGATTTTACTCTCTACCATAATTTTGCCCATGTTTCATCACCTTCCAAAGTGAAACGTTGGCTAGCCTCGTCGATTTCAAATTCACTTGCAGATTTAGTAGATTCTCTTCACTCTTTTTCTCTTAATTTTTTTGGGGGGTTTTGCTTTAAGGGGTCACAGGAGTCTTAAAAATGTGCAAAGAAGATACAACAAAGCATAGTTTGATCTTTCATGTCATTTTTTAACTACTCAATAAATGAGTATAATTTTTTTATATGTAATTCTACAGGATTTATTTATTATAAAACAATTTTTAAAATTTATGGAACTTTAGCCAAAACTAAAATAAATTATATTAAACATAAAGCTAATTTAACACATTGTGATTAGGCTTGCGCGGCAAATTGTGAGGTCAAAATTGAAAAAATGACCAAGAAAATGACTTTATATTGTAAAAATATGTACAAACAAAGACTTATACCTAAATTCTCAGCTCAATTTTAATTAGAAATTATTGTAAGAACTTTTTTCTAAAAAAATTAATAAAAATTTAAAAATTTTGATTTTAATTTTTTTTAAAATAATTTTTAATTAAAATTGAGCTGAGAATTTAGGTATAAGTCTTTGTTTGTACATATTTGTACAATGTAAAGTCATTTTCTTGGTCATTTTTTCAATTTTGACCTCACAATTTGCCGCGCAAGCCTAATCACAATGTGTTCAAATAGCTTCATGTTTAATATCATTTATTTTAGTTTTGGCTAAAGTTTCATAAAATGTAAAACATGTTTTATAAAAATAAATCTTGTAGAATTACACATAAAAAATTATACTTATACATTGAGTAGTTCAAAAATGACATGAAAGATCAAACTATGTTTTGTAGTACAGCTGTGGAAATAAAAAAGTACCCACTTGAGGTTATTTCATCCGTTAGTCACCCTATAGAATCGGACCTTTTTGAGATTGTGTACAATTAACATTCTGAGTTAATTGCACGATACATAATTTGCATAAGGGGTCGTCTTCATATAAAAAATATTACGATCTTTGAAATTTCCAATAGCAACACCCAATTTTAATAACTTAGAAATGTTAAGCACTCTTGAAAACCCTTAAATCTAAGTTTTTGTTACATTTGGATGAATATTTGACGAGTTATTCAATCGAATCACTTGTGGACATTTTGCGGACCAACTCTAAAATGACAAGCAAGCATGCGTGCAAAGCCGTCTTTATTTATCAATTACACACAAAATCTTATACACAGTCCCCTAAAGGGTAATTATAAAGTATTTTGTGATTTACTCAGCAAATTATGAATAAACATTTTTAAAAATTGGGATTTTGCTTAAACTTCTTGTCTTAAATTTATTTCTTTAAAAATATTAAGGGGTTTCCATTCATATTTTTTTTTTAAAAATCAATATAATAATTATTTAAAAATATAAAAATTGTTTTAAATTCCCCAATATTGAATGCATTTTGTTTGGGTTATTATAATTTCTTTTCAGTAAAAAATTCGTTTTATTACCTTAATTATTTATTGATCAGGATAGTTTTTTTATGTGCAACTCATTTAACATTATGGGACCTAAACTTTGCACGTCTCTAACTCCTCTAATAATGCTTAAAAACTAACAAAATTCGGCATTTCGTATTAACATAGGTCAGAGATTTGAAATATGGATTCAAAAAGGGGTGTTGCTATTGGAAATTTTAAAGTTAGTAACATTTTTAATATGAAGATGCCCCCTTATGAAAATTTTGTGTCATGCAATTAACTCAGAATGTTAATTGTTCACAATGTCAAAAAGGTCCGATTCTTTAGGATGAATAACGGAGGAAATAACCTCAAGTGGGTACTTTTTTATTTCCACAGCTGTACCTTTTTTGCACATTTTTAAGACTCCTATGACCCCTTAATATACTGCAGTATATGAAGGTAGAGTTGCGATACTCCCATCCTCCAAAGTACAACTAATGTATAGCGTCCGGTCCTTCCATTGGCTACTTTCGATAGTCCGGTGTCGGAGACTCTTCATCAGTCAGATTGATTACCCGTTTCGATTGCGTATCAGGTATGTATCACCGACACATTATTGCTGCAATAAACTGCAGTACTCTGCAGATAGTTTAACCATTGAGGGCTTTATGTTTGATCTATTTAGTACTAGGATTCTTTGAACATGAAGCCGCAGAGAACAATGATTACGGCCACTTTGTTTGATTTAAGGTAACTAAAAAAATCAAAGACAAGACATTATCAAAACAATCTAACCAAATAAATCGTTCAATACAACACATTAATTTATTGGCAAATGAAAATAATGCGAAAGACACAAGGATTCAATATTTCATCCGTGGTCGAACCCAATCAAAATTGAAAACCATTCCTGCAGTTTTCACAGTGTCGGAGACGCTTCATCAATCGGTCAGATGATGACCCGTTTCGATTGCAAATCGGGTCTGCATCACCGGCACATTATTGCTGCAATAAACTGCAGTACTTTGCAAATAATTTACCTATTGATGACTTTATTTTCGAGTTATTTAGTACTATAATTTCAGCCGCTTTGAACATGAAGCCGCAGAGAACAGTGATTTCGGCCACTTTGTTTGATGTAAGCAGGTAACTGAAAAAATCAAAGACATAAGACCTTATCAAAACAATCTAACCAAATATATCGTTCAAAACAACACATTATTTTATTGGCATATGAAATTAATGCGAAAGACACTAAGATTCAATATTTCATCCGTGGTCTAACCCAATCAAAATTGAAAACCGTTCTGACAGTGTCGGAGACACTTCATCAATCGGTCAGATGATGACCCGTTTCGATTGCGGATCGGGTCAGCATCACCGACACATTATTGCTGCGGTGATCGATTATTGGGAAGCGATTTCTATACGTGACTGTTACGTGATTTCAATTATTCACGCCAAAGACGGATGGTTGGCGGGGTGGCAAAGAAGGATTGGACGCCCACATGAATCATCGTCCCAAATTGCCGGCAGATAATGTCCTGAGGATTGTCAGTGCTGCACAAAGCAGGAGTATTGATACCAGAGTAATGATGGCTGTAAATGCACCAGAATATATGAGTCGTGTGTTGTGGATAGGGTCGTATGTAAATGAGCCGATTGCTGGCATGAGTGATAGTCGAACGAAAAGTTCGTCGAGTAAATACTATGAGCTAAAAAAAGTGATTTGGTTATAGCTTTTGAGACAATATATTGAAGTAATAATAAAACTCTGGCAAACTTCTTTAACTTGGGCGATTATCAATTACCATTTAATAAATCAATGCATAATGTAGCCCATAAGGACATTTCAATACTTTAGAGCCTAAAATGTTTTGCAGCTCTTTTCTTAGCGCATGTACAATTTTCCGGTATGCTTTTTCGTCAGTCTTTCTATCGGTTTCTTGGATTTGTGTTTCGACTACCGTTCTTATTATCTGATTTTTGTTTTGTTAGAAAGATATAACATCAGATACCTTTACACTTTTTATTGGAATATCTGTACTAAAAGAATTTCTGTGACGACTTAAGTAACAAAAAAGTAGTCTACTCTATAGCTCTTTCAGAATTTTTTGTTAATATAGAAATTGTCGGTTTTTATTTTTAAAAATTTTCTATATTCTTTTCTTCACTAAAAAATTAACTCTTACGATTAAATCCTTCTTGACTGACACAAATCCATCATCCGTCTAATAAACAACACAAATCATGATAGCAAACCAGTTCGAATCCAGAAACCGGTGCAAAGTTTCACCAAAACGATTAACCATCCTTCTCTTGATTTGAAAAGTGTCGTGACAGGTAACCGGATGCTTTTGTCGAGTGTCGAAAGAATTCCTAACATTCGTTCACAAACAGATAAGCCGACGTTTTTTCTAGAATCGTCTAAAAAACATACTTTTTTTCTAAGAGAATAAAAACGGAAGCTAAAAAATATAGTTGAAGTTTTTGTATTATGATATTGTTGTCACTTAGTGTATTAAGGAGTTCAAACGCGTAGTAATTTTTCTGTTTATCTAAGTGGGTGTATTTTTAATGAATAATTGTGAAAATTTAAATATGGATTTAAAATTATAGTATAATCTTTTAATAAAATGCTTAACCAGTAATTTTATCAAAAAGTTTAGTTGTTTATTTAGGTAACTTAAAAAAATATTTAAAACTGACGTAAATACAATGAAAATATCATGAAGTTCGTATAGAGAAATATCTTGTATTTCAACGTTCTCCAAAAATTAAAATTCTCTTTATTTTAGAGCATATCAAAGCTGTTTGATAACTAATTGTTAATATACTTTTACTATATATCGCAACATTTTACATAAAAATAGTTATAAACTAATCCATTAGAGGAATTTCGTATCTGGAAAAGAATACTTCCCTGCTCACGAAATACTTTCATTAATTTTCCTTTAAACGCCCAAAATCTGTCGATTAATTAGAAGTTAATGATATTCTAATCACTTTTGCGGTTTCCCTAATAGATTCGTTTAATTGTAAAAATATTCGGAAGAAAACTTTTTATATGGTGTTTCTTCAATAAAATCTTTGGAGCTTAGAATAAAGCGGCTTAGCTTGGCGGAGGAAAACGGTGAAGACAGCTAATTCATTTGGATGAGTGACGCCTAAACATCAAGCCCTTGTGTGCGATTTTATTACGTGGGTAGGGTAGGGTAGGGTATTTTGCATATATATTCCGACTTGTGTGCTTGCTCAGTGAGCCGCTTATAAGTCTTCGTCAAGTAAGACAGACACAGAAAGATTTTTTACTGTCACAAAGAGAGGAAATACACCCAGGGCGAAGGCGGGAATCGAACCCGCGCCCGTTACAGCACGCAGACTGCTGGCCTGCGATGCTTACCACTCGGCCATCCGGGCCCCATTACGTGGGTGGAGCGCTCCAAGACCACTTGTCAATTGAAATGAAATAAGCAGCTAACGCATTAAGATTTCAACACAAAACGCATAATTTATGTCTCTAAGAAACTGTTTTCAAATCTTGAGTTACACTGTTAAAAAAAATATTTGCTTGGTTTCACCATGACAAATCGCCAATGGTCCTTAGTAGCTGCACCGGCTGTGTGATGAAATGTTCTACCATATTTTCGGTATTCGGTTTAGCCGGCCCGCTGGCGCAATGGTTAACGTGTTAGCCCTTGGAGCTGTTGGGCTCGGGTTCGAGTCCCGATCATGGCATGGATGTTTGTGTCCGTCAATAAATGTTGTTATTTGTCGAAGTGTTTGTGTCGTATCTTTCTTTGTGCGTCTCTTGTGATTGTGTCATTTTTGGGGTTGAATACAATAGACCTAAGGTCGCAGTGATCGGCGAACTTGCCCCCCACCAAGAAAGTCATAAGTCATTCGGTATTTGGTTTAATGATTTTTCATGATTCAGAAACAAAGGCCTGATGAATCGTTCCACCGAATTAGGAATATTTAGTGAAACGTTTCACCACACAGCCGTTGCAGCTACTTGAAACCTTATTTTTAGTGAAACCCGTCGCCAAATTTTTAACAGTGAGTAAGATTTCAATGCAAAACATTTAATATAAGTACATAGTTACGAAACTGTTTTCAAAACTTGAATTAATTGCTATTTGATTAGTTGTAGATTAGGCTTTAATATTTCCTTCTCATACGGGTGATTTATAGGGTTAATTATTAATTTTATAGCATGCAACCTACCGACAAATAATTAGCCAAGGGTCTATTTGGGCTTATCGGGAAATCCATTTGGTTTTTACATTTCTTTACACAACCGCATTTTTACCTCATTCTAACCTTTATAATAAAATAGCACCATTCAACATCAGTGGAACCTTCATCGCAGCCTTAAAAAAAGGGGTATCAAGTTTCCAGACACCCTTTTTTTTTCGCATGCATGTACTTGAGCTCCAACCCACCGTTACTTATGTTAACGGCCGAATTGTTACGCTTTCCTAGGCCAGAAAAGCCCTCTTTACCCTCCGAGCCCTAATGATAAAAGCGAAACAGGAAGGCGAGTCTATAAAAAGGGAAAAGAAGAAATAAAGAGTCGCTTACGTATCTTTTGGACAAACTCGTAACTGACATTTTATACAAATTTAAATATTTTTTTTTATAATTTGTTTAAATTGTCACAGTATTTACATCAACTGCGGTTAAATGTTAAATAAAAAAAAAACGTATTGTCCGTTTGCAGTTCAAAAATACTCCATTTTAAAATTGCTTAAGTATAGCGTCTAAACCTAAAATGAAAAACGGTATGGCCGTATTTCACTACTATGCAGTCCAATTACAAAAATAAACATCCTACATCAAAATTTCTGTCAATAATATTGTGTGTTTGTTCGTTTTCATCTAATTTGTTTACAAAAAAAATTTGCCGCAATAAAACACTGATTTCAGAGTCATTTAAACGGACAGAATAAATGTTAACATAATATGTTAGCTATTTTTGCAAATCTGGAACATAGTAATGATATATTGGGGGGGGGGATCTCATTTGGTACATTACATAATTGTTTACATTTAACTCGGGAGGTCTCAAAGTGCAGACACAAAATAATGATAGTGGTTATTTGTTAGAAAAATTCTAAGAGCTAGAAAGTACTTATTAAAGTTTCTCCATAGGGTGGTGTAATTCAACTCTAAATGTAAACATTTTATTAAGTCAAGTTAGAGTTACACCTTTGTCACCCTAGTAACGTGACGCAACAAAGATACGAAAGAGGGGTGGACAACGAAAGGAAAAACGGGGTTGGCTGAAGCATCTGATCATTAAAGTCGCTTGTGAAAGTCACCTGAAAGTTAATGGTGGATCGTTTTTCCATGGCAAGAGATACCTGTCAGTCATAAGGGAACGCTTCCAACAAGCCTGAATAACTTCAAATAAATAATGGACAGAGAGAAACTGAAGTGAAGAGATGGAAAGGAGGCGGGTGCTGCTGATGATGGCGACTGGATTTCGATTCTAAACGTGGCAATTAGTCGATGACAAACGATACCAGGACCCTTCGGGGCTCTTTGAAGCCGGTGTTGTGAACCTGCTCATTTGACAACCATTAGTTTTTTTGGGGTTGAGCCTCGGATCTGACTGTTTCCCATGAAAGATGTTTTTCGAACACAGATGGCATTCGGTAGATGGATGGATGGAGGGATGGGCAAAAAATATGGAATGATCCCTATCTGGTGTTGTAGAACATCCGACGGCTACAGGGCTTTTGGGGATGAGGGGTTACCGATCTGACCTCAAGGTATATTCATGGCGGTTCAAAGTCCGGGTTTAGTTGTTTGGATGTTGTTGGTCGAATCATCGTGGTTGAATCTGCAATCAAATTCATAAATCAACTTATGCTTACAGTTTGGTGATTAATGTTAAAGTGTACTTTACAACTTAGTGGATTTGGATACATTTGATTAACCTTTTTGGATCGTCTGTAATAGAGCTGTTTTCATAACCAGTTCACCTATCTTTATTATACAAACACTAAACTGAACCAGTCTTTTTTTTTCTTTGAGTAAACACTATACTAAACCAGTGATTGCCCATTCATTGAACGGATACTCGTCTTTGTCCTTTGATTACTAATAACTAAATGTTTCCATGTCATTGAACAAACTATACTAACCAAGTCCAATTTTAAACAGAAGCTCCCTTTTTGTTCTAAGTATGAACACCGTACTAGATCAGTCCCCGCTCCTCCTTCGCAGTTTTTCCTTTAAAAGCTGACCATTCGTCAATTGTTTGTCTATTGAAAAAATACTCTACTAAACCAGTCCTCTTATGTTATAAACCAAGCCCCCTTCTTTTCTTTGTCCTTTAAAAATACTCAACAAAACTAATCGTTTTATTCTATGATCAAACAAACACTGTGCTAAACCAACCAGTCTTCTTTGTCTGTTGACCCAGCACTGTACTAAACCAGTCCTCTTCATCCTTTGACCCAACACTGTACTAAGCAGACGGTCCCCTCCTCGACTTGCTTGATGTGTCTCTCTGAGTGACCGCAATTTATAAAGACAAGGGAGAATCCACACACACTCTGAGTCAGCTCCTACCAAACCTGAAGGTTGGTTTTCGGCCATTATGGATGGCCTTTGTTCTAAAGATTCACAACTATCAATCAACCTCCAGGATGGGCGAAACATGGCGCCGGCCGGGTCGCCAGATGATTGGCTCGAATATATGCTCGTTATTCACGAAACTGTCTTCTGCTGGAGTGGGGTTCGCAGAAGTGGACACTTTTGATATTCTCGTTAAAACCGATACATTCTTTTCCTTGGAAAAAAGAACTTGTTTCCACTAATGTGACGAATTAGTTGAAAGATGAATTTGGCAGTTGACAGATTTCGCAGAAGTATATGCGGTTGCAAATTATCATACTGTGCTGTGGCACTATATCAATTACAGACTTACCTTTCAGTTATGAAATTTAGATATAAATCGAAATATCGTTTGAAAATTTTACCAATTTTGTTTTAATGATGGGTAACGATCAATAAACATGAATCTAGAAAAGGTATTTTGTAAACATAATAGAAAAAGGTGTAATTAATAAATTGGTTATCCTTGCACCATCTTGAATTAAAATTAGATTAAAATGAAAAAGTTTCAGCCTGACAAACTTGGTAACATAACTACTAAATATAACACTGAAATTATTACAAAGAGTAATTTAATGCAATCTGTGACAATGCTAGAAATGAACTTATGCTAAAATTACAAAAAATTTTAATGATATCAAAAGAAAATACCATACACTATTTTATATCTTATCAAAGCTTTAAAGATACCTCTAAATATCTTTACAGTCCTGCACAAAAGTTTAGACACAGACGCAATTCATGAAAAAATCGTCCATGTTACGTATTTTTCAGTAGATTTTTTTAAAATATATAATCTTTAGACAGCATGAAAAATAATAGGGTAAAAAATTTTGACAAAAAATATAAATAAATTTGACTTCCATCAACAAATTAAAAATGTCCATACTTTCCTTGCCACAAAAGTATAGACACAAGTTTCCGTTTTATGCAAATTCTATACAGGAAGTGATTGCGGGAGGGGTTTTAAGTTGCTTTAAAAGGTTGAAGGTAATTTTCAATGCTTAGAACCATTCTGAAGTCAACTGAATTTTAGTATGAAGAGATTTTAAGGATATGGACATTCAAATTCAGAGGTAAATCTGTTTCGGATATTTCTACTAAATTTAAGCGTTCGAAACGAGGTATTTATAGAGTGTCAGCACGTGGCGATCAACATCCACCAAAATCGCGGTCTGGAAGACCTCCAATCACCAGAAAATGAGAGGACAGACAAATAAGAAAATTGGCTTCAGACAAACATTGCTCTTCAAATCAAATTAAAATCCCAATTGTGGCTTAATTTTTGCCAAACACTATCAGGAGGTGAATCAATGAATCTGATTACTTGATAAAATCCAAACTTATTGCGCATCCTAGCTTGCTATCTCATCATAAAGATGCAAGACTGCAATGGACTCAACAACACATGTCTTACAGCTATCCATTGCAGTCTTGGTTAGGTTAGGATTGAATTATCGTCGCACTAGAGCTACACGAGGGCTATTTGTGACGGGCGTCGTATTTTAGAACCAGAGATGGGCGAATTCGTATTCGTAAATTCGAATCCGAATCCGACTGGATTCGGATTTGCAAGTGTGAATCCGAATCCGAAATTTTGATTCACACCCGTGAATCCGAATCCGAATCTATTCGGATTCGAATCTATGGATACGAATCCACTTGGATGTACACTCGGATTCACTGAAAAATTCCATTCAAACGGACAATATAAATAAGTAAATGTCTGCCTGTACCACGCTACAGGTTGAGTTTTGGGTGGTAGCGAATTTTGCGGATGTACGTCTAAAATTACCTGCTAATTTTTTGATGCAAATTTGTATTGTGAACAAACGGGGCTGTATTTAAGGGGTCTAAGGAGTCTTAAAAATGTACAAAGAAGGTACTACGAAACATAGTTTGATCTTTCATGCAATTTTTTAACTACTTAGTATAATTTTTTTATATGTAATTCTGCAAGATTTATTTAATATAAAACAAATTTTAAAATTTATAAAACTTTAGCCAAAACTAAAATAAATGTTATTAAACATAAAGCTATTTGAACACATTGGGAATAGGCTTTCGCGGCAAATTTTGAGGTCAAAATTGAGAAAATGACTTCATGCTGTACAAATATGTACAAACAAAGACTTATACCTAAATTCTCAGTTCAATTTTAATTAGAAATTATTTTAAGAACTTTTTTCTAAAAAAATTAATAAAATTTTTTTAATTTTGATTTTAATTTTTTTAAAATAATTTCTAATTAAAAATGAGATGAGAATTTAGTATAAGTCTTTGTTTGTACATATTTGTACAAAATAAAGTCATTTTCTTGGTCATTTTTTTCAATTTTGACCTCACAATTTGCCGCGCAAGCCTAATCACAATGTGTTAAAATAGCTTTATGCTTAATATCATTTATTTTAGTTTTGGGTAAAGTTTTATAAATTTTAAAATTTGTTTTATAATAAATAAATCTTGTAGATTTACGTATAAAAAATTATACTTATCAATTGAGTAGTTAAAAAATTACATGATAGATCAAACTATACTTTGTGGTACAGCTGCGAAAATAAAAAAAGCACCACTAGTGATTATTTCAGCCGTTAGTCACCCTATATAATCGGACCTTTTTGAGATAGTGAACAGTTAACATTCTGAGTTAATTGCATGACACAAAATTTGCATAAGGGGCCGTCTTCATATTAAAAATGTTTCTAA
This sequence comes from Hylyphantes graminicola, assembly GCA_023701765.1. Lineage (NCBI taxonomy): Eukaryota > Metazoa > Arthropoda > Arachnida > Araneae > Linyphiidae > Hylyphantes > Hylyphantes graminicola. Next base: position 54,840,956 of record CM043119.1, read on the forward strand.
CTTTGAAATTTCCAATGGCAACACCCAATTTTAATAACTTAAAAATGCTAAGCACTCTCGAAAACCTTTAAATCTAAGTTTTTTTTGACATTTGGATGAATGTTTGACGAATTATTCAATCGAATCACTTGTGGACCTTTTAGGGACCATCTCTAAAATGACAAGCAAACATGCATGCAAGGCCGTCTTTATTTATCAATTACACATGTAATCTTACACATTTCCCTAAAGGTTAATTGAAAAGTATTTTATGATTTACTCAGCAAATTACGAATAAAAAAAATTTAAAATTGGGATTTCTCTTCAACTTCCTGTCTTAAATTTATTTCTGTAAAAATATTTAGGGGTTTCTATTCATATTTTTTTTAAAAAAATTATATACTTATTATTTAAAAATATAAAAATTGCTTTAAATACCCCAATATTGAATGCATTTTGTTTGGGTTGTTTTGATTTCTTTTCAGTAAAAAATTCGTTTCATTATCTTAGTTATTTATAAAATGGGATAGTTTTTTATGTGCAACTCATTTAACATTATGGCACCTAAACTTTGCACGTCTCTAACTCCCCTAATAATGCTTAAAAACTAACAAAATTTGGCATTTCGTATTAAAATATGTCATAGATTAGAAATATGGACTCAAAAAAGGGTGTTGCCATTAGAAATTTTAAAGTTAGTAACATTTTTAATATGAAGACGGCCCCTTATGCAAATGTTGTGTCATGGAATTAACTTTGCACGTTTCTAACTCCCCTAATAATGCTTAAAAACTAACAAAATTTGGCATTTCGTATTAAAATATGTCATAGATTAGAAATATGGACTCAAAAAAGGGTGTTGCCATTAGAAATTTTAAAGTTAGTAACATTTTTAATATGAAGACGGCCCCTTATGCAAATGTTGTGTCATGGAATTAACTCAGAATGTGAATTGTTCACAATGTCAAAAAGATCCGATTCTATAGGGTGACTAACGGCTGAAATAATCACTAGTGGTACTTTTTTTTATTTCCACAGCTGTACCTTCTTTGCACATTTTTAGACTCCTATGACCCCTTAAATACAGCCCCGCTCTTTCATAATACAAATTTGCTTAAAAAAATTAGCAAGTAATTTTATACGTACATCCGCAAAATTCGCTACCACACAAAACTCAACCTGTAGCGTGGTACAGGCAGACATTTACTTATTTATATTGTCCTTTTGAATGGAATTTTTCAGTGAATCCGAGTGCGAATCCAAGTGGATTCGTATCCATAAATTCGAATCCGAATAGATTCGGATTCGGATTCATGGGTGTGAATCAAAATTTCGTATTCGGATTCACACTTGCAAATCCGAATCCAGTCGGATTCGGATTCGAATTTACGAATACGAATTCGCCCATCTCTGTTTAGAACCACAGTCAAGTGACGAGCCGACACCTGAATAGGCACGCAACGCAACCATTGCAGTCTTGCATCTTTATGATGAGATAGCAAACTACGTTGCGCAATAAGTTTGGATTTTATCCAAGTAACCAGATTCATTGATTCACCTCCTGATAGTTTTTGGTAAAAATCAAGCCACAATTGGGATTTTAATTTGATTTGAAGAGCAATTTTTGTCTGAAGCCAATTTTCTTATTTATCCGCTTTATTTGTATTATTTTTCATGCTGTCTAATGAATATATATTTTTAAAAAATCTACTGAAAAAAAGTAACATTGACGCTTTTTTCAATAATTGCTTCTGTGTCTAAACTTTTGTGCAGGACTGTACATTACTTTGTGTACATTACTTTGTACATGGCTTTTGTGTAAGGCAATTAACTCAAAACGTTAATTGTTCACAATCTCAAAAAGGTCCGATTCTATAGGGTGACTAATGGCTGAAATAATCACTAGTGGTACTTTTTTTATTTCCGCAGCTGTACCTACAATTGAGTTTTTGCCAGACTTTTGTCTTGGGTCTTAGTAAGTAATGCATTGAAGAAAGTGAGCTGCCGTTTCAAAGACTTCCACTTTGCATGATAACTTGCTGAATTTTAAAATAATTATTTAAATATTGTTATTTCTATTCCTGCTATAAAATATGATATTGACTATATATTATCGTCATCTCCACATGTGCACATTACCTCCCTCTGCTCGAAATAACCCCCACCTCCAGTGTAACTTGTTGAAATACGCAGGCAGTTCAAGAACAATCAATATCCAAATCCTTATTCAAACCCCTTTTTCTTTGCATAATCAGCCATCATATTTCATCGGCAGAAATCCTTATAGTTTTTTTTTTCTCTCTCTCATACAACCCTTCCCCCTACCCTGTCTTTTCGTCCTCGTTGTTTTTATCCTCAAGGCTAGACTTTCTTTTTCTTACCCCATCAACATTTCAAGTCGTACTTTATTTTAATAGGCACCCGGTGGATTTGACATGCACAAAAAATGTGTGTATATTAAAAAAAAAAAAGTAGAAATCTTCTACTCTCAATGCCAGTTAAAGAAACTCTGCAGGGACCATTAAACGGATTTAGTCCGGAGCAAAATTCAGGATTTCCTATTCTCCTTTTTTTTTCTATCTTCATCTCCATTTTTTTCTTGGCCTTTTATTTCTTTTGTCATTTTCTTCCCTATCTCTTCCCTTTCCCCTCGAATCATTAAGAATTGGCGCCATCGTTTCAAAACGGCCGCATCTGTGTTGTTAGGCCATTAGGAATTCAGCAATGCACAGTCATGGCTGACAAATGCAGATCTATAGTCTTTTGGCTTACCCACCGAGCTATCATCATCGGGGAGTTCCTTTTGTTCTTTCAGTCTTGTTCGATTCTTCTTTTTTTTAATTCTTCGGTTCTTTCTAAGGGTAAATATGGATTCGTATTGACAGTTTTTCTGAAGCGCCGTTTTAGACTTTTATAAAAAAGAATTATAGGTTTGTGTGGGTTTTGAATCTATTCTCCGAAAGCATAAACGCCTACTTTGTTTTAATTGTTTGTGTGCAGTTCTCTAGAGGTGGGGTTGTTCTATATTTTGGAAATAATAGTTGGTATTAGATATGTATGTATTCGATAATTATGTAAATATAAAACTGCTATATGATTTTAAATGTCATGCAATGCATAAACCATCTAAGCTTTCCAGCAAAATATTAATATTATTTTAAATTAATTAACATGCATGCTTAGTAAATCCCATTTAGGTTGGAAAATCCTTTATGTTATTGTTTCAATACAAGTATGTTTTATTAGCCATTTATAATTTTCATCCAAATATAATAATTAACAGGCTACAATTTATTTACTCCTTCTTTATCCTCAAGTGTAGGCAAGAAAGAGATTGCTCTAATTGTCACTGGAAATTCACATACTATTAGTTTAATAAAATCATATTTTGGAAATGTTGTGTAAAACACACAATTTTCCAAACCACGTGATAAATGTTTCTAGGGGTAGTTACATATATAATCCGGCTTTTATACGTGATCAGACACCCGCTTATAAAGCCTTTGTCAAGTAAGACAGACACAGAAAGAATTTTTACTGAGAAAGGAATATACCCAGGGCGAAGGCGGGAATCGAACCCGCATCCATTTCTGCGCGCAGACTGTTATCGTAATGGTCAAAACCACTTGGCCATTCGTGCCCCAAATGTTTCTGTCTATCTGGTGTTCTGAGATTTTCTGTTTGATTTTCACCCTCTGAGTGACAAGAAAATGGGCTGAAGGGTAAACTTGTTTTCACTGCAGTAGAATAAAATTTTAATTAAACTTTAAAATAATATTTGAATTGAAATTTCGTAAATTTTTTTTTAATTTATCTGTTGTCAGAAACCTTGGTAGTCAGGTGACGGATTCATATGTCTGTATCCCTCGGAGAGTTAATTTTACATGCGCTGTTTTACATGTTTCTTTAACTAGTTCTCGATCCTCATAAATCATTTAAACCCATAAATATTGTCTCATGCTCAACGAAATCCATTGTCCAAGTCTACAGACACCATCAGTAGAACAAAACGAAGCTCAACCAAAATTAATAAAACAGCCTTTTAAATCTCGTCCTTTTCAAAAATATGAGAATACCTCTGTCATCCTAAACCTTTTTTTCTCCTGCAGCCAGAGAACACTTCCAGAAAAGCGCGACCGGATTCAATTAGACATGGATAGCTGAGCAATGTCCTTTAGCTTCGAGGAAGAAGAAAGGAACCAGCCAAAAAAAAATAGTGCTCCTCACTTCGTAGACGATAATATACCAAACATGATAAAAAAAAAATTATATTGTAACCGGACAAGAAGAAAGAGATCGTTTCGCACTTTACGTGGAAAAGTGGCCCATCTAACGCAGGACATCAGACGTGGCTTGAAATTATTTAAAAATTGTAAATAGTACATGGAATTTAATGGAAAATCACCGTGTGTCATCAAGTTATGTAAAACTTTTTAATTTACCTTGTAAAAAGTCAAACTAATCAGTGGTTGATATTTTTAAAACAAAGGACTGCAAAACTCTGGTATAACAAAAACAGAATATACAACACTCCGAAATTAACAAATCTAGCCAAGTCACCATTCCCAAAAAACATTCATAAGCTAAATGAAACTAGGGTTGATATAAGTAATATCGAAGGTGTAAAAATTTCGCATACATCAGGCTCATCTATATATGAAAATTTACATAATCAAACAATGACGTTTTGGAAAACTTTGCACCGTTAAAAAAAATGTATGTTGTGGTTTTACCATAATAATGGTCCTAGTAGATGCAACGGCAATGTGGTGAAAGGTTTCCCCAAATTTCTGAAACTCGGTTGAGCCATTTTTCAAGTTTGGATACAAAATCCTAGTTCAACCGAATACCGAAAATATTGTCAAACATTTCACGACATAGCCGTTGCAGTTGCCAGGAACCCTTATTTTGAAGCAAGCACACAATTGTTGACATCTTCTCGGTTACGAGTTTAAAAAAAAAAAATGGTATTTTAAATAGTTGGTACTTATGCCACTTTTCTACGCACGGTCTGCAAAGTGTGCTGGAGCACAGGTTGCAGAAGAAGACCGACAGGTTGGCTGGTCAAGTGTGGCGAAGGCAAGTGGGCTCGGTCTGATGGTTTGTCCGCACAATATGACACTTGTAGCGAACCGCTCGGATGTGGCCGGCCGCGGAACAAAACGACCGCGCTCGCATGATATTATGTACTAAAAATTGCGATTGTTATTTAGTTGGGTGCCTTGAAACCGATTTAGATCCTGTTCATTCACAAGGAACAATACCTAATTTCTGCCTAAATGCACTGCACTCTTAAAACAAACGAGCGATTTTAACTCAGTCTGAGTTAATTTTCACTAATTTCGGTGTCGAAAATGCACTTCCCTTGTAGGAGTGGATTTTACTCTTTTGTTGTGTCTCCAACAATATTAACTACAAACGAGTGATCTTAATGCGATTAGGAGCTATTTAAGGCGATTACGAGCGATTTATGAGTTAATTTCACTCATTTCCAGTGTCGAAAATGCACTTCTCCTATGGGAGTGGATTTCACTCTTTTGTTTTAAGAGTGCACATAAATTTTCATCAATTGATGGAACGGTGACACTTATTAGTAACTTAAGCCTAAGCTTTGCTCCGTTATAATTTCTCACTAAATGCAGTTATTTGGGAAAAAATCGCTATTTTCAATTAATTTCAACATTGTCTTACTTGATGAGTAAAATTTTAGTCAAGCAGAATGTTATGAAGCAGGCATTGCTTTGGTAAAACTTACTTTAATTTACGATACTGTTAAAGTAAACAACTACGATTTACAAATTTTCCACATGGATAAAAAAAATCGTTGCATGCAGCATATTTGCAATTGCTAGATTTAAATATTTTTCGCTTCGCAATTAAATAATCCCTTTCTCTTCATCTCTCCTTTGGAAAAATCTCCATCTTCTCCTTAGGAAAAAATGACAGCCACCAGCAAAATTGTCATCCAATACGTCCTCTTGAGAAAAACTAACATCTGAAACGAATATCCAAACCCAATCCAAAAAAAAAAAAACCTTAAAAACTCAAGACAAATAAAAGTGAAATTCCTTCACCATCCCAGCATCTTCCTTTACAAGTCGGAAGCTGCGTCAACCTGACATCTGACTGACAGACAGACGGACATTCAGACGGAAGAACCGGGAGGAACCGGAATCTTCCCGACATCCTCCCCCCTATTGTTTTCAGGGGGGTTGTCAGTTGCCACAACCACGATAAAATGTCAACTGATCCCCTTTCCTCTTTTAAGATTTAATTATCGATCGATGGTCGGACGAGGAGACGTCAAGGATTGTTACGCGACTGAGGCTTCGCTCGAGACAGGTAGATAACCAACACGGGGCTGTGTGGGTGTTGAAGAAATAATGATTTGTGGTTTTTTTACCTGTTGTTTTGGAGTGTGGCGGACCCGAATCGTGATGTGAACACTACACTACGTAACTGTACAAGTCAACTGTTTCAAATGAATATCAAATTATTTCGATGGATTTGCATAAATGAGATGGATTCGATAGATTTTGAGATTGCCGAATAGCACCGTGAATTGTTTACAACAGTTCCCTGGTCTGGTTGTAGTGGATCGTCGGGTTTTTGCCGTCTTTATCAAAAATTGAAAGTTTCTTTGCGATTGTCCACATTTTGCCGAATTTATAGATGCTTCCTTAGGAAATTATCATTTTATATTTCTAGTCAAATATGGGTGATCGGAATCCTGTAATGTCGTAAATTAGACTTGAAGGACTTTATCAGCAGTTGAATTATAAAATGAATAAGCTGAATGGCATGACGTTGTTTGGGTACCTATGAAAAATTGAAAATTTAAATCAAATTGTGAGTTCTGACAACTTGTATCAGACGCTATTTAAAACACTTTCATTTTATGATAATCAAATATTACTTGACTCCAATGTTTTATAAATATAAATAGCGATAATATGTTACAAATATAAAAATACACAATGGGCTAATTCCATTCGTTACAGACATGACATGCAGACTAACATTATAAGTTTAGGAGAAAATAGAAAAATAAAAGGTTTTCAATAAATTGTTTTGCGTTATTTTGCATAAATTGATCTATTCTTTAAAAAAAATTAAATATCTATTAAGTATTCAAATACTTTAATGGGCATCAAACTAAAGGTAAAATAAAAAAATTTCGGTTTCAAAGTTAGTTTCACGACTATAAAATAATTGTTTATGCATTAACATCAATATATCTTGGTGATTTCATAAAATGACTTATTTTCTATCTCCTGGAGCAAAAAAAAAATAATAATATCGGTGGAATTTAAAAAATGATGTCAATGGCGCATTTTTCGTGGAATCAACCAATGCTATTTCCTAACAATTTATAGAATCGCATGCAATTAAACCAACAATAACCGAAAATACCTACTCCACAAAATCAACCCAAACCCTCATCACCATCGCAACTTCTAAACGAAGATTTCGATTAAGAAGACACGGGGCGGGCTGACTTTGAATAGACTAAAGCTACCCTGATGAGGAGGGGGAGGGGTATGTCTTGACGAAGAAGACACGTAGGAAAAGAGGAGGAGAGGGTGGTCGTATTCTAGCTGTAAATTGTAATTTGGGATGTGCGATAGTGTTCCTCTGCTTTCTTGAAGTGTCCTGTGTGTTTTGGAAATGAACTTTTGGACTGAATTGGGTGGAGGAGGGAGGGGGGAGGCTTGCTGTTGTTGATTGGGGGAGGTGGTTAGGGGTTGATTCGAAATTGAAATTGTATAATGTAAAGGGGAATGTGTAACTGTAGGAGTTTAGTATTTTCTTGAGAAATTATCCATTAAAGAAATTTACTTTACCACCGTTATCTTTTATGACAGTTTGGAAGTTTTTTTTTTTTTTAAAGCATCAAAATTAACCTCGTTTACATTGTTTGGATGAGTTGGCTTAACTATTGTTTACTTCTCTCTTTGATTCAACTATTGTTTTCTTCACTCTTTCTTTTTGATTGTTATGAGATATTTTAATGAAATAATTTTCAAAAAGTGTATTCTCCATTAAAAAAATCTTATCTGAAAACCTTCTCTTGAATCTATATTGAGATACAACAAATTAAGATATCTTCTTAGACATTCACTATTAAAGATTACATCAATTGAAGATATCTATCTTGAGGTATACAATCTTAAAATACATCTACAATTTTACTTCCAAATTGACCCAGGCGGTCGTACAACTAAGGATTCGATAATGATTTTTTTACCACATATTACGCAGAAACAAAAAAAAAATCCTGCACTGCGATAGTGTTAAAATATCTATCTTAAGTTACATCTATTTTAAGATACCTATCTCAAGTTTCCTGATAATTAAAATACAAATTACTAACTAAAAATCTCTAACTCGAGGACTACAAATTCCTTTTCTGTTGATAAATTGTCACCTTTAATATATCCCCTCACACTTGACGCCAAACCCCAACGTATAAATCCAGACGAAAGCCAACTTTACAAACGTACACGCAACGACGAACCAGTAATAAGTATCATGAATACAACCGCATCAGCAGCATAATGTAAGTAGCGGGATCGTCAGAGTTGATCATTTATCAACAGAGACACCGTTTCCGTGGGCGACTTTTCGCACACCATTCAAAAAGGTGAGTCAGCCCTCTTGGCGCCCGTTCATGGTTCTCAGCGACGCCAACTTGTCATCGTGGCGGGGTACTAATTCATTTAAATCTATTAGGCTGTTGTGGTTTTTAACACCATCTGAATTTTAGTTTAATGCGGAATTATAGAAAATTCAACTTGTCTTATTTTGGATTAAACTGTAAAAATTTTTAGGAGATTCGTTCTAAGAAATCTTGATTCATATAAATCTTCCCCCTGTTTATGTTTCCCAATTGGATTCCAGCTTACTAAGTCTCAAATTTTTACCAATGGGGATCAAGCACTTCAGAGGGTCCATTGATATGAACCATAAAATATTGATTGTTCCTGTCCATTTCAATCAATTCGCTGATCAGAATTCTCAATTTGATTTCTTATATTCTAGAATATTCAAAATAGATTATTTTTACACATGTTTTCCGTCGATCATACTCACAGATCAATCATTAACTTACGTCACCGAACTCTCAAGTTACTATGTCCGATGTTCATCAAACAATTCAAAACCATTGAAAGCCTCTCGTTGTTGATGGACACCAAGTAGGATCGCTCACCTGAGAAGATCCATTGATTTGAACTATTAAATGTTGATTCGTCAACATATTTATTTGGGTTCATATTTTGCAATTTGGCTTCTTATTTTCTCGAATATTCAATCAAGGTTCTTTTTACATGTATTTCCCACATTCCATTGTTTCTTTTCATAGATAAATTATCGCGGTTCAAATTTTGCTTTTTGATTTCTCATTATCTAGAGTAATTCACTCTACATTCTTTTTACATATTCCCCAATCATGTCAATGGTACTCACAAGTCAATCATTAACATCAAAATACATTTCTGAGCTGGCGTTCCGCAGCTGTGAGGATTCATTGATTTTAACCATAAAATATTGATTGTTTCCGTTCATATTAATTAATTAGCTATTCATATTTTCGAATTTGATTGCTCATTTACGGTAGAATATTCAAACTATAGATTCTTTCGACATACATATTTCATCAATTCCGTCGATCATCCTCACAAATCAATCATTAACATACATCTATAAACTACAAACCGACAATGACCATCAGCACAAAGGGGAAGAAAAAAAACCTCTCCTTGTTGATGGACATTCTCCACCAAGTGGGGTCACGCACCCGAGAGGATCCATTGATTTGATCCATAAAATCTTGATGACTCCGGGATAGTCCAAATGAGGCACGTACGCCCTTCTTACAAATGGCTGATTCGTGAGTTCCAGGAACCCTGATGTGCCATCAAGGGCGGATCCACCAGAGATCTGGAGCCCAGGACGTTGCTTGAAGTGAACCATGTTGAGATAAAATCCAAAGTAGAAGGACGTTTGTGAATCGTATGGTAGGTGAATGTTACCTGATAATTTGTGAATCGTTTGGTCACTCTTAAAACAAAAGAGGGAAATCCACTCCTGTAGGAGAAGTGCATTTTCGGCACTGGAAAGGAGTGAAAATTAACTCAGACTGAGTTAAAATCACTCGTTTGAAGTGATCCTGCCGAAGGTTTGACTAAACAAAGGAGTGAAATCCACTAATAGAGGAAGTACATTTTCGACACTGGAATGAGTGAAAATTAACTCAAATTGAGTTAAAATCGCTCGTTTGTTTTAGAGTGCAGGTGAATGTTAAATGATACTGTGTAAATGTTTTTGACGCATTGTTAAATCTGTGAAAAAATCTTTCTAATTTACCGTCGCAGTGTGATGTAAAAGTGATTCCTTCACCCTATGCTGATTTTACATATGATGTAAAATTTTTGTGTGGTACAGGCGAAAACGTTTGTTTCACTGATGGCAAATGATTGGATGCACCCATCTTCTTTGTTTATATACCATTGGAGTACGCTGTTCATTTGTCTGTACGCCGAAAACATTAATTTGCTGTAATACAAACATTACAACACTAAATTAACCGCGAATTGTACTGAAATTTTCTAGACATTTTTTACTTTGCCATATAAAAAATAGTTCGAAAAACAGTTTACGCTTAAAACTCAAAATTTCGATATTCATATTATTAGTATTAATAAAATGTGTATTCCTTCTGAACCTCATTCGCCAGACATTATTTTACATTACTATTCCTTTTGCATTGCGACAATACAATGTAGTTCCTACGCTCTAATCTGCATAAATAAACAATATCACATAAATAAACAACCATATGCAACCATGTGCTTCAACCCTAACCCCTTTAGGTCCTCTCAACCGTGACTCTTTACCATGTCAAGCGCTAAATGCAAAAATAGATTAAGTCCACTGGAGAGTTTCCATCTAAGCCTCTTCCTTTTAATAAGTTAGTAAAAGAAGAAGGGTATATGGAAAACTCTCTGTGGACTTGACTGCTTTTTTGATATATCCAGCGATTCATGTTTGAGCAGAGTTATGACTCCATACCACTACTTTGTTTCCAGAAATAATATATCCTTGTCATCGGGGATTAAAAATTTCACCGAAAATCGGACAATCGTTGTTGACAGCTGCGCAGAATAAATATGTATTTCAATGCCTTTTTCCAGGATTTTTTTTGCTTGATTGTAATAAATAAGTGTCCAGCGATGCAATTACGTCGGCGTAGTAATTTTCTTGTACTTTTGAATATCTATATTTGGGTGTTTTTGTTGATTCCTCGATATGATTATATGATGCTCTGTGTTTTTTTTTTTATTTAACGCTCCAACGAGCTTGGTGGTCAAAGTATTATATAATGTTTATCGGTAAAGAATTTTTTTGTTGCGATATTAAAAGATGATTTGTGGTATGTATAGTAGATGTCCACTTATTACTGTCTTAAAAGTTTATGTTTTTTTCCCTACTGATTTGGACTTACAAAGGCAACCGATCGAGCAGGTTAAGCCCAGTCAAGCGGGGTTTGTGGGAAACCCCCTATTATTTGACACCTTATATATAAAAGTCCGCTCGTTATTATCAGATATAAGTCAATGTCTTGGTCACTTTGAATTTAGTCTTTGGAATGAGAGGAAGTTGCTTTAGCACTATATATTTTGTTGTTGTAATCAAGTTCAGTATAAATTTTGACTTCCTAAAGCTTGCGGGCATCTAGTATTTTATGCTATACTAAATTTTTGAAGGACAATCAGGTAATTCTTTAAATATATTTTTGTTTAGTAAGTGTCTTTATTTTTCATCGAATAATTGAAAGGTTAAACAGTATGATATAATTGAATTTTTATTAATTTAAATTTAAAGCTGAATTATTGTACTGAGAATATTTAGTGTATTACAATGTACGCAAATTACAAGTTGAATATTTTTGTTGCACTTAGTACTCCATGATAAACTTTTGCTTTATTTAATAAATATTAATATATTTGCTTTCTTTCATAATATATTAATATTGAAAATAATATTTAGTATTCAGTTTTCAAATATTTTTTCACGCATAAATTCTAATATGTAACACATTACAATATATTCAAATATTTCAAAGTTTTTTAATTTATGCGTTAAATGCATTTCATCTCCCTGGTTTTTCAGCAAAATCTATTCCCTTAAAACAACTAAACTCGTTTTAAAAACATTCATATTATTTCATTACTATCAGACCCACCACTCTTAAAAAATCCCCACCATTCAATATCCGTTGTTATTGACTAAAATTAGGACACCTTTGACAGTTCGATACTTGCTATCAATCATCCAACCCTCTTCCTGCCGATCAATAATCGACCAATAGCCAGGGGGGTCGAATTCGAACTTGTCCCGTCCGGTATCCAATTGGCCCGTGCGTTTTCGGCCAATAACGCCTACTTGTTTCGGACCTATGTTCGTGACCTATAGCGCGTGGCGATGACATCATCCGGTCGGGGAGGGTTGCTAGGTTGGCGTAAACATCACGAATGTGGGGTTTTGAAATGTGAATCGAATTAAGTTTATAAATTGATGTTTTTATTTAATTTTTTGGGACATTTTTGTTCTTTTGCTCAATGTCGTGTGATGTAGTTTTGTATATAAATTTTATTTTTGAAAAGTAGATTTTCATTTTTGTATGGATATTTAGTCAGGTAAATATTGTCCTATTTTTAATAATTCAAAATTAGATTTATATTTTTTATTGGTCATTCAAATTAAATAATTTGGATTAGTTGCAGGTTATAAAGGTTGTGCTATGCTATCCGTGCAATGTTATTTTTAACAAAAGGTATTGCGTATTTGTTCAATTTTTCCGGTATTCAGTAAGTCTATTTTTGATAGAAAAAAATAATATGTCGAATTTTCTTTGATATTTTGTAAAAAAAAATACCATATTTCCGCAAATAAAATATATCACTTCATGTACGGTCCCCGTGTATTTACCCCTCTTCCAATCCCCCCAAAAATACCTTACTTTAACCATTATTGCCAAAAGAGCGATAAAACTCTACATCCGGCAATTTTCCGGCAACCCTGTCCGATCCCCAACTCCCGTGGAGGAGGTCGGCGGGAACGCAGCCGTCGCGATGATTCCTCCCGACCGCCAACAGAACACCGCTGACACTCGACCGAACAACACCTATCGCCCGCTCTCCGACACTCGCACCCACGGCGTGGTTATTTATCATCCAAAAGACGCCGAGAAACCCCCACACCATCGCCGCATCAGATTCATCACCTTTTCCGTACTATTGGAATTTATTATTTTCTATCGTGGATTTATATTGAATTTTATTTTGTGCTAAGAGAAAGTTGTTCTGTGTGTGTTGTCTTGTGTGATGAGACTGTCGCTCGGTAGAGGGCGTTGCTCGTCAATGCTTCAATGAAACTGTCAGTCAAACTGCGACCGACAGTTGAAGGTCGATCGTCTGAAATTTCTGCGCTGCTCGCCCCCCACCCTGGAAGATGCTTCTTGGACGAAGGTAGGGTGATGTTCTCTTTGTGTTTCGATTTTCCAGTTTAGGAATGTTTCGATCGAAAACGTGACTAAGTTTAGGACATTCTTGTTAGTGTGGAAAATAATTCATATTTGATTCACATGGTTATAAATACCGACAATTCTTTGATTTCAAAATTAAATTACAAAAAAGAGTTCTAAAGTATCCGGAATTTGAAACTTTTAAAGTCACTATAAAACATTCGAATATTTTATTTAAAAAATAACCTTTTTGTCAACACGGAAAATAATTTTTAATTCACCTGGTTATAAAAACCGGCAATTCTTTAATTACACGATTTATTAAAAAGTTTAAAGTTCACAGAATAAAAAACATTTAAAGTCAGTATAAAAATTTAAATGTTTAATTAAATAATTAACTTTTTATCTGTTAACACGGGAAGAGTTTACACCACATTATTTAACACCCGTATTTAAGATTGTTATTATAAGATGTGTTTTATAAATTTTGCAAACCACTTTTTCCTGTGGCCTAAAAAGTAATAAATAATGTATTTAATTCGAAAGGATTTGAGATAAGCCAGGAATATTCTTTGACGCTTTCATTGTGAAATGTAATTTAAAAAAATTAGTACAGAAGATAAGTAGAGATTGCTTTTGTAGCAAAAGACTATTAACACATTTTTAATGCTTTTTTATACTTTACCTTATAAAAATAGCATTAGGAGGCGTACCGTTGTTTTAAACATTACTAGCATATTTTGTCAACATCTTACGTAATTGTAAACTTTAAACTTCAAAAAAGTTTGAGAAAACTTTAAAACAGAAAATATTTTATGAAAAGTTTAACCGTTTACCGTAATTTATGCTTGTTTAACAATAATATTTACCTGCCGGTATCGCTAAATTTCCCTCTTAAAATTCATACAATCAGCGCCGCTAATCCGTATTGACATTCATGTACATTTTATATTCAAATACATATCTCATTAAAAGTTAAATCAATGGCTTAGGGTTGTTTACCATACGTGAACAAAGACAATCTCCTATTATTATTTACAAAGATGATTCTGACTGTCGCACGCGTAGGTTGATTTGCTTATTCATCGGTAGTCGCCCGCTTGCGAGTCAATAACCGAGAAATTTCTTCCGCTCACCGGTTTTTGTATATAAAGTGGATACTTTATCTATGGGTGGGTGTCACTGGTAAACAAAATAGACTTTTATAAAGACCGGTTGTCAGTCGTGGGGTTTTGATATTAGATTTGGTTGTTACTAATGTATGGGTTTGAAAAAAATAAATTTATAGTTTAGTTTTAACGAAGAATGTAATGTATGTATTGTGTTAAAGAGTTAATCTAAATAGAATATGTGGGTATTTTTCGGTAATGAAAAGAAAATGCCTCCTAATATATATGTACTGTTTTTTTTTTTTTTTTTTAAATCTGTCGGTAGTATTGTACATTTCATTCAAGCCAAAGCGACGTTATGTTTTGATTGTGGTGTAAATATAATGCTAAGCTGTATTCTTTTTCTTATTAGTATTAATAAGTTTTGTTTAAGAGAGCCACAAAAACTGTATAGATTGGGTTTTGCTTAACCTAGTTCATATTTAATTCTTCACTAAGCATTGCTTAATAAATAGTGTAAAGAAATTTATAAAAATTGTTTTAACTTTTAGAAGGTATTCTTATGTAACTTTTCTTTAAAATATAATAAGACAGAAAGTTTCTTATTTTACGTTTCTTATTATTTGAAAGTTTCTTATTATTGTACATTCTTATTTTAAGCATCCTTATTATTTTCTCTTATTTAAAATTCACGTGGAAATTTGTTTATTAGTTTGACGTTATTCCAACAGAAAAAGTTTAAATCATTGTCCTAAATCCCGGTCTATCTTATTCTGTGTAAAAACGGCTACACGATCAAGGTTCGTTTATTATTATGCCTACATTGTTTTTTGACAAAGATAACTTGCTAAACCATTAAATTTGCTTAAATATTTTTCTTCTCTAAATTAAATGATTCAAGCTCAATTCAATAGGTCAAATTGAGCGGTGTAATTACTTTCATGAAACGAATTTCGTTCTCTTTCAATTTATAAATCGATATAAAACAATGGAAAGATAGATATAAAAAAAATCTTAATCGTTATTGTTTCAACCGAAACAAATAATGAATCTCGAAAACGTTTAACCGCTTTTGTCTCTGAAAATAAAACCAGTTAAAAAAAATATATATTAATCGTATTATCAAAAAAAAATATTTATTTCCGCATCCAACTTTATTATATGTCCTGATTTTTTTTTTTATTAAACCACCTGCTTTAGGGGAGTAGAGAAAAAC
Source organism: Hylyphantes graminicola (assembly GCA_023701765.1). Taxonomy (NCBI): domain Eukaryota; kingdom Metazoa; phylum Arthropoda; class Arachnida; order Araneae; family Linyphiidae; genus Hylyphantes; species Hylyphantes graminicola. The sequence goes on from CM043119.1 coordinate 54,856,788, forward strand.
TCAAAAAACTTGCGCGACCTCACATTTTTTTTCTCTCTTCTTTCAAAACTATTTCGATTGATTTATGAAACCAAACGGATTTCGAAGGGGCTTTCTAACCTACTTTTTAATAAAAGATGAAATTATGGAAGTCTTAACTGCTGGAAAAAAATATCTTAATGTTTCTCGGGTTAAGATCGGTCCAGGTGATGATACAATTGTTGAAATCTAAGAATAGCGCGACCTCATTTGCTCCTGAGAGCGATCACCTGTTTGATGGCCTTCTCGAATCGAATTATCAGGTCAATTACTTCAGATTCCTATAAATGTGAGTTTCTAGTTTTTAGAATTTAAAGTACAGTAGAACTCGTCTATAATGAGCACGCTAAATCCGAGTGCTTGTAACATACGAGTCTCTAAAAAAATAATAAAGAGGTGTTCTTATGAAGAATATTTATTGTTAGTTTTATTTAAATAATGTCTCCATTAGTTGTTCTTTTTCAGCTTTGAAACAGTATAAGAAGAAGCTAGTTTTTAGAATTTAAAGTACAGTCGAGTTCGTTTTTATAACGAGCACGAAAAAGACTGTTAAATGCGAGTGCTCGTAACATACGAGTCTCTTAAAAAAAAAAAATCGAGATTTTATTAAAGCCTTTTAGTTTGTTGAACTTTTATAAGACAATATTTCTATATTACAATCATCTTTGAAACAGTGTAAGAAGGCCATACTTCTTGCAAATATCTGCATTTTTACTTCGGTCTTCAAACTTCTGTAAAATTTTCATAGAAAACTATTTCTCGTTAAATCCTCGTAAGGTTTCCTCGTAACAAGCTATTGCTCTTCCATAGACTGAACACTGGATCTACCAAATATCCTCGATAAATCCGTTTAGTTATTATTCTTTTCTTTGAATGTTTTTGTCAAAACTTTCTAAATTTTCGCAACCAAAATTAATCCATTGTTTTGAGCTACAAAAATTATAAAAAAAAATATTCGGACCTATTTTTTTTTTAATTCATTTTTACTTGTTTAGGTAAAATGTTCTATTTCACAGAAAACAGCGTCGGTTACAGTTTTAAAATCGTCCCAATAAAACTAATTGTCACTTTCGAAACTGGTCGCGATTCAGATTATTTATTTTACTTCGATTTACTGCGATGAGAATAAAATAAGGGTAAAATAATAAATCTATCATCATTTCCGTGCGCCTTAAAAATTTATCAACAAATTATTTTAGCTAATTTCATCATTCACAACCACTTCACGAACCAATCTGACTGAATATCATGTAAAGTGTCAATGCTAATGGCGCTTCGGTCTATCTCATATTCGCGAAGGACGTGGGAACAAGAAACTATAAATCCTCTTTTATCGCCAACTTGAAAAGTACTAATGGTTTAAGTTAAAAATTAAAATTGGAAAAATAACAGTACTTTTTACTGATTTATTTAAAAGAACAAAATATGCCTTATTAAGTTGTTATCTTTGATACACAAATATTTTGCGCTTATTAATTTATGTGAATTTTTTATTGAATGTCGGTAATATTGTAATTTCTTATGCACATTGTCTTTTTTTTAGTTATAAATTCTACTACAATTTTATTGCCGAATTAAAACATGAACATTTTGGATTTGTTGAAGACTTTGTTAAAAAAAAACAGTAAAAAAATCCTATAACAGTTTAAAAGTAATAATTATAACACTTTAGAAAAACAAAACAAACACTAACATTTTGAATTTCCAGAAACATTTTTAACAATTAAGTCAAACAAATATTATTAGATAAATCTGATTTTTTCAATTTCTTAATCACGAATAAACCACCCATCTCGAGTAATTACCTCAAATAATATTAACCATTTTCAGCACAAAAAAAAATCTTTGGATTATAATAGTTTAATGAAAACCCAGAAACATTTGTAACAATAATTTTTGATACTGTACACTGTTTTGATGCTACACACTGTTTTAAAAAAGTATTTTGTAGAAATAAAGTAATATTTGCATCACATATTACATCACTTATGTATTATCAAAATAAACTTAGTTTCCTGTATATAACTTATTTCTCTTCTGTTTTGGATAAAGTGTTTGGAAAACAGGGAGGTCAGACATGGAGGGAGTCCAATGAAAGTGCAATACTCCTCTCTAAAAATACGTAATCACCAATAAATCGCTCCCCCCCATCCCCCCATACTCTAGTTATTCCCTCAAATAAAATCTAGAGCTAAATCACACTCACACTGGTCACTGTTCAAGTATTTTCTTTTCATTACTGCCTTAATTCGTCGTCTCTCACGTATAAAAATTTAATTATCCTAGGTGGGTGGGTGGGAAAGTCATCATCATCACATCCAGGAACTCTCTTAATGTGACAAGCCGCAGCCGCAGCCGCACTAAAAAATAGGAATTTTTCATAAACTCAAACTATTTTTCATCATAATTCCAAGTTAGTTTATTGGAAGTGTTTGCGCAGGGCTAATATGATATATTACACTGTATTTATTACTAGTTTGTGCAGTGATTTTTTTTAAAAAGAGGTTTGTAAATCACCTAATTTGCGAGTGTCACTGCTTTTATTTGCGTTTTTAAATCAAATATTTATTAGCAGATATGGAGGATTTCGGTAATCGGTAAATCTTTTAATACTAAATATGTTTAAGGCGTGTCCTTGAAATAACAAGCTTGAATAATTGTATTTTTAGAATAATAAAACAACCTGAGGGATAGTGGGATTCGTTTTTTTAATTTGCAAAAGACCTTTAGAGACTTAACGGTTTGGGGAAATTTCCGGTTTTTCCGTCAAAATAATATAATGATCACCACTCGTCGTCCTTATATCTAAAGCTACAACTGAAAATCAAATCAATAGTGAAATGATAAATATTAGTAGTATTATATATTTGTTTTGATTAGAGATGATTTTTTTAAATCAATAAATGATAAAGTTTTTGAAGTTTTTCAACTACTTCGTGTTTACTGATAGTAATTAGGTTTGTGGACTTCTTGTAAAATGTTTAAAGTTTTTTTTTTAAATAAACATTATATTGTGCTTTTCAAAAAAAAAATTACGCAATCTATCAGAAATACTTTGAATGCTAAAATGTGATTATGAAATATTAAACTAGGCACCCAATTTGCATCAAAACTTGGAGACGATTTTCGCTTTAAAAAAAATGGGACGTAATCTAATACAACTTTGTTGCAAGTGAAAAAAAATCTTGTAATAATACGTTGGTGCAAGCAAAACCAACTTGTAATCATAGTTTCTGCGTGCGAAAACTCCAATTTTTGGTTGAACATTTGACCATAATTTTGTGTTCATCATTTTATTATGTGCACTAGATCACTTCTTCTTCGATGGGAAGTTTGAAAACTAATTGGAGAACTATTTTATCAGTTTTCCATTTACAAGAAAGCACAAGAAGCAATTTTTTTTAAATTCCCTACATTATATCCCTACATTAATAGCTGCCTGTAAATTCGCTTTCTGTATCAAACATCAGCACAATGCCACCCTGCAATGCCCCCTGACAGTTCGAAATTTTTTCTTTTGAAGACTGTATTTCGGAATCTTTTACATTTTTTAAACTCTCTCTCTCTTTTTTTTGTGGAAAATAATCTTCATAAACGTCTAAATACCCGCCGCATGCCGCATGATCTTCAAACAAGACAGTATAGTAGTATCCCGTTCCCGTTTCGCCGCAAGTTTCGCCGCAGTTATCCAAGACCTCAGACTCCACTACACACCTCTCCCCTTGTTTTTTTTATATCCTTATGTTTATCCTATCCAAGTGCCCGTTTGTGCACGTTCTTCAAACACCGCACGTCTCCCAGCGCACGTCCCCAGCTCCCCAGCCGACAAGCTTTGGTGGTGGGAAAAAAATTAAGCAAACATCAAGAAAAATTATTTATCTTTTGTGTCTTTCCGTTTTTCATGTGATTCGTATCCAATCTCATTGTTTAATGTCACTTTTTCAACCTTAAAAAATGAGTGAAAATCGGCTTATTGTCACACTCTTTAAAATATGCTTGACACGTACAAAGGGATGAAGTCAAACGTAAGATTTCCACACGCTCTTCTTCTCTTACTAAAATATCAATTAAAGAAGTCTTACGGGAAATTCTCCAATGGACTTGAACCCTTTTTTTCACATTTGGCAATTCAATATGCTTTGCATGCGTTGAGTGGATGGCAAGACTTGTGCCATTGTGCGAAAAAAAAAAGTGCGTAAAAAGCTCGCGTTTTCTTTTGATGACTCGTTTCATGGGTTTTAAGAGCGTAATTTTTTCTTACACACCAGGCTTGCTTTTTCTTAAGCCATTTAGCATCTAGAGGCGTAAGACTGTCGAGATCTGAAGATGAAAAAAAAAATCACAGCAGCCAGTTTTTGCCGGCCTTTGATTAGGATTATTATTTGTTATTGCGCTGTTATTCTTGTCTAAATAAGAGGTAATGTTAGTTTTTCGAATCCAATTAAGGGGGATGGTTTTTAGTGGGTGTTTTTTGCAAAACAGAATAAAAATGTTTTTCAGTTTCTTTTTTTTAAAAATCATGTAAAGAAGTGTAATTTTATTTGGGGACCTCACGTTAGCCTTTTATGTCTTATTTTTGCAAAAAATTATTTTAAGTTACTTAGTGTCAAAAAAGAAACAAGATTTAGTTAAAAGTATTATGTTTGTAAGGAGTTTTTTTAAAGAATTGGTGGTATCTATCTAGGTTAGACCAAAGAAGAATGTAATGTTACACATAGTAAGCTTGTAAATTAGATTTTTTAAAATTTTATATAAAATATATTTATAGGCGAAAAACAGGGGTTAGTGTTCAAAGGGGCAAGTCTTACTCCTTGTCTTAATTAATAATTTGTAAATTGGAGCCAGCTAATGATTTGGTTTATGAAGCAACAAAGTCATATATCACCCACAAAAATCTTTAAATTAAATATTTTTTTTTAAAAAATCTTAAAATAAAAAAAAATCATATAGAATAATAATAATGATGTATTGTTATATTGTCTACGCTCGCTAATCAGAAGGTTCTCTCGGTTCACAATAGGTCTTTTTTTTATTTTATCCTCTAATAATTCGGATTAACAAGCTTGTACTGGCTAATTCCATGTAACTGTAGTGTAAGTCACAATGTAAAAGGAACTTATAGGCTTTTTTTAATTTTAAAAATATATCAAATAAATTAATCATGCTACATTATTTGTTTTAAGAGGTGTTGATCAGTGTTTAAAGTTTTAGTTTCATCAGTTTTTACAAATGTGAATTACACTATAGAGAGATTAATTTTGCATGGAATTAGCCTACTGCATTTCCCTCTGTTTCTGTGTTGGACGTGTCACTGGCCTAGGAACTAGCCTCTTTTCTAGCTATTAGTCTCTATTTTTTTAAAGTGTCTCTAAAAGTATCTTTATTCAGGTCAAAGTCTCTAAATTAGCTATTTTTCACCAGTGGGGCTAACTTTTGCCGAGATTTAACGAGAACATTGCTGGCATATTAAGAACTTTTCTCTCATGCACATGCATGTCTTTTGCTTTTCTATCGGTGATGTTACAACTCAACGCTACAAGATTGCCGCGTTTTGTTTTGTATTTTCAACAGTGCTCATTGTGACATCTGACTTTCCAGATTTGGCTGATGCTGTTACACAGAATTGTACTTGGATTTTTTAGCGATGGAAAAAATCGGAATTATGCTTGAATTGTTGAAAATTCTGTTTGCCACCTACTGGAAGTTTCGATTTATGAAGATAAGCTTTTTGTATCGTTTATATCAAGGTTTAGCGATCAGCCGATTTTTTTAAAAAAAATCCCCCATTGTAAATTTCAAATTTGCTGATTTCAAGACTTCTATAATTTTTCCGCAAATGTCCAATTCCTTCAAAGTTACAAGATTTGTCTTTTTCTTTTAAGATATCGAATTTTAAATTAATTGCTCGAATTTAAAAGTTATTTGTTCTGTAGGGTTTTAAGATTCGCGGTTTGTTTGCTGATTTTCAGAGATTCTCGATTTTCTGTCTTTGTAGTTAACCTAGATTCATTATTTGGGTGGAATTTAAGATTACGTGATATGCTAATTTTTTGGGGGGTTTGTTTATTTTCAATAGTCTTCAATTCCCGATTTTTGAAGATGCACGATTTACACATTTTCAGTTTCACGATTAAAATATTTCCTGCTTGTGATTTTGCCGGTTTTACTGATATTTGAGGGGTTTTTTTAGTCATCGATATTCAAGGTTTTACGATTAAGCGATCTTCGAATTTTGTTGTAATTTGTAAGGATTAGTGATTTTTTGACTTCAAAGTTATGAATTGCAGTACAAAACAACAATTTTAATTAATAAATCTTATTAATAAAAATTTGATTAAAATGTGAAGATGAATTTGATTAATTACACTAAGATGTCTTAGAATATGAGTTACCGCCCAGTAAAATCCAACAATGCTTCCCGATTTGCTTATTTTGTTGCCTAGTAATTTTCATGAAATCCACCGATGAGGTTGCCTTGCTTCATAATGATTGACAGTTTTCTTGCCTATGCTGATCGGAAGAGCATCTTGTTACTTTTGTAGCTCCGGTTCAGGCCAATTCGGACTAAACAGAATATTTTCCGCTGATCAAGAGTATGTGAGATATGTGACCACGTTAGCTATCACAAGAAGTGCTTGATTTTTTTTCCGCCTTTTTAAACTTTTTTGGAGCATTTTTTCTACTTCGGCTTATTTTAGGGTTTTTGATTCTTGCCAGGTTTAAGTTTTAAAAAAATGGTAATATTGTAGAATTTAAAAGTGTTCGGAATAGAACATTATGTGTGTCTGGTTCTGTACTTCTTTATTAGCCTATTTCCGAAAATTCATTACTTTACCGATGTTTAGTTGTACATTTTATAAATTTGTAATTTATGGATTTTCAAGGAGTCATAAATTGCCAATCTGATGAAGGATTTTTTTTCTTGCTGAAACTATTTGCAGAACGCTGATTACTCTAGTCTACTTTTAGTCTCTTTTTTTTTATTTGAAAGTATCTTTTGTCTACTTTTTTTAGAGCATTGCTAGTTCTGAGGCCTGGTGTCATTAAATTTCAAATTTTTTCTAGGGGAGGATGGCGACCCGAACAAGGACAAGAACTCTGAGGATCCCTCCGAGACTACGTCGGTCGAAGGCGGCGACGATGACGACCAGAACTTAGACGACGACACCAACAACGACAACGCGAGCACCTCGAGCCAGACGAGCCGAAGCTCCACCCCAGCACCACCTCCACCCCCTCTATTGTTGGAGGAGGCACCGCCACCGCCAAAAGAAGAAGAAGCCATGGAGGTACTGAACAAGGACATATCAAGGAACGCGGTGCCCAACCCCGAGCTTATCCGACAGGGGATGGACGACGATGAGGAGGATGAGACCGAGGACATGAACTCTAGTGTCGAGGACACCCCTCTGGACTTCAGCGTGAAGCGGTCCACCGAAGAGGAGGGCGAGACCACGGACGACGAGAGGCCCGAGACCCCGAACGGACTGAATCCTCCCAGCATATCGCAGGATGGACCTCTGGATCTGTCGTGCCCCAAGGCCAAAACCCCCAAAGGACACAGGCACTCGAAGGGGGCTAAACTCGAGGCCGCCTTGTCCATTCCAAGCAGCCCTTGGAGATATAACACTCCGAAGAATCTGCCAAAGACTATGGTAAAGGCGACAGTGGCCGAGGTGCCCATGTGGAACGGGAAAGTGAAGTCTGAGAAACGAGATAGGGGACACGGGACTCACAATAAGCAGCAGCACCCATCGCTCAATAGCTCAGCGGGCATGTATAGCAACCCTCTTCTGCAACAGCAACACAAGAATATGACTAGTCCTCCATTGAACTCTTCTTCTCATAAAATTGGCGATGGAAATCGAAAAGGCAATTCTGGAAGCTCAAAGACTGACCCTTACCGACCCGCAGGCCGGCAGAATCCGTGGCAGAGCCAGTGGATGAGTCGCAGCAGTGAGCAAACGAGGGACGTTTTCACGTGCGTCTGGTGTAAGGAGTCTTTCAGGAGTCTGGAGGACATGACTGTGCACATGAAGCAGTCGCCGAGGTGTGGGATGGCCGGTATGCAGACCACTCTGCCAGCCTCGTCACCCAATTCGACTTCTGCTATCAACCACCATCAACACAACCATCACCAGTCGCCACTGCCAGCCAAATGCTCTACCTCGTCTTCTTCCAGCGGGGCTGGAAATGCTGCAAATGCAGTCATCAAGGAGAACGTCTCTCTACCCAGAAAACTGGTGAGAGGTCAAGACGTGTGGCTAGGCAAAGGAGCCGAGCAGACGAGACAAATTCTCAAATGCATGTGGTGCGGACAGTCTTTCAAAACTTTGGCCGATATGACGACTCACATGAGGGTGACACAGCACTACACTAACATCATCAGCCAGGAACAGATCATATCGTGGCGTACGCCAGAGGACAAGATGGCTGCCCAGTCGCAGGTGAATGCCGTTCTTACCTGCAAGGTGTGCGACCAGGCGTTCGGCAGCCTCAAAGAGCTGAGCTATCACATGGTGAAAAACTCTCACTACAAGGAACACATCTTACGCTCAATCACTGAGGGAGGGGGAAGACGACGGCAGACGCGCGAACGAAGGAAGAAATCCCTTCCGGTTAGGAAACTGCTGGAGTTGGAGAGAATGGAGCTAAACAAACAGAGTCCCGCGACTTCGAATGACGTCGTGAACCCCACCAAAAACGAGGTTGTGGACGGCAAAATATCATGCGAAGAATGCACCGAAAAAGTAGATGCCAAAGACTTTGTACAGCACATCAAAAGCTGCGCTCAAGGATCTAGATCTCAGCAATCGGTGAAGTCCTCTCCTGGTTCCGAAGGAGCCAAATCGACGAGTGTCAGCATCGATACCAATCCCGATGTCCCAACAACGTCGGGAGCTGGCGGTGCTCGACCCGGTTCATCCCCCTTGACATCTCAGGAAATGCCCTCGGAAGAAGGCAAAAAAAGTTCCGGAGGGCAAGTTCTCCAACAAGAGGACAGCATGTGTGATAGCGTCGAGAGTACTGGTAGCACGTCTGTGTTAAATGCAATTGAGAAACTTATCGAGAAAAGCTTTGAAAGCAAAGGCCGCAGAAATGCTGTATCTACTGGTATACTTCAACGTTTAGGCATAGACGAAGAGGTGTATCCACCTTGGCACCCCTCAAGTTCTCCCAGCGCATTCGGTGTTCTGCGGAGTACTGTGGACATGCAGCGAAAATCCACTTCCCCGTTGGGAAGGTTACATGACTTTAAAATGGAAATGGCCGATTACTCTGGTTCCGAGAGTCGCAGTCGTTCTTCTTCAATATCCGAAAAACACCCCAGCTTTGATGAACATTTGAGACTAACCTTTGGAATTTCTCCAAAGGACGTTATGAATCGCGTGTCTACTCCGAGTAGCACATCTCAATCTTGCTCACCCGTACACTTCCAGCCGGAATCCCCAGCGGACGAACGCAACCCTTCTTTCATGACCAAAGATGCAACAACGAACAACATAGCATCCACTTCTCAGGCTCTTGCTTTGTGCAACTCGTCTCCGAGAGGCCGCTCCGTCACGCCATCTTCTGACCGCGAACACGCCAACAAATCCCCAGCCAAAGAAAGTGAAGATCCCATGCCCATCAAAGACACGATAAAAAAGGAACCAGAGGATGGTGAAGAGCTCGAGACAAAACCGGCTGTTTCCGATGACGACCATGCCATGGACTGCACTCGAGAGATCGCCACCCCAAAGAGCGAAGACAGGCAGACGCCCTTGTCGAGAAGCTCCAGTGTCGAACCCGACAGGGCCATGTCAGCGAGCCCCGCTGCTGCGGCCCCCGCAACTCCCATCGACTCACCCACCAAACTTTCCAAAAGCATTCCCAACAAGAGAAAGCGCAAGTCCGAGGACCACCGAAAGTCAGCTGGCAGCAGCAAGCGTCGCTCGCATTCCCACCGCAGCAGGAAAGCCTCCAGCAATGACGGCGACAGTGCACTCGGATCGCCGATGTCCACCCACAGCGAGGTCAACTCACCCCGCAAACACGACTCGGCGGCTGGGGACCACCCCTTAAAAGAGCTCCAGAAGCTGCTGGACAAGACGGACGCCCACCTATCCCGTCCCAACCTGCCAGCTACCCCAGGATCGATCCTGGCCTTCAGCTGGGCCTGTTCGGAGGCAGCCGCGGCCACCTCAGACTCCCTGATGAAGTGCGCCTTCTGCGACACCCACTTCATCTCCAAGGGTGCGTACAGACACCACCTGAGCAAGATGCACTTCGTCAAGGACGGGAGCCTGGCGGAGATCGCGGCCGCGTCCACGTGGAAGCCCCCTTCGACCACCCCACCGACTTCTTCTGCGTCCGGCAATGGCAAGTCTGGCAGCAACGGATGTTCGGCCGGTCCCAGCGGCGGGAGAACGGGAAACGGGAGCGACCCGGGACATCCCGCCTCGCCCCAGAAAGAACACCCCCAGCCCCCTGCTTCTGCTCCCCCTGTAGACGAGAGCCCCCATTCCAAATTTCTCAAGTACACGGAACTCGCCAAACAGTTGTCGAGCAAATACGTCTGATCGCCTGCTCCAGCAGATCGTCACACAATTTGCAAACAAAAATGGTGCCTCCATACAACAATTTGCCAAGTTTTCTCTTTTTATTGGCACAATGTGACCTAGTGATATACGAAAGACTGGTGCTGCTGCTGTTGTCTGTGTGTACACATCCAGCTGGCAACTCACAATGAAAAAGACACAGACGCACAATGTGTGCTGAACCATTTGTACATACTATAAATAACACTTCTATATAAATAGATTATAAATATATAAATGACTCTTACTGTAGACATCTCTCAGTCTACGAATTCTGGTCTCAATATCACTAACAAGCTTAAATTGATTTCTGATTCAAGTGAGCAAGCACTCATTTAGGCAGATTTTCTTTCTCGCTCTGCTTTCTGATCTTAGGTGAAGGAAGGGCAACTGTTTCCAGTCATGTAATTTCTGTCCCTTTGGACATCAAAGCTTTCTTGGAAGCACCCTTTTTATATTACAATACAATAGTGATATGCCATCACGACTTTTACTTGCTAGAATCTTCCAATAGAACACTTACAAAGTTCAAACATTGACTGCAAATTATCAGGCCAAATGAACTAAAGCACTTTCTTTCATCTTATAATACTTATTGATCTAATTTTACATTGCTCTCTATGTCTGATTTAAAATTAAATTATGTTCTTTTAACAAAATCATATTACATTATTACATATTACATTATTGCTGTGGTTTTAATTATTGACAGGTTGTGAAACTAAGTTGTATTTTAATTTATACGTTTTGACTATGTGAAACATTCCCAACGCTACCCTCTCAAGGAATATATGTGATGTTTTTATTTTGTGTTTTTCGACTTTTCTGTCTTTATTGTAAAATGAAAAACTGTGACATTTAGCTCTGTACCTCAATAGACCTATGTCTACAAAAATTGGTTAGATGGATTTTCCGAGACATTTCTCAATGATCAACACACTTGAGAGACCAGAACCGTAATGTCGTCTGTGGTTGGCTACTTATTAGGTTGCATTGTGAAAGCAACCCAATAACAGACGAGATTATAGTTTGGTCTCTACGTCGTGTCCCTTTCAACGATAAGTGTTCGTAAAAATCCTTCTTATATGCATTAACTTCTTTAGACATTAGTCTCTAACAAACTTTATTCAATAAGTTTTTATTTGACATATTTTTTTGTCTAAAATTAATATCTTGCCTTTTTATATGTAAAAAAAAATGAATTCATACATATATTATTCTAGTTAATTTTGGAAATTGTTCTTTTGTCCCCAAACTGTAAGTCAATATCATGAATGTACTTACGCTAAACAATATCAGGAAAATCCCATAATGGTTGTAAGATAGCATATAATGTTTTTTTTTAAATAAATTGTAATATAATTCTATTGTAATAATTTTAGTGCAAACACAAAGTGATTGCAGACGCATAATTATTATGTGATTTATACCCCCCAGCTTCTTGTGCACTTAGTGACTCACTTCCGGTACGACATTTCCGGAAATGGAACTGATATTTAAAAGAAATCTCTTTCGCGAAACACTCAGGATATTATGTCTTATGTGCTCCAAAGACTACCCCTTCCTACAAGTACTTAACTGTTAATGTAATTAACGTGAAAGGCTCTTGGATATATTATTTTTTGGCAGTAATTTTATTTTAGCGTAGCTCAATCGATATACACTTAAGAAAGATCGATTTATTTGGAATATAAGTTTGAAAAACTCTAAAATGACTATAATTTGATAATTTCAATGCAGTATTTTAATGATATTTATTTCATAAAACTTAACGCAGAACTTAGTATAAAGACTACCTCTGAGATATAGATTTTGTTTTTAGGATATATTTCTTTAAATATAGGAACAGTCTAATTAGAAACTTGTAAATATTTGCCAAAAATACCGGCCACGTGATAATTGGCTGACTGAAGAAGCAAAAATAAAACCTCATGTCTGAAATTTAGCGTTGTATATGTTTAGTCTTTTTTTATTATTTTCTGTATCGACTGTATACTCACAATATCCTTGAGTCTTTCAGAAATTCGTTTTTTAATCAAACCCCTTTTGGTTTTTCGGTGTGTTGCCACCCCTAATCTGAGGAGTGCTTCCAATTGCATTGTCACTTGTATATATGGTCATTATTCGTTATGAAATGTACATCTTTATATTGTTATTATTTATTACTAAGGTCTATCATCAACTTTCATACCGGAAGATCTATTAAAGAGGCTGTTTCCCGCTCCTCAGAAATACTGTCTCCTGGTTTTTATTTCACTTAAACACACAACACTTTCGTCTAACACAAAACTTTTTATGTAATGCAGTAGTTAATTATACAAAAGCGAATACATAATTTGCCGAAAATATTAAGTATTAAACTCGTCTTCACACATAAAGTTAATTAATTGAAAAGGACATTGAAGTAATTGAAGAGCTTAGTGGAAGATTGTGCTATGTGACTAAAAGGTGAAAATGAGCTTGTAAAGCTTTACTCACTAACGGTTAAAATTCTACTGAACTAAAAGTTAAAAAAAATGGAAAGTGTCGTACTTTTATGAGGATGGGATGACTTTCTTGGTGGGGGGCAAGTTCGCCGAACACTGCGACCTTAGGTCTATTGTATTCAATCCCAGAAATGACACAAGCACAAGAGACACACAAAGAAAGAGACGACACAAACACATAGACAAATAACATTTATTGACGGACACAAACATCCATGCCATACCAGGAATCGAACCTGAACCCAGCAGTTCCAAAGGCTAGCATCCTAACCATTGCGCCGCCGGGGCGGCTAAGGATGGGATACTATGTTCAAAGTACATTGACTAAAAAATCTCCATTTTTTTTTTCAGACTCCCTTTGAAAAAGTAGCACGTTTTTCTACTAAGCTCTTCAAATACATTGTAACTATGTTTACTGTTTAGTCATCGAAAGAAGGCTTCTTGGTAGAAATTTCTTAAATAATTCTCAATGTATTCACCTCATTTAATTTAGGGTACCATACCTTTTAAAGAAAAATATTTATACAATCTGGTAGTTTTGTAAATAAAAAAAACGCTTTACTTAACGTTGAATGCACACAATAAATAAACTCTAATAATTTAACATATATTTAATCTTGTATGAATATTAAGTCATAAGAGATCAAACCATTTACAATTAATATTATTTCAGTTGCATATTATTCAAATAACACTTCTGAACAGTTATTATGGTTTTAAATTCTTAGAAACCAGAGTCTTACCAGGAAGCTCTTTTAGATTCAAATTAGATGCTAAAACAAATATTTATAATGACAGAATGATTAGGTAATTTTATGAAGACAATAATTGTTGACAATAATTTTATAAAGCATTTCCATCGAAAAATATAGAATAGTGGTACCATTTCAAGTATAGAAAAGAGTATAGGAATATAGAGTTGACATTACTTGCATCTTTATTATCATGAAACTCATACAAAAGTTTAGATGCTACAACTGAATCATATGCCTACAAATTTGGCTTTGTAAATGTCTTTGTCTTTTTTTAATTAGTATAATCAGAAATAACTTACCACTGTACCACGCGTGACAAACCTACACTCTTTTAAATAGTTGTATTATAAGTATTAGAACACCTGTAAAAAGCCATACCTAACCTGGAAAATATTAAAAATTTAAGAAAGTTAATCTATGGTCTAAGAAACAAAACAAAAAATGCTCATAACAAAAAAATATGCATAGAGTAATAATTTTCAATTGAAGCAATGTTCTCCAAGATGTCAAATTATTCATTTTTATTTATCTTCTTAAAAAATCAGGATACATATTTATATGGTAAGTAATTGATATGGAAAAGCTGCATTAAAAAATTTATAACATTTACTCTTTTTAGTCTAGATATCACAATCAAGGTATAATTAGCATTTAAAGTAATCAATCACGTATTCTAGATGAAAGCTGCCTGTTATGTAAATTAGATGCAAAAACAAGTTCACAAAATTATATCTAAGTAGTCTGTCATTACGTGTTTGACTTCTTCGTCAATATTTTATTTTAATACAGTTTATTTATAAAATTTAATGATTCAATCAACATTTCAAAACAATAAATCTATCTTAAAAAGATATGCCATCGTAAATGATAGCACACTATTTCGATCTTTGCCTCTCAATCATAATATAGTTTTTAAGTAAATTAATATGCCAATCGTTAATTGTAAAAAAGGGTCATCTCCATAGGAAGTTTTTGATACACAATTTTTACACTCTACTAAAGAGTTGGATGTTGAAAACTAGCAGGAATTCTCAGTTATTTTCACCTATTCTTACAAACAATAGAAACGGCTACTATTCCGATACCGAGATCTTTGCTCACATTTAGTTCAGTGGCAATGAACCAGAGAGGGCTCCCCCCTCCCCCCCCTCAAGTTCTGTTTAACGTTTTTTTTTTTATTACTATTGAAAACAAAAATTTAATGAATATTCTTTTTCAGCTAAGTTTTTTGATAAAGCATTAGAGCAGTTACTATTTACTATTTTTATACAATTTATAGAATGAGTATTAAACTGGTATATATATAATCCAGTTTGTGTGCTTGATTAGAGACCCGCTTATGAACCTTCGTCAAATAAGACAGACACAGACAGAATTTTTTACTGGCCCAGTGAGAAAATGTACACCCAGGGCAAAGGCGGGAATCGAACCCGCACCCGTTACAGAGCACAGACTGTTAGCGTAATGGGTTGCGATTCAACCAACTAGGCCGTCGGACAAAATTATCACGGATGTAAACTAGCAATCGCCCGAAACCAGACCCAGACGACATAACGGCCCCCAAACAAAACTCAAAAGGTATAATAATCCCAGGATCTCCCACCCAGGAAGCCATTTACGTACTACCTCCCAAAGCAAGCAAATAAAGGGGGACGAACTCTGATATCGAAAAGGGGATAGCGTCAAGCTGTTAACAAAGCCATAAAGTACCAGATAGCCACTCCATCCAACAAGTCCTTCGGTTTCCGGCGGTCTCCTTGCTCTTGACGAGACACTTCCAGAGAAGGGCGTCTGTCTGTCCAGGAGGTTTGATAAACCTGATGGAAGCAGAGGGGAATATGTATAATCTGCTGGGTAATTTAGATCTGTGGGTAAACTTCTCTTGGTATTGTCAGGCCGCTGGGCCATCTTTCACTGATAGAAGTGGTGAAGAGTGAGTCTCCAGTGTCAATAGCTCTGACAGTTTTGGGTAATTTAGGAGGGAATTTTAATGGTCCTGGCGCCTTTGAATCCTAAATTGAGTAAACAAGCAAGACGACCAACAACTGTGTCCAAGTAGCGCTGAAATCTTGTTTCATTTTAAATTGTCAGCAAACAAATAAAATACGACTTTTACAATCATTTTTCTACTTAGATGACTCAAAAATCTGAAGCTGGTTCTGATACCTGTTAAAAGTCAGTGCATTTACTCATAAGGAGAGGATGTTTAGAACCCAAATTGAGCATGAAACATTTTCAAAGAATCGTTTTTTAGTTTTATTTTGTATCGTTGGCAAGCAAATATAATACGAATTTTATAAGCATTTATCTATTTCTCAGAAGAAAATCAATATATTTGCTTACAGAGGCTGTTTGGAACCTATCTATGATGCCTAATTGAAATTTTCATAAGTGTGTTTGTATGCTTCAATTTTTTCACGTGACAATTAAAGGAATCTTTGAGTGCTCGAGAATTTATAGTAATCATCTCAATTCGATCACCGAATCATCAATAGGGTCGAACGATATCATCCGGCCGACACCCAGCTGTCCATCTCCGATTCCGGTCAGGCTCAATACCACGTCATACTCACATTACAACGAAGATTCCCGCGGCACATTGATTGTCCCTTCGCGTGCATTTCAAATCCAGAAGAGTTTCGAAATTTCGCCCACGATCCGTGCTTTGTTCTTCCTTGACGATTATGATGGATGGTCGGAAGGGCCTTTACGTCTTCCTTCTCTGCGGACCGTCAGTCCGTTGTTTGAATGACACCGCCCACTGTGATGCATTGAGACACGTCATGACGGACACTCCCTTCGGCTACGTTTTAGTATGGTTTCCACCTCAAATGTGACTGGATGACTAGACTCATCGTTAGAAAAGGTAGATCGGAACCAATTGATTGGAGTAATGGGACAAGGCATCACATGACTAAAAACATTTAATTTATACTTAATATCTTTTGATGTTTTTACTCTTAGTCATTGATACAATTTACAGCATATAACGTTCGAAGTGCACCGCAGCGAACTGATTCAGTTTATCGAATGTGCAGAGCCGGATTTAAATATTTTCCGCCAGTAGGCTACTATAGATTTGCCGCCCATGTCATAATATTCTTCCCCTTCATTGAAAGGTAGCTGGTTAGCTGCAAAATAGGGTGATATGTGCTGTTTAAAATAGATACACGTATTAAAATCATCTGTGCACCTTTACACACTAAATCGAAAGCGAAATAGGGTATTTTTTTTTACTGTTCTATTTTTCTATAACTTCGAAATTCGGGAGGAGGGGTTGCAATTGCAATCGCAGCGACCATGTTTGCTACTAAATAAAAGTACTTATATATACGTTTAAAGTTAAAGCATTAATGTGAATTATTTGTTTTCTTTATTAAAAATATTCGTACCTCTATTTTAATTTTTTTTTATGCCGAATGCCGTTTCAATCGTTAACAAAGGCTGGGGAGCCCAGACGGTAAGGCTCTTGCCTTGCATGTGAAAGGTCCCAGGTTTGGGCCGAGCATTGCAAAAAAAAAAAAGGCGATTTATATACGGCGTAAGCAGAAAAAAAAATCCGACGAATATTAAAACTTGCAGAAAAAGTGCACGTAAATATGCAGATGCTCCAACTTCCCAACATCGCTTACTGTGGCAAAAATTAAAGGATACGTTGGTTGCCTACTTAGTAGTCGGCTTGTCACTTGCAGGTGGATCTATATTATAATGCCTGTCGCCAATAACCATCGTGCAGCTCTAATGCGACGATACTTCAACAGCCCTATAACGCTCTGTTAAAGTTGACAGAGTATAGTTTCAACTTGCCGCCCCGGTGGCACACTCGTTAGGATTCTGGCCTTTGGAGCTGCTGGGCCTGGGGTCGGGTTCGAATCTTGGTCAGGCATGGATGTTTGTGACTGTCAATAAATGTTGTTATTTGTCTATGTGTTTGTGTCGTCTCTTTCTTTGTGTGTCTCTTGTGCTTGTGTCATTTCTGGGGCTTAGTATAATAGACTTAAAGTCGCAGTGCTTGGCGATCTTGCCCCCCACCAAGAAAGTCATAAGTCATAGTTTCAACTTGACAATTATTCGAACGGTGTTCACCCAAGTCATTTATCTATTTTGGCTATTGTCTTAAAGAGCAATTAATTGTCACTAAATTGTTCTGAGTGGTGAAAGGAAACATTCGCCAAAATAACTAGTTATCGCGACTATATACGTGCTAGTACAAGTGTATATTGAGTGAAGCTAGAATGGATCTATTGTGTAGAAACGTAAACCAGGATAAATTCACACCTCTTGTAAACAAGGCTTCAACACTGGTTACCACTTTACGAATGACTCAGTGAGAGTAGTCCACTTTGACACATTACTTACCTATAAAACTGTTGGCGAATTAAGTATTGGCATTGCTTTTTGCTTTTAGGATTGGTTTGATTGGAATTCCTCAACCCTGCATTGTTTGAATGCAGATGCCTTCTCTAAAGAAGACGTTGGAAAATAGATGCCAATTAAAATTGACTCCAGGTGATTTTAAACAACAATTGCTGAAATTTACAATGAAATATCGTGATAGAATATAACCACAGAAAAATTTATTTTCAATTCCCAAGATAAAACAGGATACCGAAATACAATTTATATTTTCTCGTTCAAATTTAAATCATCTTTTACAATTTCTTTTATTTCTAAAGTTTTTGTATTGAGTTTGGGAGCGGAAGTTTTCATTTAAAAGCAAGATTTGTTTTGAAAATACCGATGAACCAAAAAGAAAAGTCTCAATTCCGAAATTTTTAATCATTCCAAGAGAAGAAACAATGCAAAACTCAGGCGTCAGTTTTTGGAAAAATCTATCACTGCATACTTTTGGGCTATTGCACCCGCACTTCAAACAAGCGCCGAAGAGGAGGTTAAAAAAACAAAACCTTAAAAAACTTATCGGCTTCCGAAAATAAAAGCAAATTACAAAGCAACGTCTCCACAATTCGAACAGCAAAGAAAGGAAAAAAGTCGCTCCAAAGACATGCTTACATTTCGATCCAACCAAAAGATCTAATGCAGTGCTAGAACGTATTTATATGTAGTACTAATCAGCAACTATTATCAACAACTAAAAGTAAATAAAAAAAATCACCAGATAATTAAGAGGTTAAAATTGTTGTTTCTGTAAAAGATATATTTTTTTAAAACAATAATACCCCTTCATGCCATAGAGGACCCCCTTGAAGGTTCTGTCCTCACTCTAAGCATCTTATCTGTTATTATAAACTATATCACAGATAAAAAGGCCTTGTATATGGAGACTGGTGAAAATTATAATTTGTGATGCGCGAGGTTCTATATCTTGAGGGCGTGTACTACCAATACCACCTAGATTAGAAGGCCGACGAACTAAATGCTTGACGTCATATAAGTGGACCGATTCTGTGGTTTTGACCAATGATCATTCGTGACTAGATCTTGTATTTGAATACATTTTCAAGATAAGAGGAATGAAGATGCGACGTCATCTTAAGATACGACGTTATTGGTCACCAAATCGAAATTGGTCTACTAGTGTGACGTTGTGTTGTTTAGTTCTTCGGCCTTCCAATCTAGGTGGTATTGGTACTACGGACTTGGTGACGAACGGGTGGTGACTTGGTCGGACACGTGACTTATAAGACACCTCGCCTATAGTCTAGTCTAACTATTTCTTATAGTGCGACGTTAGTTCAACCGCATCAGACACTTCAATTGGTTTGATGGGGTAAAATTAAATTCGCACTAGGAACATTGGTAAAGTGGACAGTGTTACACCACTCTAGACGCTTAGAATAGGGTGGGCCTTGTCTTGTTTATGGGGGATAGAAGACAATGTTTGACGTTTTTCTGACGTCACCGTAGGGTTTGTCGTTGTAGTTTCGACGAATTAGTGGTTTGTTTGTAGGGTTTACGACAACGTTTGATGTACATGTGACGTCACCGTAGGCATGAACGTTCCAGTAGTCAGTTGGCGATGGATCTCATAACTCTAAAGACCGATATATAAACTAGCACAATACAATTAAAGAGTTTAGTGGAAAAACATGCTAAGTGACATCTTTGAAAAAAAAAAATAATATTTGTATGTAACTAACATATTACTTACTCCTTTATCGATAACAAGTTTCCCCTTTTTTTAAAAAAAAACTTTAAGTTTAGTGTATTTCATTTTGTAACGGCTTGCAAGTACCGTTTTTAACTCATCTGAGTGCAAACGAGAAACTTTAAAGCTTATTTTCTCGTTTTCACATTTTTGTCACTTAACACGTTTTTCCACTAAGTTCTTCAATGGGGGACATTCACTGCCATATCCACCTGAGCTTCAATTCCAAATCGCTGTAGGGAACAAACGGTTAGACAGGTTAGAGCAGTAGGATAACATTAGCACGTGGTTCGAGAGCTGTATAGGATAACATTAGCACGTGGTTCGAGAGTTGTATATGATAACACTAGTACGTGGTTCGAGAGCTGTATATGATAACATTAGCACGTGGTTCGAGAGCAGTAGGATAACAAACCGCGTGACGTCACATGAATATTCCCCATTATATTAAGACGCCTTCATCTGATCACGCAGTGGGATCCGCGTTGGAACCACCTGCATTGCAGCGGGGGAGTTGAGAATCAAACCTGATGGATTGACAGCCAGTCCTAACCGACAGTCTTTGTGTGTTTTATACTTCTTTTTATTCTGAAGGAGGAAGATACTGAAGAGAGAATGAACAAGCAAAACCGAACGAAAGAGGTTAGAGGGAAGATAACGAAAAATATTATAAGAATAATAATAACGGGAGGGGAAAGAAGAAATCCTGAAATGACGGCCAGAAGTCATTTTTCTATCTTCTTTTCCTGCTTTTGTTGACAAGGTTAAAGTGGCACGTGATGGATCGTGGGTCCGGGAACTCTGTGTCTTCTTTACCTCCGCTGTCACTTTGTGTGCTCGCAGGGATACGGATATTTAGACGAGGATGACACTTGTCTTCTTTTCTTGGCTTTGCCCAATATCTACGCAACTGACAATGTGTTGCAACTTTATGGTATGATATTCCGTCACACCTACACTCCTTGCCAACCTAACTTGGGTGAAAAGAAAAAAAAGTGAAAAGGCAGAGGGAAAGGCGCGGTTGGTCCGTTAGTTGGAAACTCTTGTAATTCAATATCTACATACAAAATGATCTTAATACTATTTAACCAAAATACACTTTTCATTCTCATAAAATTGCCAAATTTTCTCAAATAATATTCAAATCAGTTACACCTTAAACGAAATTAATGTTTTAAACATGTTTTCTGGGTTGATTCACAAATAATTTATGGAAAACTTGACATGCGCGGAAGGATATTCTCCATCGCATATTTCTATGTAACCAACTTAGGTAGACAAGGAGTGTATGTTGCTGCGTGCACTTCGAACAAGAAGGAGTTGAAGGTAATCACTGACATCACTTATAAGTTATACTTACGTTTTGCATGCGTTTTGAAGAAGAAAAAATTTGAAGGCAGTCACTGAAACACTTAAAATGGTTTTTATGTTTATTTGCTTGACTTACCACTAAAATATGCTGCAACTAAGTGGTAAGGTCAGCGTCAGTTAAAAGTTACTCCTACGTTTAGCATGCATTTTGAGCAAAAAAAAAAGTTAATAAAAGTCATTGAAATACTTAAAGTGGTTTTTTATTGGCTTACTTTACCTCTACAAATGGTTTGCAAAATTTAATCTGACCTGCCACCACTTATAAGTTATGTATATGTTTCAAAAGCACACAACATATTCAAATGTCATCCTCATGATTGAAAGTGATATGAACATTTTTGAGCACATAATTTTGTTTACGGCTTTTGATGTACTGGTTATTTCAATCAAATACATATATTTAAAATTAAAAAAAATCAATTGAATATTTCTGACCGACTATTCTGTCCACGTTTGCTAATTCAAAGTAACGTAAAAAAAACCCCTTCATTCTTATATCAGACAATCTAGTTTGAGGCTAAATTATAAACCAAGTCTTTCAGTGTACAGTAGGAGCCTTCGGATTAAGGGGTCACAGGAGTCTTAAAAATGTGCAAAGAAGATACTACAAAGCATAGTTTGATCTTTCATGTCATTTTTTAACTACTCAATAAATAAGTATAATTTTTTATATGTAATTCAACAGGATTTGTTTATTATAAAACAAGTTTTAAAATTTATGAAACTTTAGCCAAAACTAAAATAAACGATATTAAACATGAAGCTATTTGAACACATTGTGATTAGGCTTGCGCGGCAAATTGTGAGGTCAAAATTGAAAAAATTACCAAGAAAATGACTTTATATTGTACAAATATGTACAAACAAAGACTTATACCTAAATTCTCAGCTCAATTTTAATTATAAATTATTTTTAAAAAAATTTAAAATCAAAATTTTAAAATTTTTATTAATTTTTTTAGAAAAAAGGTCTTAAAATAATTTCTAATTAAAATTAAGCTGAGAATTTAGGTATAAGTCTTTGTTTGTACATATTTGTACAATATAAAGTCCCTTTCTTGGTCATTTTTTCAATTTTGACCTCACAATTTGTCGCGCAAGCCTAATCACAATGTGTTCAAATAGCTTCATGTTTAATATCATTTATTTTAGTTTTGGCTTAAGTTTCATAAATTTTAAAACTTGTTTTATAATAAATAAATCTTGTAGAATTACATATAAAAAAATAAAACTTATACATTGAGTAGTTCAAAAATGACATGAAAGATCAAACTATGTTTTGTAGTACCTTCTTTGCACATTTTTAAGACTCCTGTGACCCCTTAAAAGGCTTAGAGACTGAAATTACTTTTCTGACCAATACCAGTTTCAACGATAGTGATTTATCCCGCCGAACACTGTTCAATAAATCACTCAACACATTTTATACTTCCAAGTGACAGTAACCGAAAAACAGAACGTAGCATTTCCGTTTATTTATCTACATTCTGAGACAGAGTAAACACCATAACGCACAATTTGGGGAGACAGAATTGATTACTTAGTGATAAAAAAAAATCCAGAATCTTATCTCTTTTAGAAATTTACCGCTTCGGTTTGTCGAATTGGTTGCTTACCGTTTTCGGTGGGTATAAATAATCTTTTTGCACGACGTAAAATTATTGTTTCGTGAACAGAGGGAAAACGTTTTCTTAGTAGATAGATTTTTGCAAGAAATATTTTGCAACTGAAAAATACATAGTTTTTGTCTGACTTAAAATGGTATGGGGAGAAACGTCGTTTAGATATTTTGCGCCTGTATTGAATTTTCACTTTTTTTTTTTTACTTTAGTCTCAGTACTCATAACATATTCATAAACTATTTGCCCCTTCAGCTCTATGCGCGGATTTTGCAGTTTTGTATAAAGCCCATCACTGAAAACTTTCAACCTCTATCGGATAAATCAGTTTCATTAATTGGTTTACATGCTTGAAGTCCTTTTGCCGGTACAGCGTTTGTCCTGTTCAAGTAAAACAAGTAGAAAAATTTTTGTATTCCAACAACACAAGTAGGGGAGAGCAGGGGAATCCCGCCATCTCGGGTAATGCCGCCACCCCTTGTATCTCGCCAGCGGTGTGTGTGGGAGGGGGGCTGAGAGCGCTGACCTGTAGCTGGAAACAAAGTAACTTGTAGTATAGACGCTAATGGTCGTGCGGTGAGTTGGTGTAAAGATATTTAAAAAATACGGTTTTTAGTGATTTTCATCTAATCTTGAGCCTTCTGAAATAAAGCGATAAGTGACTGCTATCTCTAAGTTAGATAAATCAGTTATATATCATTTAAAAGAGTAATTATTTGGCTATTTAATCACGTCGTTAGCTTGACAATAGGCTAACTACCTTTCTTTAAACAAGCCATCTATGCCATTTTGTCTTACTGGGGTAATGCCGCCACATCACTCTGGGGTTATGCCGCCACATGCAAAAGAATGGCGACATAATCCGTAAAATAGAAATTACATATATTGGCCCTACAACCTATTAGTTTTCGTTAGAGATGCCACGTATCCGAAAAAGAATAACTGAACTGCTCAAATAGACCAACGAAACTTTAAAAAAAACCCTGCATAGTTAGTTGCACATAGAAAGTTAATAAAAGAGCTGTACTCTGTACAATTTAACATTCCAAAGTTAATTAAACCTATTTTAGTTCCATATGTATTGCTTTATTAGGTAATTTTCCATTTATAGATTATTTGCTTGTTTATTGATATGGCGGCATTACCCCAGTGGTGTGGCGGCATTACCCCAGGTACCGGGGTAATCCCGCCAATGTGCGAGCTTTAGAAAAATACAATTTTATTCAGTTTCTATTAAAGATTTAAATTAAAAAAAAATTACCACAAGATAGGTTATGAACTGTAGTATGCTATGCTTATTACAATTTACATTAATTGCAACACAATTCTGCATGAAAATTCATTTTCCCTTAAGGTGGCGCCATTCCCCTTCTCTCCCCTATTGTGCCGAAATTGCAACATTACAATGATTTGTTGTTACTGAGTGTAAGTTTGTATTATGACCGAAAGTGTAAGTGTCTTTGATTTATAGAGGTTCACGCACAATAAGTGTCGATTATTTTGAATTTCTATGAAGTAAATTTTAAAAAAAAATTAACATCTACTAACGTTACGCGGTGATTTCTATTGAAAATTCGAAGCTTTTTCTGAGTGTAGGAGAAGATATTAAGAAATTAGGAGTTCAAAACATTGTTTATCTTCGGTATAATCACTGTCAATGTCCTCCCAGGTTTATTACCATCCCCCTTTTTGCTATCACAGAAAACAATCATACATAAACTTGCCACAAACCAGTCAAATAGTAGGGGACACCCGAAAAGAATAAGACGTCGTCTAAAATAAAACAGTCCCAATCTATCACTTCATAATCTCCTTCCTCATTTGCATGTCAAGTGAATCGCGAAGCGATTAAATGGGATAAGTCCTCAGGAAAGTTATCCTAACCGGCTTCTTCTTTCAATGGCATACCAAAAGAAAGCAGCCTGTGGAAAATTCTCCAACGACTTGACCCATTGTATATTTGGATCTCAAATGAATCGCTAAGTGTCAAAATGAGTTAAGCCCTCGGGACGATATCCTATCACGCTTTTTCTCTTACTGACATATTAAAGGGAAGAAGCCTAGTGGGAAAATCCTCCAATGACTTATACCATCGTACATTTGCATCTCAAATGGCAAAATGTTTCTTTCATCGCGATATATGCTACGACCCAACGACCGTTCGTCCACCAAGCAATAATCACGCGCAAATGGCGTTGCTTGCGTGTGGGCGACAGCCATCACAGAATACAATAAACTGATACATCAACCTTGTTTGGCCCCTTCATATGCTCACCTTACTTTAAAACAAAAGGGCCGAGGTCCAATGATAAAACATTAGACATTTGCCTTTTTTGATACTGAAATAAATGTATCCAGGTTCTTCCAGTTGCTACAGCTGAGCCAACCGAACTGTAAATTGAAACATCTCTACCGGATACATGGCCATAATTGAATGTGTATTCTCTTACCTTTAGAGAGATCTATTTACTGCCGTGGCTTCCGTTCTAGTTGCAGTTGACTGAGAGAGGTTGACAAAATTCTAACTAATGCTTGGTTGATTATGAAAATGAATTGTAATCTAGGTATGTGGAAATTAAAAAAAAAATAGTTTATTTATCAGGTTCACTTTTCTAATTGACGCTGTAATGCTACAATAATATGTTCATTAATTTGGATATAAAGTTCTACGGTAATAAGAAAAGACATAATTTGTTCTGGTGCAAGCAAGAGACCCTTGTAAAGCGCAATGATAGGTAAGCCACTAAAATGATAATTTTATTCAGTATTTATCCTTTCAACAATTTTCTAGAACTTATTTTTTTTTACACTTTATAAAAAATATGTTTTTTTTTTACTTGCTTCAGTAAGAAAACGTGAAGATCTTGTAAAAAATAAATAGCTGTAATCTCACCAAAGAATGAAGTCCATTTGATGGCTTCAAATGGTGAGCAATCTCACTAAACTTTGAAGCCTGAGAAAACTCCATATAGCTGTGAAACCTATAGCCCCATGCGCACAAAATTATGGATAGTGGTTGAACCGAAATTTGGAGTTATCATACACCTATGACTAGATCTATATTACTAAAATTTGATAAGATGTGCAGCAATTTTTGTACACAGCAAATTGACTCCAATATTTGGCGTAACATGGCTCTTATAACCTTGTATATATATAAAGTAAAAAAATCATTTTTGACAAACAAAATATCTTTTGCACTTCTATCAAACAAACGCATGTAATTTCTGCATCTCATTTCTGATGCCTCTTTGGACCTTCTTTTCAGATGTCAATCGGGGAGGAATCATCACGTTATACTTTGATTTGCAGGCATTGGGAACGGATACGACTCTGTATAATGTGACATCTTTAATTGAGTAGTATTTGTTTTGGGGACGATGTAATCTGGGAATTATCTCCTATCTGATAAAGAAACCTGGGAAGGACTGAAATGCATTCATTCATTGATTGGATGGCTCAATGGAGGTTTCAATGCGATGGACATACTTGGCGCGAAAAACAGTGAAAGTCGCCAACTAAAATAATGACGTAGTTGAGGTAGTTCAATGTAACCATTACAAAAGCGAAAAGCAATGCCAAATCATAATTCGCCATCTCAACTTATGAGGCTATCAGAGAATCTTTCCTTGACGTCACGCTGGCCGTCCTGTTCGGTGTGTTGACTGTTCCTAAAGAGGAATCTTCTGTCTATTATAACGACGTAGTTGAAGCAGTCCAATGTAACCATTACAAAAGCGAAAAGTAATGCCAAATCATAATTCGCCATCTCAACTTATGAGGCCAACAGAGATTCTCTCCTTGACGTCACGTTGGCCGTCCTGTTCGGTGTGTCGAAGGAAGAATCTTCTGTCGAAATTTATTTAAAAAACGAAAATCGTAATCGACTGTACTTGAGAAAGTTTCTTTTTTGAAAAACCTGATACTCCGAACAGGACTGCCACTATGACTTCACACAGAGCTTCTCCGGCCTTCAAAATAGAGTAGGCCGAGGTTGTGGACTGTCTATAAGATTTATTTACTAAACGACATTAATTTGTCATTATTTAGACTATATTATATATTATATACATATTAAATATATAGACGTTTAAATTTAAATTCAAATAATGATTTGAGCAGTTTCTTAGTGTGATACAAGATTTTAATAAATGCCCTGTTCTTATACTTCCTTTCATAAGAAATGTTCAAATAACTATTTTTAGACGCAGTGTGGCCTTTTATGTTTTTGCGTCTTAAATATTTTACATGCATTCCTCTTTTCAAGAAAGCTTAGTGCCAAATAATTGGACATGTATTTATTTGAGATTATTTCTGAAGCGATTAATGGCCTCATTTGGCAAACCCTCTTTCCATAGACTTTTGACCAGGCAGCACCTCAACCTTATTCAAACCTCTAAAGATATGTTTCTAAACCTTGTTATAAGCAGCTTTGCGGTTCTATTAACAATGCCTTTGTATAATTATGTAACTGGAAGTTATTATTTTGCATTAGGTGCATTAGGATATGTGATTTGTTCAATTGTACTGAATTAAACTTTCTAAATATCACTTATAGAGAACAATGAGCAGTAAAATGAAACTTTCAATTTAATAACTGTGCAACATAACAGATTTTATCATCTTGAAGAGTTAGCCTTTGCAGATCATAAATATCTAAGCATACTATTTTGGTGTTTAATAAAATAATAAGTTGGCAAGGAAGCTTAGAAAAGGAATAAAATTGTGTTTTGTTTTCATTTACCTGTATGAGGGAAGTTTAGTTATAGTATATGAATATACATTTGTTACAAATTTAACGTTAATCCCCCCCCCCCTCCCCCCAAAAAAAGAAATTGCTATAGTAGCTGCAACAACTGTGTGGTGAATTGCTTCACCTTACTTTTGGTATTAGATTTAACATTAGATCTATGCATTTTTCAGGTCTTTGCTTTCAAAACCTTAAAAATGGTGCAACGGTATAGCATAAATTGGTGAAATATCTTACCAAGCAGATGTTGCAGCTACTAGGAACCGTTTTATTTTGTGAAATGCACC
Organism: Hylyphantes graminicola; assembly: GCA_023701765.1. Taxonomy (NCBI): domain Eukaryota; kingdom Metazoa; phylum Arthropoda; class Arachnida; order Araneae; family Linyphiidae; genus Hylyphantes; species Hylyphantes graminicola. The sequence continues at coordinate 54,884,763 of CM043119.1, forward strand.
ACCAAATTTTCAAGTGTGCACGAAATGAAAAAAAAAAACTATTAATTAAATTTGATTAAAGTTTTCAAAAACTACTTTTTATATAAAAAATAGTCTGGAAAAGTTAAAATGTGTACATTATAACTATCATATTATGTCTCTTAAAAAATCTCATTTCCATAATTCTACCAAAATTCAATATTTCTTCCCTCATAAAACCTGTGATTTTTTAAAGTAAAAAAAATCATTGACATTCTTATGCTCTTTGAAAAGGACTATGTGGATCATTGAAAGGACTATTTTGCTCTATGAAAGGACTATTTGGCTCGATGAAAAGGCTCTTTAAAAGGAATGTTGTTTTATTTAAATGAGTTTGCATCCTTTCCTTTTCAAGGACAAGTGGTAGGAGTAGCCGTTTTCTCACGTCAACTTAACACTTCCTCAGCTATTGCTTATGGGCGGTAATTGATCGAGGTGTAAGAACAACACAAAGTGAATTTGCATACAAAATGATGGCCAATTAGCTTACTCAACCGAGAAAAAGTGACATCTTCACAATTCAAGGAAATTATAGCTTTGGTTAACTTTTTAGCTGAAGTTAAAAAGACTATGTCATGATTGATCGAAATTTTAATTTTTAGTTCTGTGTACCTATCATTATATGTAACAATTATATATTTCTTATATAATAGTATTTTAATAATTATGTGCCCTAAAAGTTCGCGGGAAAATATAGTTTCTAGTTACTACAAAAGCAGTTTGGTGCAAAGTGCCGCCACCATATTTTCGGCATTGGGATGCATCGGGACATTGGGATGACATTTCTTATGCTTTTGTATCGAAAACTTAAAAAAAAAAAGTTTCAACCGCATTGACAAAATGTGGTTAAATATTTCCCCACGTAGCTTTTGTAACAACTAGAAACCTTCGCCATTTTCGTATTTTTTCGCGAACCTTTAAGTTGCAGCTATTGGGAAACATTATTATAGTGAAACCAAGCAAATGAAATTTAACAGTGTAAGCTTTAGAAAATCATTAGAATCCATTGCAAGTTTTATAAGTGAAATTTAAATTATGTTTAAATCTGTACACAAGAATCTAAGGTATGATGTTATTAAAGTTCGATATTCTATGTTTGTAATGAACGTTAAAATAATTTGCTTTTACGAGGAAAATTGTTTGTATACAAGCAAATAAGGAAGGGGGGGGGGGGGGGGTGGATGAATTGAACCATTTCCAACCAGAATTAGATGTATACAAAGAGTAAAATCCTTAATAGCTCCCTATCAGTTCCTTATGCCGATTTAATATCATAACTTCGGAAAGATATCATAATGACATCGGAAGAACATCCTCCAATATTGTTTGTTGCTAAACATGGAATACAAGTTGTGTTTAGCACAATTTATTGAATTTTAGAAAACCGTCTTGTACTCAATAAATCCTAATGAAACTTCAAGTTTTCTGTTTAATGTATATTTCAATAAGTTACCTTGTTTTAATATAGAACTACACTCCTTGCCAACCTAAGTTGGGTAAATCTTTCCGCGCATGTAAAGAGTTCCATAAATTATTTGCGAATCTATCCAGAAAACATGATTAAAACATTAATTTCGTTTTAGGTCTAACAGATTTGAATATTATTTGAGAAAATTTGGCAATTTTATCAGAATGAAAAGTATATTTTAGTAAAATTGCAGTCAGGTCATTTTGTATGTAAATATTACCTTACAAGAGTTTCCAACTAATGGACCTATCGCACTTTTCCCTCTTCCTTTTTATCCTTTGTTTTTACCCAAGTTAGGTTGGCACGGAGTGTACATCTTAACATTCTCACAAGGATTCCGTCCGTAGTACGTTTACACTGGATCGTATTTGGTTGAGAGCAATTCACAACCTTGTGAAAACAAATCGTTGTGATGAGACGTTGAGGAATCAGCGAGGACGTTATCTGTCGAATGGAAATATGCATGGATCACTGAAATTGAAAGATTGTTAACAACACCATCAATCGTGTGACACGATATGCATAAGATATACACAGACGATTGCACGAATTGGCCTTAGAGAGCGATTTGTATGTAAACGCGTTTTTTGACAAATCAGCGAAGTGGAGAAAACGTTGAACTTGAAGGGAAAGTCTCGATTTTTGTGAATGAATTAGATTTTTTTGGTAGTTCTATTAATATATAGTTAAGGAAACTAAACCCGAAAATAGTATATAAAGGCCCTCGCCAGATAAGACGGTGAAAAATGCCCCCATTCCAATCGGGCTAATTTTTTTTCTGAAAATACCTCATAGTATGGACAACTTCTCAGCCAAGTTTCAGCTCAAAAATATGACGCATTTTTGAGTAAAAAATTAAAGTTTTTTTCTTTTTAAATTGATTATTCCCTGAATATATTTGATAACTAAAAAAAACTACTCATGAGTTTTTAGATATCATTGAGTAGTATTCTCAGAAAAATCCGCTCATAAATCTGATCGAGCGATCATTAATAAAAATGCAATTTTATTTTTCAAAAAAAAAATTTCATGCCAAAATCGTTTGGTACACCTTAGGATTTTGTCTCTACATATTCCTCTATTATCAATCTATAATACATATTTTTTTCAGATTTTTAAAATTATTGGACGACAGTTTTAAAAAAATAAAATATTCTTAAAACCTGACTTTTCGCACTACTTACTCGGCAGATGGCACTCCTAACAGAGGCGGGGAAATTCAATCTGGGAGAATTTCTTTCGGACTAAAGGATTTTAGCATCGATTTAGAAAGTAGCAGATCTGCCTCTAGGGGGAAAGGTGAAGCCATTTGTTAACCAGTATCTCGTAAGGCAGTTCGCAAGCTCTTAGCACATGGCCACCAGATGGCACCATGAGATAATTCGACTAATAAAAAATATATATTCAATATTAACTAATTAAAACTTTTTACAAGTTTCGCTAGCATAATTTTATAGCTGCATGCGTATTGATAATTTCTGTAAGGCATGAGGTATATATTCATAAAAGAAGCAAGTTAAAAATGCAGTTTTTATTGTATGTAACTCTTCGGAAAAACCATTTTTGTGAACCAGTATCCTGTGATGCATTGCGAAAACGACGAAATGTGGATTCATCACGCATCATTGCGTTGTACGGGATTGCGCAATCAATGGGCATGCTATTTCTAAATCTATGGATTTTAGAGCAAAAAAATCAGGCTTTAAGAATTATTTTTTTTAGCAATCATCCAATATTTTAAAAAATCTGAAAAAAATGTATATTATACATTGATAATAGAGGAACATGTAAAGACAAAAACCTAAGGTGTACCAAGCGATTTTTGCATGAATTTTTTTTTTTTTTTTTTGAAAAATAAAATCGCATTTTTACTAATGATCGCTCGATCAGATTTAGGAGCGGATTTTTCTAAGAATACTACTCAATGATATCTAAAAACTCATGAGCAGTTTTTTGGATTTATCAAATATATTCAGGAAATAATCAATTTAAAAAGAAAAAAACTTTAATTTTTTACTCAAAAATGCGTAATATTTTAGAGCTGAAACTTGGCTGAAAAATTGTCCATACTATGAGGTATTTTCAGAAAAAAAAATAGTCCGATTGGAATGTGGGCATTTTTCACCGTCTTATCTGGCGAGGGCCTTTGTAAAATATCTATGAAAGTCTACTATATGTTAAAAGAGGGAGAGTGTCTCTCTAAATAGACGAATTGCATGAGTTTTTCATTTTTGTCGACTAAATTGACTGTGATCGGCAGATTTTCAGGATGGAAAAATCGTCGACTTGCATTTCATATAATTATGTGGCATGCAAAAGATTCCTTGACCCACATGGCTTGAATTCGCTCTGCAAAATTAAATATAGGAGTACGTTGTCTAAAACAGGTAGCTCAAATTTATTGTAATCTGAGCAATTAAGATTGGTAGCGAAGGCCACCTAGACAGTATCACAAAAATTGCTCTCAGTTGTGAGAGAATATGTCAAGTCGCCAAAAGGCAATTGTTTTGCCAAAAATTAGCCCTACTAAGAAATTGAAAAACTTTTTTAGTTCAAGGTGAACAATCAATCCTATATCGTCCTCCGAGTGAGATATAGTGTGCTGCTAAGAATATTTATATATATTTATATTTCAACAAATTTTTAGTTATTATAATTTTGATTTCCATCAAACCCAATACCATCATGTACGACTCGCCCAAAGGTGGGTCAGTCTATCCTCCTTCAACAAACGACTTAACGTGAAATTTAACCTCAATCGACTAACATAAAAAAAGAAATTCAAGATAGATAAATACGGGATTTCCAGAGAGGACCAATCAAATTACTCCTGCGGGACACGTTCCAGACGTTTGTCTTGCCAGATGCACGTCCACCCCCTGAGTAATTGGCGCGTCAAGCACTGGGGGCGCGCGTGTTGGACTTGGAGGAGGTTTTAATCTTTAGGTCCTCCTCTGATATATCGTCTGTGATCAAGGGCCCTGGAAAGGTATTTGTTGGGAGAGAGGGATTTAGAGGGCATTAATATTAGGGGGTGATCTGAAATCTTTTATTGATTGCCACGCCGCGTCCTTAAATATTTATTTTATTTGGGGTTTTTGGAATCCTGAGGATATTTGTATTGCTTTTTGAAGAATTGATGAGGATGCATGTTAAGAGGGTAATGTGTGGTTGACTGAAAGGACTATGTATTTAAATAAGAATTTTGTTAAGAACGTCAAGGCATATACAACTTATTGACGATTGATGGATTGGTTTTGTTAGACAGCAAGCACACTTAACTGAGTTCAAAATTGAACAAATGTTGTTGTTGCTTATCCTCATTGTCAGACAACACTGTGAAAAAAAATCTGTAACCATTGCAATTTTTTTTTTTTTTTTTGGAAAAAAAACTTTTTCTAGAAAATTTCTAGTAAATAATTACTAAAAATAGTGCTGTAAAAACACATAATATATTTTAGTTAACATTACATGTTTATATCATGTAGATTTACAGGACTATGTTATGTATCCCACACAAGTAATGTTCCTGCAACTACAAGAAAATTTTATGGATAACACATTTTCCGTGCAATTGCAAAGAAAAAACAAAATGTCTGCTTTCCTTGGAATCAAACCCCGGACTCCCGCGTGACAGACGGGGGTAATAATCACTACACTACCGAGGAATAGCAGACTGCTGAAACCCGGGATCGAACCAGGAACCTTTAGTTGTCCAATCGAACGCTCTTCCCAACTGTACTATGTCGGCCCACAGACAGTCAGGAAATGAGAAGTGAAATTCATTTGAAACAATCAACTAAGTTATGAATTTAAAATAGCGGTTGGTCTTAAATCAAGATTGAGGCCAAACTTTAGTTCGTGTAGCACTAGTGCGACGATAATTCAAACCTAACCTAACAAAACTTTGGTGGCGATGCGCACGACACTTCATGTAGAAGAACATGATTCGTTGAAACAAATTGCAAATACTAGAATTTTTTTTTGTAGCTGCAGAAATGAAGATTTAACTTCAGAATTACATTTTTTTTTTGTAAAATTGGTTATTTCTGTAACATTACTAAAAAAATTTCTGTATGTTTACAGAATTTTTTTTCTCAGTGAAGATACACGTGTCCGTTGGCTATTAAGTAGTCGAAGTCTAGAAGAAGATTTCAATATAGATCCCCTATAGAGAGTCCCATGCATTCTAAAAGATGTTCAGGAAAGCCTGATGATTTTGGAATTTGGTGTAGGTGGAGAAGGTCTTCCTTCCCTCGTAAATTGAAAAAAAAAAATGCGGCTAAAAGTTAACGACTTGATTTAGTTATTTATCGTACCTCTCTGAAGCACTGATTTAAAGGATCAAAAGCATTTTATATTCATCCAAAACTATTGTCTTTAAAATCCCCAAAAAGAAGTAGAATGAATTACTGCAAAACCACCTGTAAACGATAACTCAATATACAATCGATATATTTCAGTGCGACCACTGTACTTATACCCGACAGAAGAATATATTTGTGAGCTTCAAATCCCATCTTTTCTGAATTTACAGTCTAGCTCTTACATCACGCTTTAGTTCCAGTCTTCAATTCTTGACAGTTTGTCCGATGAGGGCGTATGAAACACTGTCGGACCCATCTGTGAAACAAGAAAGAAAAATATGCAAATACGAGGCCTCTTCACAGGGTAAACAACCTTTTTTCTCCTTCCTGTAGTAGTGGGTAGATCTGGAAGGTGGAACAAGGAGGTAGGAATAAGATACTAATGCCGCCTGATGAAAAACAGAATAATAACCAAGTTTGCCAAAGGAAGGTGATGTTCATCGATATAGGCCCTAATAAGCACTTGACGAATGATTTGGCGCTATTTATCATACAGTTAGCGAAACTGTTATACGCCAAGTGAATGAAACAAAATTAATTTTATGGAATAACCTATAAAGATAAACCTTACCTATAAAGAGAAACTTTAGAAAACTGTGTGTATCGCTACATTGGTATTTTCCCTTCGACCTTTTTCACCAATCCCTGTATTATCGCCTGGCCATAATATATACGGTTATTACTGCATATTTATCAATATGATTTGACAATTTTATTGTGTTTACACTGTTTATTTTTAAAATGAAATTTTTTTAATTTAAAACTATTAACATCAGGATTTGGAGAGTGTTGGCATGTCGGCGTGATAATCTCAAAGTACCGAAATTTCGAACTACAGTATACCATATATGCACTTACAAAAATTGCCTTTTTAGGAATTCTACCAATCCTTTCTCAAGAATATAAATATGACACTTCCAATTGAAATTACATTGAGTTAGGTTTGTTTCAGGCTTATCATATCGATTTTATGAAGCCAGTTCTCCATTTTGCTCTTACCTCCATGTTGTGGGCATATCTCTCGTGACGGATGTCTTGCCGTCACATCTGACGTATCTATTCATCCTGGTGGCAGAGCGAAGGCCCCCATAAATCGGGAGATCTGCCATCGCCAAAAGGCGCCTCGCGGACGTCAAACAATCGCGAGCAAAGAATTTGTCCCGAATTCTCTTGGCGAGGAATGTCACAGTCGCGGCGTGAGTTTCGAAATTCAAGATTCGTTTCGTGGTGTGAGATTTATGTCGAGCACGCCTGTCTCCAGGAGTCGAGAATTATTGTCGAGCAGATTTGGGCGATTTGTTTATGGTTTGGAGGTGAGGTAACTTAATGATCCCGGGTTACAGTGAGGTGGCTGTTTGAAGGACTTTTGAGGAGATAAATCGCATCAAGAGAGTAGTATGTCATTGGTATTGAAACTGTGTCTGATACAGAGAAAAAACTGAATCTGCTAGATATTTGATGCAAATTTGAGCTTTCGGTTAAAAGACGATGTGTTGTAAATGGGTATATTTCACTTCTTGAGTGGTAACAGTTCTACAGGAATAAAAATAAGACTTCGATTGGTAAATCAATGTAGTGGGGGGAGCTTACTGTGCCGAACCATCAATCATCGAAACCACCAATGCAAGCAGAACCCGAACATTGCCATTGAACAGTCACAAGCTAATTGAGCGGAATTTGAGAACTTTGGGAGATGCCATGATGTATGAGTAACAATGTTTCATAAAAAAATTACTGCCATAATATTTAAAAACAAAACCTTCTAGAATTAGGCAATAAGCTAACAAAAAAACGAGCAGCAGCCAATGAAAGGCAGGGCAAAAAAAAAAAGTTATAGGATTTCAAATCAATGTTCAAATCTGTTGATAGTTTAAAAAAATATCTCACTAAAAATAAAGCAACAGATCTCCACATATTTTGAGTTAGAGGTTAACGCCTTCGAACTCATAACAATAGCGAAACTAAGTTCAAAAATCTTTCCCTAACTTAACAAAAAAAAAGCGCCAAACGAAGAAAATAAAAAGAATTGAAAGCTCAGATACTATACTACGTTTTTACAGAAATAAATGGATAAGGAACCTACTTTTTATATGCGTTTCCACACTTTCATCTCAATCCACTTCCCCCCTCCCCCTATATAAATGTATATATAAATATCCCATTTTGCGAAAGAGTGTTATCATATAAGGTGCTATAGGGCAGCGCAGAAATTTCTCTTGTGGTTAAAGACTAAAAAATCCCGCGTCCAACCAACCGTTCAATTTATTGAATGGCGGATTTTTTTCTTTCTTCCCTACCTTCCCGCTCTTTCGGCAGAGAAGCGAACTTTTATTTCCTACTCGGTCTTCGCTATTTTCATATTTTTATTTTGTCTTTTAACCTGTTACGCGATCGGGAGATGAAATGTAAACTGCTTTTTTCGATTTTTTTTTTCGGTGAGAAGAGTGAAAAGGGATATAGGTACCTTTAGAAATAAAATGGTATGCGTCCGGAAAAGAAGATTTTCAATTTTCTGAAGTTTTTTCGGCTCTTAAGTTGAATTCACCATCTTGAAACAAACTAGTATTTTCGCTAAAATAGATCAAATTGTAATGTTAAAGTTGCATAAACAACCCTTCAGACCGTCTGCAGCTCCCTCTAAGTACAAATTCACTTGAGTGGCAACATAATAGTTAATGAAAATAAATTATTTCCCAATATCCGATTACTGAATCCATGGCACGTGGGAATAGAAGACCAATCGGAGAATTAATAGTAAGAAGTTGAAGAATTAAATCTGGAAGAAATTTCGTCATCTGAAGCAATCCAATTGTTTAAACTTACTTTCATGCACGTTTTTAAATATTTTTTTAAACTAAACATTTAATTTGTTTCTTTTTTTACAATGGGCATGTTTCAGCTTTTAATAATCAACAAAAACACTGAATAAAATAATGAAAATATATTCTTTTACGAGCCCATATTTGCGGTGAATCAATGTCACGTGTTAACCGATCAGCAATCGGAGTAGCGATCGAAGGACATACAAGAATGAAACCTGGAAGCAAATACGTCGCCTGAAACAAGCAAATTATTTTTAAATTGTAAAGGACCTTAAAAGACCCCCTCAAAAATATATACTTCAAATTAAAAATATTATAAAAAATTTATGTATTTAAAAAAATTATACGTGCTGTTGGAAAACTTGTCAACTGACGTGATTATGCACCTGTGTCCCTCTGATAGTTGTAATGGTCTCCTGAAAGTTTTAAAAATGCGGTTATACCCCTTTGACTCTCAGGTAGAGATTTCTTTTGTTTGTCGATTTTCAATTTGGTATTTTATTTTGTTTTAACTTTAAACGGATGTTGTGGAGATTTGGCGGTTTTTAACAGAGACGAAGTTTCTTGACAAAAATATGTATATAAAAAACCGATCCCATACATTTGTAGAAGGTTTGTCCACTTTTTGTTATTGGTTTATTTATATCCTTCAGTTTCAAACTTTAGGCTATATTTGAAGCATTTGAGAATATGGGTTTTTGAAAATATAAAATGCAAAGTATGTAAATAACCGGCATTGTGTACAAGAATATCCTTTTTAGATATTTGAACCAGGCAATGTTATTGAGATACCTCTGCAAAAATGCCTGGTATTAAGTTTCCTCGTTGAGAAAGTAAAATGTAGTACTTTTGTGATACAAAACTTATGAATAGTAGTAGGATTTAAATTTTCGTTCTTTTTGTAATAAAATACTTTTCATATATTTTTTTTACTTTCAGCAGGAAAAACTCAGCTTATGCAACAAACTCTCGAAAACAAAAGAATGCCATAATGTTATTTTTAAAAATGTTGAAAACGGGCCAAAGTTCTGTGTTTTGTGTTTTAATATAGGATATATGCCTTTTTTTACAACAATATACATATTTAGTAACAAAAAGTGTTAGATCCTTATCCGTATAGTAGTATTTAACTATACGACGGTAAATCTATACGCTGTACAAAAGTTTCACTAAATAGAATAAAAATATTTTCTCGCTATATGGCGAATGAAACTTTTAAAATAAACGTCATGTTCATTGGTTTACTAAACACATATTGTTATGTTTCAATTACTATCTGCAGTAAATAAAAATGTTAAATGTAGGTTTTGTTCATCCAAATAGTATTTACATAAATCATTGTAGTCTTAAGTTATAATCACTCTCTATTATTATTTTTTATTGTTGTTATCATTATTGTTATTGTTATTATTATTATTTAAAAACTAATTTTGAAACGAATTCTCAAAAAGGTAACCCAACATAACAAATGAAGTGGAGCCTCCGGTTTGGTGCTACTAAATGACTGATTTATTTTCAGAAGAAATCTCATGAATAAAACATTTGCCAAAAAATTTATATGCTATTTTATTATGCGAAAGAGTACCGTGACTTACACTGTAAAAAATTCTGTACAATTAAAGTAAGCTTTGCGGTTCATTTTTACATCATAGTGTTGTAAGGTTTGTTTTACAGCAAATTGATATTTTCTTGACGTTAGAGTCACATGACCCCCTTACTCCAATAGCATTTAAACAGAGAAGGTGGATGAATCCAATCACTGCAGTGAATCAAGCGTTTTCGCTTATACCACACAATAAATTTTACTATAAAGTCCACGAATCTCTACTCTGTGGATTACATACGCTGTAGTGCGACTTTATTTAAGATAACCAACAAAACTAAGCACGACTATGTCAAATATGTACCTGTTCTAAATAACCCAAAGTTCTTACTAATGGTACATCATTAACAGCAAGGCTACTTTTGGGCCACCCTGTATATGAACGGAGATCACAGGGTGACAACGGCAGTTTTACTATCACATTACGATGGTAAATTAGAGGGATTTTTTTAGAATGTGTAAACTTCTAATTAGTTAACATTACCAACCGAAGATGACACTGTTGTTATATATATTTCCTATTAGCCTTTAAGAGCCAGTTTTTTTAAGAGTCATGCAGTCTTGGATATTTGACATTTTTAATTTTGCTGAAAATTACAGAATATGTTCCGTATGGAAAACTATTAGACACGCATAATTTTGTTTTTGCTAAAAAAAAATTTTGTATTAAAGTTTTGGGGGGTCAAAGTTGAAGATCGTCCGTCTTTTGAAGAAAAACGAACCAATTTCCACAAGCCAATACTTTTTGTGCCAAGAGTTGAAAATTACAGTGATAATTTTTTCGTGTTCTACTTGTTCCATAGTACATGTTCGGACAAAAAAAAATCAGTAATTTTTAACTCTTGGCACAAAAAGTATTGGCTTGTGGAAATTGGTTCGTTTTTCTTCAAAAAACGGACGATCTTCAGCTTTGACCCCCCAAAACTGTAATAATTTTTTTTTTTTTTGCAAAAACAAAAATATACGTGTCTAATAGTTTTCCATAAAGAACATATTCTGTAATTTTCAGCAAAATTAAAAATGTCAACTATCCAAGACTGCCTGTTTCAGCACAAACGAAAAGAAATCCAATGTACCTACAAATTCGACAGATGTCATCCTCTCCATAAACAAGACCCTCCTTTCAACTCATACCTAAATATCTCATTTAATTGTTCCAGAACATTGAAGCCCCGAATCGTTCCATGGAACACTCTTACTGCTACGGGGCCTAGTGTGTTATTGGTAGAATGGGGTGCCTAATGAGAGAAAGTTGAGTAAAAGTCACGTTTTTTAACGAGATTTCACGCGACATAAATCCGGCGGCACTTTTTATGTGAAGTTCTTTGAGGAACATAAGGGACTTTATGGACAGTCCTTAGGATGGGAACCTGTGTGTTTCTGTAACAGGTGGTGGTCGTAAAAAGTGCGTTTTTTCTAGACGAATTGTCAACTGTATAAGTGCAGTGTATGTATTTCATCTTCATTAGAAAAAAATATTTTATACATTTTAAAGATAAAATAGTAATTAAATTTAAGGTAAATGTAGACAAGTTATTATTGCTTGAAATGCAATTTGTAAATTTGACCTTTAAAAAATGCATGCATAATTAATTCACGGTATATAATAATCACAAGATAAATAAGAAATAGTATGGTAACTATATCACATGCTCTTTTACAAACCTCTATGGACAAGCAAAAGGTATATTTCCAGAATTCCAGATCAACTTTTGGAAAAAGGTATTTTCACCAAGAAGTTTCAAGAAATATTATAAACCAATTTATGCATATTAATGAAGTCTTACATAAGTACTCAACGCATAACGTAAAATAATTCCCAAGTCAAATAATTATCAAGCCAGCGAAGGCTCTTTAAACTAAAAGCCAATATTGTATAACCTATGGTATTTTGAAGAAACATAATTCCACTCCTTATCCCGCCGTTTCTATTTCATCAAATTCGTATATGTAAGTATTAAACAGCAGACTAATGTTCGAAAACCACTTCTTCATAATCAGCTCTCCCCAGAACATATAGGAAAAACAAAATCTCCATTTCGAATTTTCGACCTCATCGCAATATTCTCATTACCTTATATTTCACATTAGCTTATTGAAAGTAAAAACGTCATAACAGAACCCCCAAAAAAACCCATTATTGTTGCTCAACCTGTGTAAAATTCTCTTATAATTGACGAGACAATGAGAAAATATTGCCCCATGTAAAGGTGGGCATACATGTAATGATGTAGGAACTTGGTCCGCTGGACATACGTTTTTTCTCCTCCTTGATTGACGCTTACATGTCATGTGGGCACAAAGCAAAAATCAAGTATTGGGGAAAAAAAAGGTAAGTCCTTCTAATATCTCCACGTATGACTAGCTTAAAAAACTAACTACATAATAACTTAGCAAAAGAACCATAACAAGTCAGCGGTCAATCCACCTTCCATATTTCACCACATCAGCAAATGGACTAAACACGTGGACAGAAGACACAAGAGGAATCCGAATAAAGGCCAAAAAGCCGCCAACAATCAAAAAAAGAAATTCCATCAAAGAACAAAGAAGCGACATCGAAAGAATGCCTCTTCATCAAGAACTCTTCATGGGTGGGAGGACATCTCCAGAGGACACCATCAAGCGAGGAGGACCATTGGAAGGTATCTTTCTTCTTATAGCTCCGAAGCTGGGGCCATTTAAATAAATCTCGTGTCCAAGTCATCAAGGTATTCCGAGCCATTGGTCGATGTGGCTTAGGACATGCTGTTTAGGCTGCAGAGGTGGTTTTTATGGGCGCCCTCCGATTAATTCTGTCCGTCTCATTTGGTAGGGGATTCTTTTAAGGATCGGTTTCTGGTGTTGGGGATTTGTTGTTTGGGTTTTGTTGGTTGTTCATTGGGATTCTTTGCGGTGAATGGAATTTTCCGACACCTGATCTTCTCTTGTTTTTCTCCTCAATACAGAGTGTGGATAAGTTTTAAATTTAAATAGGGGGGGGGGGGTAATAATAGATTGGATAATAATACATTTGGTATACACTGCAAAAAAATCTCCTAATTTTACAGAAAGAAACATATATTTATAAGTAGTATATCGCGTTTGCTTACAATGCGTTTTTTACAAAATTGCTTTTGCATTAAAATTACAAATTGTTCGTATAAAATAAAAAGATTTTTTTTAAAGTCTAATTAATTCTTAAAAATACAAAGCTAGACCAAAATGCTACTTTATTTAAGCTACTATCTAAATTCTTTTGTTTTAATTATGGTTATTGTTTTGTGACAAAAAAAAGCTACTGAAACATTACTGAACCTGAAAGTTTAATTGCTATTGAATAATACTAGTTATTAAGCTATTAAACCTTTTTCATGATTCCAGAGAACCATCTTTTGCACGCCTTTACTGCAACCACCTAAGGACAACATCGTACGCGGTGGTGTTACCGAAAATTCAGAATTTACTTTGCCTAACTAAACGAATATAAACAAATGCATCACATCCTATGCAGTTAAAACACACACATCAATTCAGATAATGTCTCAAAAGTATTATTCTATTTCAAGGATATAAAATATTGTTCATATAACTGCTTTTAAGAAGTCAGTAAACACAAAATGATAGACATACTGTAAAATTGCACCTGATCTATCACATAAAAAGACAGTTTACTTATCATAAAGCGTTGTACATTATGGTTCGTAGCATGATATACTTTGATTTAAAACGCATGATGGACACGTGAAATGAAATCACACCACTAATGCACTGTTATGCAACAATCAATGTGTAACGGGTGAATAAAGTAAAACTTTTTAAGGCAAATGATTATTTTCATGTGTAAATGTTGCATAAAGATTTAAATGCCATACTCAATAGCTTCCCTAAACAGGAAAATTTAATTTATTTTTTACTTGAAACAGTATTTGTCATTATCACAAATTAAATGTAGTTGTAATGATGAAATAGTGCGAAAAAGCTACTTACGCACTTGTGCTGGGTAGGGTAGGGTATTTTACATATATATTCCGACTTGTGTGCTTGCTCAGTGAGCCGCTTATAAGTCTTCGTCAAGTAAGACAGACACAGAAAGATTTTTTACTGTCACAAAGAGATGAAATACACCCTTGGGCGAAGGCGGGAATCGAACCCGCGCCCGTTACAGCACGCAGACTGCTGGCCTGCGATGCTTACCACTCGGCCATCCGGGCCCCTCTTGTGCTTTAATAGTTATTTAACAACTAAACGCAAAAAAGTAGGGCTTAGTAGGATCATGTTAAAATAAAGATTTAAGAACGCCTTAGCGCGTAATCTAAATATCTAACTTAGTGTTGCTAAGTTTGTGTCGAAATTTGTTTTGTTAATGGATTTAACGTGCATCAGCCACCTCTACACAATTTTTCTTCTTAGATTTTAGACTTACTAATCTGATTTTGGATGGCAGTGTCGGAGACCATTCTTGATCCGAGTACCTGAAACAGATATTCACAATTTTAAACGGAGTCAAAAGAGATATATCAGGTTATGTGTCATCGTCCACAAGTGGCATATTTTAAAATTATTTCATCCAAACGAGTATAATATGTCATCAGAAAAAAAATATCTAACACACATCTTAAAGTTATATGCAAAGCTACCATGCAAACTTGACCACGTATATATTAATTTAAATAAAAAATATGTTTGTTTAGAAATTGCGTAAATTGGTATGCGTCTCGTCTCCAAGTTACAATTTTACTTTATGAAACGAAATATGATTAAACCAATATAAATATTAATATCGCATTTTAACTGCAAATTGAAAGTATATTGTTACTTATCATTAAGTTTAGATATGAAGTATAAGGGAGTGTGTAATGCGAATTGAAACACCCCAATTTACATTTTTTTTACTTCGCTTTTTAACATGTTTTCAAAATGAAATAAAAAAAATATTATGTGGAAAAAAGGATGGAATTATTGATAACAAACCTTTTTTAGTTATTTTCAACTAAATGAGGTACTATGTATCTTCATAATGGATGTATAATATTCCATTCGTTTTTCTCTGAGCCATCTAACTTTTAAATATACACTGACTTGCGGGTAGCAATCACTCAGAAATAATATATAATTTAAAGCTTTATTTTGATATAATACACTTAGCTGTCGAATCCAGTAGACAACAATATAACTTAAGTACTTATTTTTTTTTGTCATCTCCATTGGAAGATGAGAAGGGGTTTAAACATTCACTTGGTTCTTGGACATTGGACATAGGGCCAGCATGATAAATTGCTGAATCCTTGAATATGTGACAAAAAGGCTTTTCGTCTTACTTGATGTGTGTCCACTAAATATATCATTATGCCTCGTGTGCTTCTTTACACTGCTCTGCCTTGCAATGTAGCCTTCAATATGGTTTTTGACTGGTGAATAATATAGGTCATTGTAGGTAAGGCGACAGTTAGTCTGGTTTTACCTCCAGACAAAGGCAAGTAGCTATAGTCCAGACGAAAAGATGTGTCTACACATTTATTTAACAGATGATTGATGGACGTGGACAGCTTGTGCGTGAAGGACAACCGATGCCATCAGTCACTGTGGTCTCACTGGACAGCCAGATTGACATAATAAACAGACTTTTCTGTAGACGACTATTTGTTGTCAGACCATACAAGTCTGCCAGACACATAAGACGCATCCTCTGAAGAAACTGGTGTTCAAACAGCACTAGTGGAACTCTATTGTTTAAAAAAATGCAACAATACAATATTGTGTTACACAAGTGGAACACTATTAAAAATGCAACATTAAGTTCGATTTCGGATATTTTTTTTTTGTAAATTAACTTTATATTTTACTGATAATAGTTTTTAGTAGACCTCTCGGTGAGCTTCATTACTAAATACCAATATCATAATTAGTCGTCTTTAAAAGCCATCTTACATGCAACAAAAAAGTATTATTCCAGATTCGGTAGTAACAATGTAAGCAAAACATTTATTGGAATACATTTGATTCTCAAATAATCTGCAAGTCCGTATAAATTCATTTTAGCGTAAAATATTTCATTTTTGTTAGTTTTTAAGATAAGCTTTATTCGATTTCTAGAATAACAGAATATATTTTTATTTCATATATTAGTATTTTTCTTCAAAAAAATTTGCGCAGTTTTAAATTGTGCATATTTTTAAAGAAGTTAAGAAAAAATTTATCAAAGTTAAGAAAGCAAATTGTCAATTATCCAAATCAATTAGTAGGGTTCCTATAAGAAAAATCAAAGAATCGTAAAATTGGATTTTTTCGAAAAGAGTTTATATTTGAATTAATTGAAAGTACGTGAAAAATGACAAAAAAATATTTTTAAGAGAAAAAGGGCTTTTAATAAAATGAAAATGCTAAACTTATGCAAGATAAGTGTGCACGAACGGATGAATTCAGAAAAATTATACCTTTGGATTTCGGATGGACGGTGGATATAGTGTTGCTGTAATAAAAACATGGAATTTGGGTAGGCTACTTAAAGAACAGTAAATTTTTTTTTTACATAAGTATCATTTTTGAAACATGTTTTTTTTTTTTACCTCTTCACTCCTTATCATAACACTACATTTGTTCTTTGTAGAAAAATATTTGTCAAATAAATACATTCGTAATCATTATTCATTCGTAAATTTTTTATTTACTTTGTTATTATATCATTCCCTCTATATTTTCTCTTCATTCTACTGTCAATCCAAAATTATGTAAACTTTCTCATCACCCGTCACGTTGGCAAGATGTTTTCATGCTTTCTGAGGGAAGATTGATCTTACATAATAATGTTTTGTAAACTTCATCTGCAAGTCTTTTTTTTCTTTTTACAGTTTATATTTCAGAGTAGTTCATTAAAAAATAATCTTAGAAGGCCCGTCCTTGGCCGAGTGGTTAAGGCATCCGCCTCAGGATTCAGCCTTTTCAGGAGAGCGGGGTTTCGAATCAAACCTATTGCCAGTCATCCTATAAATCGGATATCTGTACTCGGAAAGAGTAGAAAATCCAACTCGTGACGGATGGGCCCGAGTACACTGGGACAGACGTGCTCGTTAAATCTGTGGAGTCCAAAGTCCCGACGGCATCAGCGTACGATGTCGCTCGACGTTCCGTTGGGTGCCCGCTCAGGTGTCGACCTCGTCACTTTACCAGGGTTCCAAATTAGGAGGCATTATTGGCTGTGCTAAAGCTCCTAATGGAGGCTAGAAATGGGCAGCCGGAAATGATTATACTACACTAACCTTTCAACAAACCACCACAGCATATTTAAAATCGAATCATTTCCATCCACAACTTTTGTCTTATATATCGTTGCCAGATAACACCGCCAGCAATCGCCATCCCGTCCCTACATCAAAATAAAACAGGCCCAATACATTGTGGCCGGGGCATTATCGACGAAGTTTGCACCACGATTTATCGTTGCTGAACGATATCGGGCACGGGTCTCTTGTGGCTGGGGCGCGAGAGAAAACGCCCCGAGGAAGCCCTTTACACGGGGCGCAAATGGGGGCTCCGGTTTCCAGCCCCCTTTTTCGTTTTCGTCATCTGTTTATTTGCCTCAAGGTGCCTGGTTTTGAAGTCAGGACGAGATCTCCTCTAGGAGGTGTTGTCGATGGATTTTTGTTCTGGCGGGGAATTGTTTTGTGATTTCTGTTTTGGCTTGGTTGGTTGAGTTAGGATTGTGCTTGAGATGTCGTTGGTACTTCGTTTGAACGAAAACATAAAGAGTTTTCTCTTGGAAAAAGTATTCTTAGCAAAAAGAGTGTTTCAATAAGTGCCTCTCTTCAATAAGTGGCTGAACTCTTTCGATAAGTGTTGTAATTAAAAAAAAATATTTTGGTTTTCAATTATATTGAACTAATGATACCTCTCATAAAAATGTTTCATGTATTATTGATAACAAGAGCAATAAAAATTACCGAATAAATACAAAGAATTCCTACTTAAAAATAATCTACTATTATACTTATTGTATCGTTGACAATCGGAAGTATTTGAGTATCTAGATGTGCTTCGCAAAAGAACAACACAAAACTTTTTCTTTGATTCAAAATTAGAATTCTGTGGCAACTGTACACATTCATTGAAAACCACAACACAACGGAAATTCTATCCAAATTCCATTCTTTCTTCGAAAGTGGGTCCGAATCACCCCGAGGCAACATAACACCCCATATCCATCACCAGTGAGGTATTTTCTCACCGTTTGTGAAGGAAGCAGACCTTAATTTATAAAATTTGACAGATCAAAGGACGTTCGAGACTCGAAACCGACCCCGCGAGTGACAACCAAGTGATTAAAGGTGCGTGTCAAGTGGATTTTTTGGAGGTCCTACCTTTTTTTTCTTCTAGGGAAATAAAGGCCGAGTGCTTTATCGGGTGGACAGTTTCGGCTCCTTTTGAGTCCTCTTTGTCCGAGCTTCGAATCCTCTGAGGTCTCAATGACTGCAATCCGTTTACCTTCCAGAAATATGCGAGGCGTGAAGGACTGATGGACGAAACTTGTCAGCGGCTGAATGGTGAGGAGGAAAAGGGCTTTCATCCTCGAAGACGCCAGTGCAGTGTACCTGAAGGGACAATTTTGTCCTCAAAGAACCCCCTAAGAAAAATGGAAATTGCTCGTATTTGACATGGGCGTGGCGGTGCTATTTAGGACAGTTATGAAAAGTGCTAGTGGCATAGATAAATTAGTTTAGCCCTTGGAGATTTTTAGCAGGGAGGCATGATTTCAAGTGTGCGAGTAGGCTAGTGTTGCTATTGTCCTGGGGTATAAACAAACGAATGGATCTTAGTTATTTTATAATATTGAATTGTATGGAAGTTTAAGAAGAGTACATGGGCACATTAGGACTACTTTGAACTATGTTTAAGAACTACTTAAAGCTTCCGGGGAGGTTCCAAGGAATACAATCCGTTCTTTTAGAAGCATGTGAGGCGTGAAGGACGGATGGACGAAACTTGTCAATGTTTGAAAGGGCTTTCTTCCTTGAAGAATCCACTGTAGTATCTGAAGAGACATTTTGCCACAATAGAATCCTAAATTTGAAACTTGAAAATTGCTTGAAGTTGTCACGGGCGTGGTTAAGATATTGTTAGTCTAAGATAGTTATGAAGAATACTAAATGTCATAGATCATTCCTTTTCCTACAATGGTTCACATTTATAAAAGTTTCGGGAAGAAGCCCTTGTCACAAAGATTGGGAAAAGGCCAACAGATGAGATGAAGATGATGATAGCTACGATGATTTAATAAAATGCAAAGCACCCAAAACATTAAAAAAATATATTAAGAGAAAACGTATAAAAATATGTATTGTTTATTTTTAAAAAAATCTGTCTTGTGATTAAACAATTTAAGTGTTTTACCCCGTGTGTTCAAATATTATAGTAAAAACTTTCTTTAAAATTGCAGCACATATTTGCGGTTACTTTTCAATCATAGCGTTGTAATGTTTGTTTTATATCAATTGATATATTCTCTACAAAACATGAACAAATTACTTTGATAGCGATAGCGTTAAAAATGAGAAGTTGGTTGAAACCAATCACTGCCAGTGCAGCAAACATTAACCACGCAGTCAATTTTACATGGCAGCACTTTTACCATCACACTGTGATGCTAAATAAAGGTTAAATGAAGTGTGCATCAATCCATTTTTCTATGATGGTTCAGGTTTATAAAAAGTTCAAGTAGAAGGGCTTGTCATAAAAGTTGGGAAGAGGCTCACAGATTGATGCAGAAGTCAACGATTATTTCAATAAAAATCATTAAACCAAAATATGAAAAAAATAAAGTATATTTTTAGAGAAAAGCAGGAGAATAGGCAGTTTATAATTTTTTCAAACCTGTTTTGTTTTTATGTTTGAATCATTAAAGTGTTCTGTCCGTACGTACAAAAATATTTGAATACAAAGTATTTGGTGTGGGCTAGAATAGATGATACGAGGATGCGAAATTCCCCGCCAAACGGCACTTCTTCCATCAGAGCAACCCTTGATCGCTCGTCAAGTCATCACTGCGGCTATTCCCCGTTGCATAATTCCAAAGCGAGCGCCATTCTTGTCACAGTAATTATTAGCCAGTGATAAAGTCAACCGTGCACTACTATCTCCTACCTATTCTGTCTATCTCACTTCTGCGTGGCAGTCCCTGTCATAAATATGAGCGACGTACAGCTTTCTGCATCGTTATGCCCGAAGATACCGCGGGCCAACCGAAAAGTACATTGGGGGAGCAATTACAAATGATTTGGGGGCTGCTTCTAGAAGTGTATGGGTAGATTTCGGTTTAATGCGCTTTTATCAATTGCATTTATTTTATTATTATTATGTGTGGAATACCAAATAAGCGGCTCAGTGGCTGAGAAGTAATATGTGTCCGCCTCAAAATCCCTAGTTTGTGGGTTCGAGCGCTGGATGAGTCGTCAGATTTTCCGGATGGGAAAATCATGGGCACGCATGTCATATGATTATGTGGCATGTAAACGATCTTTTGTGTACCCATTTGGCTTGGGTCCTCTTATGCTTACATAAACAACCAAACCCTTAATTTGTTTTTCTAGTAAATTCTGGTTAAATACAATATTTTTTATGCGTTTTATAATTTTTCAATGTCACACTATCGGTAAAAATGAGGTGCATCGAATTTCTTCGATTTTTGAAGAAATATTTTTTTTATTGCTGGACTGAAATTTGAAAAGCTTTGTTAAAAATTGATATAAGTTCATTTCTTTCATTCTTCAAGAAATGCTATTTTGTTATATTCTATAAAAGAGGGATCGTATACTAAGTGAGCTAGAGCTACCGAACCTCAAAATGAGCTAATATATTTCCTGATATTTTGTATACGCTTTCCTATATTTCTCTTCTTGTAGAGTATTTTTAATACAGAAAATCGACTCGCTTAATGGCTGATAATCGGTAAATTTGAATAACTTGTAGCAAATTAAATAACACGTTTCAAAGTAGTTTTTAAGAAATGTCAAACCATAGAATCATCAGAAAAAAATTGTAAAGATAATTTTCGACCTGAGTGCATATAATTTATTTTGATTTTACCGAAAATGTAATTTTCCCCATTGAATCGGTGAGTGCAGAACCAACGTCAGTCACAAATTTCAAATTTTTCAGGAGGGAGAAAAAGCGTAACAACTTCTCCACTATTTCTGCACTCAACACTCGAAACAAACGTCCTGTATTTACGGAACTACTCAACAGACTAACGTAGTTTTTTCACCCAAAACGCATCTTGCCATTCTACGCTTATTTTCATTGAAAACGAGTTTTCGGATTTTTTTTTTTTGACTGAGGTGGTTTCTGCACTCACCGATTCAATTCTAACTCTGCTTTGAGCTTGAAAGAAGTGCTGTTAGACACGCGTTTCTATATGGTACCCTGCCCATATAGAAACACGTGTCTTACAGGGTACCACTAGGGTTGGCACATGTATAAGATAAATGAAAACAAGAGCGTTACATTTTCTGAAACATTCCTATTTTGCCCATTCAATTGGCTTGTTTCGCGTGACGTAAATTATTCCAGATTTTATTCCTGGATAACATTTGTGGTTTCGGTGATTTGTTGTTTTACATCCAGTACATTAAATAACCAAACGATATTTTTTTTAATTCATGTACAACTGTTACCAGTCAAGACGTGTAACATGTCAAATTAACCCCTCAGAGCATTCAATTTTATAAAACATCTAGAAAATTCAATTCCTTCTCAACGTATCCCACAAAGACTACAACACATCAAATCCTATTTGTTAGCAACGAAACAGTTAAATCTCAATTAGTGGTTCATGCTGATTGATATACCCAAACAGTTAGGAACCATGACCCAACAGGATCGGTGACACCGCTGAATAAATCTCCGCCACTGAGGATTTATCCTCACGCATAATCGCAGAGTTATTTAGTTGAAGTTATAAAGCGCGGCAATCGCGCACTTATTCGAGATTAGGCAGCGATATGTCGCGATTCAATGTGCAATTAGGGAGGTGTCATTCTTTGTCAGGGACGTTTTCGTTTTGATGCGGCGACATTGTCAGGGTGGATTCTTCTGGGAGACGGTGCTGAATCGGGGGAGGATTCAACATGAGAAGAATGGGGTTGTTTCTGATGATGTAAGTTTTCGGATTTCATTCTTGCATTTCCGGGATTTCGTTAGTTGTTTTTGGGTTTCACTCAGTTTTAAATGTGTGGTAAAATATCATGAATAATATTAAGTAATCAGGATATTTAATTTTTAATATATTTTTAGCATTTAGATAAATATATTCTACAGATTTTAGTACAGTATAAAAGAATACCCTGGCCAAAATTACGTAGGAATTCTTATATATTTTTTTAACATTCAATTTGAATAATTCGATAAAGGTATCACCAAACCTTCTGTAGTCACAGAAGGGCCAAAAATTAAAGCAATACAGCTGCAACTTTGGCACTCATGACGTGAAATATGCCCATTGAGTTTGGGATTTTTATTGGCTTAGTTGAGGAAGAAATATTTGAGTTGATTGGAAGTTTTCAAGGAAAGAGTTGCCTGAAATCTATCTTTCAAAACTTTCTGTATCTATTTTTAACTTAACCGAGATACCTCACTTTTTTTAAATGTTAGATTTAAAAAAATGGTTTTGGCAATTTTTTGTACGATTATTTTCAATGACGAGTTCATGAGATTTTGCCCAATTTATTTTTCTTTTAATTAAGAAGTTTTAAGCCTTCTTAAATGCACAATATTTTTTGTTTGATTCGGCTGTGCGTCGATGGATTCTTCTGTTCTTTCCAGTATGGATCTACACCATTGCAAATTTCAAAACCGCTGCTCTATAGTCTTACATTTGGGATCTCTAACTCAACCAAATCCAATACCAGCTTCTCAATTCTGCTTTACTTTGACTCATTCAGCTACAAAACTTCACAATTATTAATTGTTGAAAGATTTCAACCAAGACAAACTTTTGTTTCTCTTCAGCATCAAAGTTAATTTGTGCGCGGTCCCCAGCCTGCCCGATTGACGTACAGCTTTTGATGGCCGTCGAAATGAGCCCGTCCTGACACATGATTTACCTAGTAGTGTCTACCTCCGCCCCCCTTTGAAGTTTTCACCCTATCTTCTCTCGCTCCCTCATCTTCTCTTGCTCTCTTTATCTGTCCATCTATCCCTTACCCCCGTCATAACATGGAGGGGTTATTTGAGAGTAACAGGGCTCCACTGTTGATGTTACTTATTTTTAAAGAAGAATTGTTAAAAAAGAGCTATAAATGCTTAGTAATACCTAAGGATAGTTTTACACTTTCTTTTTATATTTTCATATTTGATTTTTTAAAGGGATTTTTTTCCTTGTTTATAACCATTAACTTCGACAGGAGTAAAATTCGAAATGGGATCGTCCATTTTGGTTTGGTTGTTTCGAATGACGTTGCATTTTAGAACGAGCAATAAACTTATTAAATTTAAGGTAGCCGTATACATTACAAACACGAAATTTGTTCAAATTCCATTTTTTTTTATTATTTAAAAACAGAATTCATCGGCTTCAAGTAAAAAAAAATCTGGTTCAAATAGAAAAAAATTTATCAATGTTGTTATCAATTCACCTGACAAGTTCCCTGACAAGTGCTAGTTTAAAAACTTAAGTATGCATATTAATTGCAAATACATGCATTAAATATGGTCTGGATAATATACTTGTGTGTTTTTCGACGTATAAAAGAGTTAAATGTACTTATGGGTTAAGAAATTATTTACTTAAAATTCCCATCCTAATTTCCTCCTGTTTATTTCAGAACATGATATTTTTTTTTCCTTCATTTTAAAACACATTTTTCGCCATGCATATTGGCTCAAATTGCTCTGTTTTCTTTTACATGTACTTAAAAAGTATATGAAGGGTTTTGATCTTGTTCAAAGAAATATTTTGTAATGTTTTTTTTTTTTTTTTTTTTTTTTGGGATTTTGTATGTTATTTAATTTGAAATACAGATATTTTAATCAGCTGATGAACTTGCTTTTTTTGGCTATAAAGGCTAATGGAAATTGTAAATGTTATGTGACATATCTAAGAGTGGTTCATGATCTAACACACTTATTTGTTTCTAGTTTCCAATTAACAGAATTCAAATATCTCAGTAAATATATTAGTTATCCTGCTTTGGTCAACTGCCATTTTTCAGCAAAATTTTGAATTTTTATTTCGATTTCTTTCTATTCCCGCATGAAGAAATTCAGTGCCAATTAAATGACTTCCATCAGCTAATTACGATTCACCATTATTTTTTCTATATCAGAATAGTGATATAATTTAACAAGGACTGTCATGACCCTTCCCTAGAAAAGGCATGTAAGGGGCTAAGGAAAGGGCTCTCCCCTTTCAGGAGTCCCTCGAATTCAAGGGATTTCTAAACTGTTAATTATGTTTATTTGAAATTAAAAACTATGAGTAAATTATAAAAGCGTTCTTTTCCTTAGCATTCCAGTTCTTTCGTTGATTTATGAAAATGCTCGCTCTCCCCGGTCCTTCTCGTTGAAATTGAAACCTGATTTATAGTGACAGACAAATCTGATGGTATCGTAGTAATAGTCTGCGGTTTATTATACAATACTGGGGGGAGGGGGAGACTTGGCTGATTCAAAATTTGAGATTTCGCCAAATTTCGGAGTAACGGTTCAAACACAGAAGAATACGGATGTCAAATATTTGGTATTTTTGCTGCCGATATTTTAGAAACTTCGTAAGTCACTGGTTGTGTTTGAATCAATTCTTTATAAGTAAAACCATAGTCTGTAATACAAAGTGATACCCACTTTAGGTTTAGACATTGGGAAAATATGTCTCTTCTTTTCATACTCTACGCCTCATTTATTTATCGACATGCAAAAGTCCAAATATGCTTAAAATTTTTCTCCTTTAAAATATATATCAATATACTATTAGTCATCTCTAATTGCAATATGCTCTTAATGAATAGAGCATTAATGCACTTTTTATTAACCATACTTTAAAAAAAATAAAGAAAATTCCTCAAACAAATTGCACATCATTATTAGTTTATAATGGAATTGAAAATTTTAATTTTATCATTTAAAAAAAAATAAAAATAATAACGCACGGCATTTCGAAAAACACAGTTAAGGCTGTTTTTTAACTATCCAGCTATGAAAATTGTGCAAATAGTCTCGGTTTAGTTTTTCTACAGTTTGTACAAACAAAAACAACGAAATCTGGTCAAGCTACTTCAAGGCATACTATTAATTGGCGATCAAAACAACATTTCCTTTGAATAACAAAATTTTCCAAAAAATAAAGTGGCCAAACGAACCATTTCCCGCCAAATCCGGCAGCCATCCGATTGTTGTTTAAAAAAGATGACGAGTTGTTGGTGTGCCCTCTACCGGGATGAGGGGAAAGCAGAATCGCTCCTCACAATCCAAAGAGGATGGAGAGAAGGGATTGGCAGAGGCAAACCGCAATAAATAACCACCATAATAACGACAGCAAAAATTATTCGAACTCCAAAACTAAAGGTGTGTATTATTATTATAAATAATGTCTTGGAAACGAGGAGAGTTAATTAGTTTTTATTGAGGAGGGGACAGTGGAATTTTGGAATATGACAGAGGTTGATGGAATGAAGGGGGGATGAATCAGAAAACCAACGTGGGGCCATTACTTTATGGAAAAAAAGTAGGGGTGTTTTTTCGTTGGTATTAACATAATTGCGCTATTAACCATTGCCATCCATGGGGTGCCATTAAGGAAAGGCGTGAGTAGAAGTTAGGTATTATGTTTATTTCGAAGGAATTAAATAAATGTTTTGTTTGGGAAATATAAAGTATAACTCGCACAAAATCCGAAAGCTAAAGTATTTTTATGTTATGCGAATAATATAATGGAAAATGTATAAAAATTAAATTTAACATTCACCTATTACTCTCAATAAAACGTGCAGTGAATGTTAGTTACATTTTAAATATTGGTTAAAATTAATATAACATCACCAATTAAAATTTTAGCCAGTTTGGTTGGTTATAAAATAATTTTTGTAATGAAATAATATTATTTAAGTTCTATATTTAATTAAAGGTATAACTTTTGTAGATTTTGACTTGTCTTTCTTGTCTTTTTTTTTTTATTTTTTTTATTTTGAACTTGCTTAACTTACTTATAAATTACACCGCTGCTGAGCAGTAAGCAAACAACTTCGCAATATTATAAAAAGTCTCTTAAATTTATGATTTTTTTAAAAAAAAAATTATGATGCTTAACAAATAGGAATAGAAATATGTAGCATGCAAAAGTATTTTTTATATGTATAATGAAGCCACTATCAAAACAAGCTTATCATGAATTTGCAACGACAAGATTCTAGCCTATGAAACATTACGACAAAACAACCTCTTCATCAGAAACATATCGGCATAAAAGTCCATCTATCCTTCAACATCCCATCCCACCTTGATCCCAGAAATGTCTCCCAACGGACAAGCAACTGCGTGATAAACCACCGCCCGTGTGAAGGCAAGCATCAGCAGTCAGGCCATTCAATGGCATAGACGACTCCTCTATTCTTAGAGTTAAGAGGTGAAGGAAATGCTTGGCGTGAAATCAAGTGAAGACTTCAGAAGTCGACAAGTAACCCTAGTAAGCCCAAATAAGCTGCTCACTCTACTTTAGTTCAATGTAAAACGCATTATTTTTATTCGATTAAAAATCAAACAAATTACTATTTGCACAGTTGCAAGCTTTAGCACGATATCAGAATTTGTACATGATGTTAGTTAATTCCTTTCACAGGTTAGAAAAACCGCCGTAATTATAGTTTTTCTTATTGCCAAGTTGATGTAGTAAGCCGATACAAATTTCACAGTAGAAAAACGCCAAGCTACTAAAACTTCTTACTAAAATAGTTAGCCGACAGCTCTTGTTTAGACTTAATACAAAGCAATCGAGGGAATCACTTGCCAAACCCTTTGTTATCTAGTCAAAACGGCTTTTATTATCAAAATTAGTATTAACGGCTTTTATTAGTTAAAAATCGCCAAGTCGATGTCGTAATACCAAACAAACTCCCCTGTAGAATATTGCCAAATACTTCGCCAACAGCGCTTGTTTGGGCTTATTACAAAGCGATCAATGGCTTCACTTGGCGGCCCAGTTTCTGTCATGATTTCTACCCGGCACCATCCCCATCGTCTTCCTAACTCCACCCCTCTATATTCCATGGTAATGTCGGCCCATCCGTAACCCCTTCCGAACCCGATAATATATGGCGTATATTATACACATTACGGTGTGTGAAGGCCGCTGCGCCTGTCGTATGTCTGCGGAATGGTCGGGCTGATTAAATGGTGCAGCGCGTGCGATGGGATGACCGACAAATATCGCGTTTCGGGGAGAGCTCTGGGACGTGGATGCTGTGTCAGGGCTTCAGAGCTAGAAAGGCACAAGTACTTTCATAGTAAATGCATAGTTTGGCATGTCTTGTAATTCTTATGTTGTTATCGTGTCCATGATAGATGAAACTATATAGGGCCAAAAGCATTGATGATCAGAGTCGGCAGGTCTTAGGCCTGCAGACTATAAAGAATATCCTGTAGTGGTGCGCCAAGGCTAAAAAGAGAGGCAGCAATTGCTTGACAGTCAAACAGGTGGACATCTGGGCAATTTCTGCAGAATGGGTAGGATCTTGTGTTATCTGGAGAAATTTTCATGCCTTTAAAATGACCAGTAATTCTTATGTTAAGTCTATGTGAAGTTTACTCTGCATATAAATTTATCAAATAGCAGTTTCTTGTACAAAGAAGTCACGAAAGTTTTTTTTTATTCGGGTTGAAACTACCTAGGAGCCACAGTAAAACTTTCTGATGGATGGATAAAAAATGCTAGTTTATGACCTTTAAAGTCAAAGGCAGGGTAAACTAACAATTTTCAAGAGTAGCCTCATAAAAACTAGCAATTAACTAAAAATTTGGAAGTGAATGAAAAACGATACTGTTGACACAAACGATATTGAACCATTTTTAAGGTTTTGGAATAATTAAAAATCTGCGAAATGGTTTAACTGAATACCGAAAATATGGTAAAACATTTCACCTACTTGGACCACATTTTTGGACAACCACAAGGGCCAAATTTGTAACAGTTAAAAAAAATTTTTTTTTTCGTTTTACAGGAGAATATGAAAATTGCCTGTGATCAAAATACTTGCCTTTGAAATTCAAATATTTGGATTGGCGAGTCTATAATCGTTACATTAACTTTTCACACTAATACAGTTGTAGCGTGATATAAAATTTGATTATCACAAAACAGTAAAATCGTAATTTTTGATGTTGGACCCCTCTGGCTCTGAGTGATAGTTATAACTCCGCGTGGGCTGGTGAAATGTTGCATCGTAAGAGGCTATTGGGGGGAATGATATGATCGAAATATAATATGCTATTGGTGTGGACGCCCCGTCGCTATAGTAGAGGAATATATTACATGAAACCCAATTACGTATCGTATTAAGATTTCAATGGTTAGTACACAAGGGAGCCGGAACATGTAACTTAGCATCACTGCAAAAATGTCCTTGATTCACCAGTATATTAAGGTGATGGTAAAGATGCTGTCATCACACCGTATGCTGTCATTTTACACACTATAAAAAATAAGTTAATTTTACAGAAAAATGCAGTTATTTTCTTTTAACAGTTTTTCTTCAATAATAAACTGCTTTACTTTAAAACACTGTATGTGGACAGTGCTTGAGTCGAGACAGCTCAGTTAGGAAAGCATCGGAAAAGTGATATAAAAGATCAGTGGCTCACACCCAGGGGCGTAGCTACCGCCGTATCAGCCGTATCAATTATAGGGGGCCCCCGGGCCACGGGGGCCCCCAACGGGCGTAAGCAAAAATTAATAATATCCTTCCCAAATTTTTTTCACAAATGACAAAAGTAAAAAAAAAAATTCCTGCGTAAAGCGTGCGTTCAAAAGTTGTCAACACCCTACATCGGCTACTGCGGGCTGCGGGAACATAGATAAACGCGGGAACAAAGATTTCAGAGCCTTTGCGACCTGAGTAGTATGTTCAAAATATTACAACTAAACCGGAGAAACTCCTGTCTCCTTCAAACGAAGAGATATTAAACGCTTCAGGAGCACAAAACTGTCGGCTTTTTACAGTAAAGACATCTCAGTTAAACTTATGATCAATTAAAGGCTCTAAAACCATGTATAAAATCTGAAATTCAAAAAATTCATTCCATTAAGGAACTCTTTGAATTATTGCTGATAAAAATCAATAGTCTTGCATCCAGTTTTCCTGAGGTAATAACAGCATGCTTTTTATTCATGACGCTTCCAGTTACAACCACAACTGCTTGAAGAAGTTTTTCAGAATTGAAACTGATAAAAAAAAAATTACCTAAGAATTTCGATGGGACAGGAACGCCTGTCAGACCTGTCACTATGTTGTCCATAGAGCTAGAAACTTTCGAAAAACTAAAGTCGTCATCATCTATAAATGATTTAATAAATAAAGTTGCCGAAAAAAAGGTAAGGAGAGTGTAAATTTAATTTATTAATTTTAGAAAAAGTGACAGATACATAATTATGATGAATAACTGGGCAATTCTACCATAATTTTTAATTTTATGTCCCTTGGGAATAACCTTAAAAAAATTAATATTTCTTAAAAGAATTTTCTTATTATACTAAAAGATTGGTCCTTATTTTATTGCAAAACGGAATTTTAAAGCAAAGAAACTCCAAAAAAAAAAAAAAAAAAAAAATTGAGTACACAGAACAATGCAAGAAAAATCCTTACCGTAGTGTGTCCCAAATGTCAATTTGTTTTTTAGTTTAGGACTCAAGCCAACATATTTCTGAGCTAAAAATTACATTCATCTATATTTTAAATTGAATTAATACTGTACTTACTTACTCCTCGGCACTACAGTCCATGAAGGACCTTGGCCTCCCTTAACACACAGCGCCACTTTTTCCGGTCCTTGGCTTTGACCCTCCAATTTTTAACTTTAATTCTTCTCAGATCTTCTTCCACCTCGTCCAGCCATCTCATCCTAGGGCGTCCGAACTAATACTGTAGCTTAACAAATTAATTCCATTAAATTTTGGCTTATAATATTTATAATGTGTTTTTCTCGTCTCCTAACTATGTCCCTGGGTTTTGGCACATTCACTGACCTCATTCCTAAAGTGGTGAAGAGAGGCACTGGATTGAGCTACAGTGATTCTTCAACCAAGAAAACTGTATTGCAGAAAAATCACATATCGGTTAGTAGCCACATATTTTTGCTAAAATTCGCCAATCAGCCCAATATAAAAAAAAAACTCAGTAAAATTGGCTGCGGGGCTTTATTGCTGTTCTTACAGCCTCCCAGATAAGAGGTAAGGCTAATTTTTGCTTGATAATTGATTTTTTTACTATAAATATGTTTAAGTGGAGTACAAGAAGTAAAAAGATCCATTTTTATTAAACTGGAGTTAGTTTCAACATAAAAAAGCGTGAATGACCTTACCTTCCGTTCCTGACTGCCCGGTCCTTACCGTCATAATGATCTAGGGATGGAAAAGCGAAACCAGTTTTAAGACTAACCATTTTTTTGTGATTTCGGTTTCATTGAACAGTTATTTTCGTAAGGCCAGTTTAAACCAGTTTCTTTGGCATCGGTGTTTTTAAAAAACGGTCATCCCTTGTTATTATTTTTTGTTTTTTACAAATGAGCTTTGCTGAACCTTTTTTTCGTTTTTATTATAGAACCCTTATAAACCTTTTGAAAAACATTTAAAGTGATTTTGAAAAAATAAATTTTAATTTTTTTTATACCTGAAATTAAAAATTATGGTAAAACTGCAAAAAATATTTCTCTTAATTTTATAGATTTTTTTTCCTTTGTGAGAAATCTTTACCCTTCCTAAGGGCCCCCAAACAAATTTTTTATACAGGGCCCCGCCAAGACACGCTACGCTTCTGCTCACACCCGGATTAAACATTTTATTAGTTGTTGTGGTAGCAAATGCACTCATATTCTCTGGTTAAAAACGATTGGAGAAAGATGTTCATGTGACTCTTTACACAATGAACCCATCAACATGACGAAAAAGTAACATCACAGCACGGTAAGGCAAAAAGTATCTGCAGTATGTGACGTAATTTTACAGGTTTTTTTTTCCAGGGATGATGAACTTTTTGGAGAACAAAAAATGCCTTAAAAATTATTGTTTTTCAGTTAGGTTTGCAATTAAACGTATTTTATTAAGTAACTGTAACTATTCGGAATGTTGAGAAAATTAGCGTAAACTATAGAAGCATTGCGTTGCGTATTTGTCTCAGAGATATTAACCTAACTCTGGATGTGGATATTTCGTTTGTTTAATTCGAGTGTTCTTACTGGAAAGCTTTAAGGGCGGTTATTTTTAAAAATTATATTACATACTAAAATTACTGAAATGATAGAGATTTAACTCTGTAAAGAGGGATATAACATAAGGAAATTATCAGTGGACGAATTCAAATGGGGTTTAATGGGGTTTCTTTGTGAGGTAGAAGGCAATGTTTGATGTAGCTCTGACGTCACCGTAGGTATTGCCGTCCTAGTTTAAATAAATTAGCTGCCGGATGGTGTGTTTAAGGTAGTATTAGATATGACGTCATCGTAGGCGTGGATGTTCTAGTCTTAAATTAAAGTAATATATAATATCTACTTAGGTTAGGTTGCTACTTATTTGTTATGGATGATTCCTTTCAAACACCTGGTGAGCTTCAAATCCCCTGACACTTAATTGCCTGACAACAAAGAGGATGAAAGAGTTCCATAAATTAAAACAAAAAAACAGTCTTGAGAAACAACAAACCAATTACCACTTAATTACCCATCCTTCCCAAACCTTAGCCATAGTCCAAACAAAAACATACTCCTCCCACTCCATACCTAATAATAAAGGATAATATCAGCTCAGGTAAATGATTGTATACAGGCCAGGGAAAAAAACTGCATTTCTCTTGAAAGGGGGCCGAAGGGTGCGTGATGCGTTGCCTATGCCCATAAGACCATCAATCGTGGAAATTACTCTTGTACTTTTTTTAGGATCTTCTCGCCAATTCATCACATTTCGGTTTGGCGCGTTTGTTCACGCCTCGCGGGCGCCATTCAATGGCCCAAAGAGCGTGCTGCGACAAACAAAGCCGCTCATTTGTCTCGATCAGTGAGCTAACTGCAACAACGATACCTTGGGAGCTTTTGTCCCTTTCGATTTTCGCTCGCCAACCTATAAAAAAAAAATAACGATCTATTAGTATTCATATCGACCTTTTGGTTTGGGAGATGGCAGAGAAAGGAGTTTGAATTTGGCGCTGGTTGTCTGTGTCGGGTTTGGTAGTTACACTCCTTGCCAACCTAACGTGGGTAATAACAAATAGTAACAAGGCAGTGGGAAAAGCGCGGTTGGTCCGTTAGTTGGACACTCTTGAAAGGTAATATTACATACAAAATGATCTGAATAAAATTTAACCAAAATACACTTTTCATTCTGATAAAATTGCCAAACTTTTCTCGAAATATATTGAAATCTGTTAGACCTTAAACGAAATTAATGTTTTAAGCATGTTTTCTGGATGGATTCACAAATAGTTTAAGGAACTCTTTAACATGCGTGGAAGGATCTTCTCCGTAGCATATTTCGATAGCATACCCAACTTAGGTTGTGTAGTATTTAAGATGGCTTTTTCTGTCGACATTAAAATATATTCAGACAATATCTTCAACTAAGCTCATGATACATGAGAAGATTCGAAAAGTAAACAACGTAATTTTTTGGGCAAATAGTCGATTAGTATAAATGTGCATGTTTCGGTGAAAAACTATAGAGTCCCACCCTCAACAAAAAGGCCATCTGATGAAGGTTGGTCTCTTGAGATCAAACCGAAACATGTAAACATGTACCAATAAACTATTTGAGCCAAATACCATGAATCTTCTCATGCAGAAGTTAAAAAAAATATCGACTTGCAGTTAAATTATTTTTCAGATGAGCTTACTATGTATTACTATAACAACGATACTTGTGAGAACTTTAGTTCCTTTCGATTTTCGCTAGCCAACATATCCTCCGTAAAAAAAATAATGAGCTATTAGTATTCATATCGACCATTTGGTTTGGATGGAAGTGGTTTAGTTTTTGGTGGTATTAGGGAAAGGAGTTCGAATTTGGCACTGGTTGTCTGTATAGGGTTGATAGTTCGTGTTTAAGATTGTATTTTTGGCGATATTCTAAAAATGAATTATCTTACTGCTTTATTTTTATTATGATAAGGTGATCAAATTAACAGTACTTTATATTATTCCAAAAAATATTCATACTCAATTCGATTTGTAAGCAAAACAAATAAATCTGAACTGCAGCCGAAAAAGGGGAATCTTATTCTTACAAAATGTACAGATTTTCTCTGCAAATTCGACGGTATTTTTCCGGCAAACCAGCTGATAGTTTTTCTGTAAAAACTACAAACTTCTTTTACAGTGAGGTTTACAAAAAGGATTTTAACATCAATGGCTAGTTTTTTTATCCATAGGTTCCATATCTTTTACCTATGTTTTCCCTATCTCTGGCGTGTTGTGTCAGACACATAGGCGTATCCTACTTCTGAAACAACACCCGGGACGATTCATCATTGATGTGAATCCATCACCTTTGTATACTCGAGATTCTGACCCGATCATTGGCAGGAGAGGTCAAAGTAACTTTTACCCTCTTTGTTTTTATACTTTTTCACCACTTACGTTATTTTTTAGTTATTTTAAAAGCAGATATTGAAAGGTTTTGTTTGGTCTTTTTTCCTTATTTGGAAGTTATATGCTGGGGGTTGGGCTATCAAGTCACATTGTGATGTATGGTTGTTTGCTTGTAATGTGCTATGTGAATTTGGATTGATTATTTAGGTATTTCCTGCTTTACTGCTTTATTCCATTATATAGTTTAGTCTGTATATATGTATATGTTCAGTAAAATAATAATAATACTTAAGTAAAACTGTCAGTTCAATAGAGCTAATGTAATAATTTTGAAATCACAACTTACTAAAAAAAATTGCTTTAATGCTTTGCCATGTCATACCATTTTCATCAGGTATGGGAATCATCATAACATCAATTTAAAACGAAATTGAAAGGAAAATAACATCCGGTTATGTCATTATTAATTGATAAAATGTTAAAATAGTCTCGCCATCTTCTGAATATTTTGGGGCATTTTAAAACTTCAAAAATATAATTTAATAAGTAGATTGCATTTTCGGTACAATTTTGTTTCCTTTCGAAGTTACATATGTTGATTCCAATACATGGGAAAAAAGGGCTAACATGGCAAAGTAATACTTTTTCAGAGATTGTTATTCCAAAACTAATGCTTTAGCTCTATGGGACTGACAATTCCTCATAACGTACAGTATAAGTATATACTCAGAAAAAAAACATGTGCTCAAACAGTACACGTGGAATACAAATATTGTAAAAAAAAATAGTCACATTACAATATTCATACTGTGTTTGTTTCAGTACAAGAATTGTGTTGAGGATATACGTACAGCTGGGGGAAAAAAAACGCTCCACCCTTCGTTTCTCGGCTGCTATTGGTCAAGGAACTTTATGAAAGGTGTCATTTTTCAGGAAATAGCGTAAGTAATTTAGAACTGGCAACAAAAATTGCATAAGGGGTCGTCTACATATTAAAATGAGTACCAACTTTGAAAATTCCAATGGCAACACCCAATTTTTTTTACATAAAAATGTTCAGCACCTTCAAAATACCCCATGTATAAAAAATTATGATCTAGTTCGCATTATTTGCTGAGATATTAAAGCATTAATTTTGAACTCGTTTAGGGGGACATCTCTAAAGTGAAAACAATAATATTTGGGTTGCGTCTTTTCAAAACAACAAACTAACTGGGTTAACATAATCTCGCCAACGGATGCTAGAATTTAACTTTCTTCACTAATATTGTGATTTTTTTTTATTTTGAAATTATAAATTCAGAAATAAAACAAAGACTAGAAGATAAAAAGTTTTAATTTTAATTTAAGTCGCATATACGGTTATTTATAACGAACAGATTTTCAAATGCGATTGGTTATAATCACATTGACTAACATGATTATTGCCTTAATGTTTCACATTTTTATGCAAATTTTTGTTTCATTAATATTGCTGCAA
Organism: Hylyphantes graminicola; assembly: GCA_023701765.1. NCBI lineage: Eukaryota > Metazoa > Arthropoda > Arachnida > Araneae > Linyphiidae > Hylyphantes > Hylyphantes graminicola. Next base: position 54,920,269 of record CM043119.1, read on the forward strand.
AAAGTTAGTTAAAAATTTGTCGCCCTTTATCGATAATATAAACCACGTATTTCAAAACGAGGGTTACAACCTTAACACGATATTTAAGGAAAGCAAAATAAAATTATTCAGAATGATTGGGCAATGATTTATAATCAAGGAAAGTGGGCACTAATAATTTTAAATAAGCAATGTGGTAACAATAAAATGTACTGAAAACCGAATTCCAATTATATTTTAGCATATTTATTTTTGATACTCACTTCTTGAAATTGTATTGGAAATAACACATATTTAAAAACATAGTAATCGATATAATTTAAAGTTAATCCGACAAGCAAAATACATTGCATGCACTTGAAATAAGAAAAGATTTTCAGATTTTTTTCAGACATCAATAATTTGAATAAACATTTATCTACAAATGCTTTTCAATCACCAAACGATAATGCAAGTTAGGATCGAATTCGCCAAGTAATTTTTTACACGATCCCTAAAATTCGTCTTTTTCAGTTTTTTTACAATAACTCGACAAATAATTGTTTTTGAATTAAAAAATTTGGGATTTTGGTTCTACTTGATCTACTTTATCGATTTATGTAAAAAAAATTTGGGGTTGCTATTCATGTTTTATTTTTTATTATTTAAATTTAAGTAAAAAATTATTAAAACTGAAAAATTGATGAAAAAACTTGTGTGATTTGTTTTTGGAAGATTAAAAAGTATATAATGAAAAAAAAACTTTCTTTAATTCCTTTTATTTGTGGAGATATGAATAAAAGTTTATGAAACTTTTTTAACATTATGGGCGTTCAACTTTGAATGCTTATAGCTCAGCAAATAATGCAAAGTAAATTATTCTTTTTTACAGATGGGGTATTTTGAAGGTGCTGAACATTTTTACGTAAAAAAAATTGGGTGTTGCCATTGGAATTTTCAAAGTTGGTACACATTTTAATATGTAGACGACCCCTTATACAATTTTTGTTGCCAGTTCTCAGTTCCTTACGCTATTTTCTGAAAAATGACACCTTTCACAAATTTCTTGCCCAATAGCAGCTGAGAAACGTGGGGTGGAGCGTTTTTTTTCCCCAGCTGTACGAACACAAATTTGTGTTGATCCAACACAACTGACGATCGTGAGAGTAGTCGAATATTCTATTCTTGTGCGATTGACACAAAACTAAAAAATACATTATTTTCTAAAAAGTGAAGATGAATTTCTAAAATGATTGAACACATCATCAGAAAGATACCGTCTTGCGTTATAGGAAAGAGTTTGCCACAAAAAAAATACCAGTAATATTTAATTTCGTCATTTCAATTAAGGACATTACAAAGCTCAATATATACATGAAACCTGTGACATATGAGAACCTAACCTCGATCAACAGTGCAGATCAACTTTATTATTCAACAAAAGCATTTCTTTTTAACTAAATTACCTGGAACTGATAAGATTGACCACTGAAGCACCGCAAATAAATCGCCCATACAAAGAGTCAAGTCCATTTGGAGAAATTCTCTTTACATTTCTTCCTTCCAATACTTTACTAATAGAAGGAGCTTATACGGAAATCTTCCTGCTGACTTGACCTTTATTTTTACATTTATTGATACAAGTATCCTTCCTGTATGGACACTATTTTAAAACCTTTTTAAATAAGGTTTTAAAATAGTGCCCAAAAAGAACACCGTTTACAAGGAAGTTTTAAGACCAAAAACAAAATAACAATTTGTAATTAATCTTTTTTTTTATTATTTGTGTCGGCTTTTCTCCTGAAGCAACCGAATCATTCAAAACAAGGGTATACGTATACCTTGCCAATTACCCATCAAATCAACTTAAGCTATTTGTGAAAGCAGGTAAACATGATCAGTCACGTTTCCTTCATCCCCATAACATACCATCTCCTATAAAAAATGGTTTTAAAATGTGACATTACAGTTATATTTTTTGGAACAGTTTTTAATTTCGTGTGCGTAGTCCGTTTTACAATGCAATGAAGTGTAAACTATTGTCTAATTACTAATATGTTTAACGAATTTAACTACTTCAACAAATACTTCATGATAACCCTAAAGATATTTGAATTTTTTTTCCAGTGACCAACTGCGAGCAGAAAGATCCAAAATTTAATTAGTATGGTTGAAAAATATGTTAATAAAAGAGTATTTTTCATCATATGGAAAAACCATCTAACTTAATTTGGTGAAAAGATTTTAAAAATAAATTAATTTATTGGTTTTAAGTTTTATTAATTTTTAGTTTTTAAATCTTATAAATAAACTAGCAGTATGGTCCCGCCTTACTGGGAACCCGTTAACTTCGCATTGCTTCCTTTTAGAGGCATGCTTACCCCCCATGTGAAAATACACTCAAAATTAAAACAAAATTAAATTAGTGTTGGCGCATGCACACATAAAAAAACAAACACTAATAGAGGATGAAGCAGCCTTAGGGCGAGCGCATATCTCAACCAAACTCAATCAAATAGAGGATGGTGTCAAGCCCCCGTTTCGGTCCGGACCATGTATTTTCAAGCCCTGTTATGGTCCCGGAATCCCACGTGGATGACGTTTTTTTGAAACTAATTATATTAATTAAAAATCACAATCAAATATGAAAAAACTAAGCCTCAGGTGCACACGTAGGTATTAAAAGGAATCTATATTAAAAATTTCGATTTTTTTTAGAGCAGTCTAAGTAGGTCTTTTGCGATCCACAGACATACGCACAGGCAGGCAGACTCTTTCTTTTATTATTATAGATAATTCAATGCATTTTCGTGTTGTTTCTCTAATTATTATTTTTATATGATATTTTAAATTTTATTATGGCCAGTAGATTCCATTCGCAAATTTACGAACTTTTTGGCTGTGTGTGTCTGGATGAAGACTACGATTTCCCCTATAAGATCACAAATTTAAATTAATATTTTGTTAAAATGAACACTTTTTGCGAGTCCAATTAAGAGCTTACTTAGATAATCTATCATTGACTTGACTCACAGTTTTGCAATGCTCTCTGTAAAGTTATTAAAAATGGAGTTATATAAAATACACCCTGAGACTGCTAAAAAGCCCTAATATTGGGAATATTTCATCAATAGGTATTTGGCATAGAGAAGAACAAAACGTTAAAAAAAATCTGGTTTCCGCAAAAATTGTGTAACATGCTAAATTTTTTTCTTTAAAATAATTTTGTCTCCGAATCCAAATGAAATTTGCTCACATCAATATAAACAATCCACACAACGAAATTGAAGGAGCATTAAATAAGCCAGATTTTAAGTCACGAAACCACTCGGGCACAAAAAGTGTGAATTCTACCCAAACGCCAATCAACACCCTCAAACGCCAATCTTTATTTTATGGAAGACGAGGTGTTTTTTTAATTTATTCTAAATAAAAAATAAATACGCCAACGACAGGTCAAAAAGAACAGGTCGTTTCTATACTTCTCATCCCCGGAAGATTTCAATGGCGCTAATTATTCACCAACATGATGACTTCCACTCTCTTTAGAAAAGGAAGTGGAATAAGAACAAAAAAAACCCGCCAACTTTTGGGCGTTCTCTCTTGGCGAGATGGGCAGAGATTTATGACTGTGGAGGAGGCGTTTCACAAAACTCAAAAGGCGTGTTCAGGAGAATAAGGCGCGTTTGACCTCTCAAGACAGTGAAACTATCCATCCGATAGATCGTAATAACTGCAGATGGCCAGATTTGATTTTCTGTGGTCGCTGAATAGGTTGGGGAAAATTGTAAGTGAACTTCGTTTGGTCCGAAATCGAGTTATACGAATTCCCTGTTAATATGTTCGATATATATATTGAGTTCGCTGTTCAGTAGTATTTATTATATTTTCGGATAAGTTGAATGTTGGCTTCTGAACCAAAGTTTTTTTTTTATCTGGTATAAGAGATTTGGTGCCAAAACTTAATTTTGTACCATGTACCATGGGATATTCAAGGACACGAGAGCAAAAGACGGAGTTTTGTATTTCTAAATCCTGTAGATCAATAGAAAGAGTGTAAATTGATAAAAAGTTATAATATAAGCGTTCCTGGATTTCTATTAATAAAGCCAAGAAGACAATAGATAAATTCTTCATCGAAAAATTTCTATCTTTTTTTTACATTAGTCTCTGTACGTTGGCGACTTTTGATAATGATAGATTTATTTGAAGAATTCGCCAATGAATGGGCCGGAACCTATCTTAGTTATGCTTCCTAGACTGAGTTTTCAAACTATACCCGTCAATTCTTTTAAAACCTATTTTTCTCTTTTAAAACCTATCTCTTTAAAACCTATATAACTCTGACCTATAACTTAAACCTATATAAGACCTGTACTTAAACATATATAAGTCCGACTAGCGTTAGTTATAATTTTGTCAAACCAACAAAACGAAATTGGAGGTGTAGATTGGTGTAATGGGTCCTCCCTCCACTGGTAACATTAATTTCGGGTATCACGACGAGTAGGTTGCATTATTTTTAACCTGAATATTAATTCAATGCTTTTGTTACATCAGTTTATTCCCTTTGTTTAATGAAAGAAACAACGTGCAAATCAGAAATCAGGATTGCTTCAAGGAAGTGGCTTGATAATGGTAAATTCAATTGGTTCATTGTTCATGTAAAGACTGCATGGGTTAATTGTAGATGTAGATAAAAGTTGTGTGTAGACTTTTTGATAAATGATTGGTTTTTGAATTTATTTCTTGGAGTTCAAAAGGGATAGTTGTATAAACATATTACATTTATAACATTTAAATTTAATTTTGAAGTTTTAAAATGGTATCAATTGGTTAATTTCACCAACTGGTATTATTTTTAAAGATTAACCTATAGCGTTACATCTATATAGTCTAGTTTTCAGTGATTTTCCAATAATGACTGCTTTGGGTTGAATTACTGCAAAACTAATGAAAAACATAATAAGATAATTTCTTTCACTGTTTTGAAATTTAGTAATTTGGTAAGTTTTGTTTTAATATTTACTATTTTCCGTTTTTTTTTATGTGAGACAATTATATCAACTAATATTTATTTCACACACAGAGATTAAAATATATAATTTATCAATATCGTCGGTGTATCAAAATATACAAATAGTTTTAACTTAAAAATCTTATCAAACGAGACATTAAAAGCAACGAATTCGTAACTAAAAAATAAATTTCAGATTATTACCTAAATGATTTTGTAAAACACTTTTTATGAGCAAAAACATACACCAAAACTGGATGCCAATCTTCTATATAAGAAAACTAAAGCAAAACACAACTCTCAAAATCGACGGATGACACTTTACAATTAGAATCGCTTAAACACGTTTGACGAATGTGATAATTTAGCGGACTTAATTGGGTGAACCATTTGAAGACTAATTTAGAAGAACTTTTTGAATTAAAAAATAATAAATCTTAAAATTTAATAGTAGTAAAGAGTTATGGTTCGTTGAATGTATCTTTTACAGTATTGATTCAAATATTGGCTCTTCACGCTTTGTTTTACAGAATCTGTTTAACTAACCGATTTGTATGAAAGTGATGTTAAATGAGCCGAATTAACGACTTAGTGAAGTCTGACGAAGAAAAACAATTTTCTATTTAAGAAATAATTATCATAAACAATTTTTCGATGGATATATTAAACTTAATATGCTAAGCTCAATTTCTTTATGGTAGAAATTATGCATTTTTTGGTCTTGCATGATTGATTTCGTCGAAGTTATTCATTTGATTTTAGTTTAAAAAAAAAGCCAATGACCAATATAATAGTAGATACATGAGTGCTTTTCCAACTAAGCTAATATATATTTTTTAAATCAATCATGTCAGAAAGATATTTGTCAATATTTAAACTATTCGGTAAAATTAATTTCTTTTAAATTTTAAATCTTTATTAGTTAATTAATAAAATTATACTTAATTGGAAAGAAAACATGAAATGTGAAAATAAGTTTTCTTCTTTAAATTAACTAAATAAGAAAAATATATAGGCAAAGACCATAGTTCTAAATAATTCATGAATACAAAATTAAGAGAAGTATAGAACCCAATTCTTAAATGGGGTTTTAATGAGTTAAAAATACATTAAATTTAAGTCTTACTCGACATTCTGTGCATATTTGAATTGAATTAGATTAATAAAAACAAACAAATATTTTCACAATTTTATTTTTTTTTCCCCAATCTAATAGATACTCATATTTTCTATAACAAACTGCAACTTAAAAACATGATATCAGTCTTCTTTATAGACGGTAGAAATGTAATGGTCACGTTACACCACAAAACACATTATTTGTTGACATCGGGTCAGCAAACATCAGTTATATCCCGATGGCACGTTCTTTCATTCTCGGAAATGTTAGGTCTAAAAACGCCTAATCGTCTGTAATAATGAGATTTCTTATGTATAAGAGTGTCGTAACCCTTCGGTAATGTGTCTGCATCAGGCCAATGCCTTGGTTCTGGAATTTTGATCCATAGGTGAGATTCCCAAAATGTATGATAGTTAGCGGTTAAAGACATAAAACCGGTCTAACTAATCTTAATGGAATCTCCGTGGATAGAGAGAAGAGTAATTTCATTTAAAGAAGTATATCAATGTCGATGGATATTTCAATGGAGACTTTTTTTTTATGTGTGATAGATTTTATAATTGAAGCTTTGGTTGCTTTTTGAAATTTGAAATAGCCGAATTATGACGTAAAATGTATAAAGTTTCGAATGTTTATTTTATTTTTTGTTATAAGGTCTTTTTAATAATTTAAAATAATATATTTTTATTTTTCAGTATTACGATCTACGAATACAGCTGTATACCAGAGATGCAAACAGTATATCATTATCGGTCCAAAAGTTTCAGATGCAAATTTCAAATTCCATCTCTTACCCAAAAAGTAGATTTTTATAAAATAAAGATTTAAAAATTTACTAGCTAATTAAAAGATTAGAATTACATATATGGACAATGAAATCGTGTTGTAAGTTGTTGTGTCTCTTATTCCAATGGTACAATGAAGCTACACATATATATTGGAGGTAGTACTGATATTTTTAGCCTTTATATAATATTAAATAATTCCATTTCAGCCAAAAATTTTTTTGGAAAATCATTAATGAAGTAGTTTTCCAAATGCATTTTATGTTCATTTGGAATTGCATGGATATGTCTCCTAATCATAAGATATAAAAACAGAAAAATGCGATAAATTGGTGAATTATTATTTTGAGTTATAAATGTACATATGTCTTAATTACAAGTTGACAAATGACAGTGAGTGCGCCCTCTAGAAGGGAAGAGCATAGGCTTTATATCCCGTTACCCCGCTCGCCAGAAGAGACAATCACGAGAGACACACAAAGAAGGACGACACAAACACATAGACAAATAACAACATTTATTTACAAACACAAACATCCATGCCTTACTGGGATTCGAACCCAACACAGCAGCTCCCTACCTAACCATTGAGCCGACGGGTCGGCCTTTATTATAACTTACTAAAAAATATTATTTTAAAAATAAAAAAATGAAATAAATTACTGCATTATTTAAATGTAGAATTTTATAGCTGCAATTAAAGACGGCTTGGCTTTTTCATAACACCTGTTTACTTCTGGCGTCAAAACAATCCATCAACTGACTCATGAGTCGTGACAATCACAAACACAAGGCTATGGACGCGTCAACCCAACTTCCCCTAAATTATCAAATGAAGAAAAAAAATCAATGGAAGTCATTTGCATCATTCATCAAAACAAGGATATCGGTAATGCGATCTTGATTGTGCCTGACACAGGACGTCACTCATTTTATGAATTGTCAACCGTAAGTGCACACAAAGCAGGCCAAAAGTCGCATTTGCATAAGTCATTCTTCAAATCACCTTTTTTTAAAAAGGGATCCGTTTGACGGCTTTGGGCAATGATCAAGGAAACAAGGTCGTCATATTATAATTTTATATCAGTAGTTATAGGGCGGAAGTCCAAATGTCATAGCAGGGCATTGTTTCTTTTTTCTACTTAAGATAGATTGTGAAGCAAGAAGTGCTGTTTTGGAATGAATGTTGAGGAATGAATGATTTGAATGATTTAAATAAATTTCGATGTAAGATATATGAATCATAAAAACAGTCGGAAATGAAATAAGACGACTTTTTGAAGAAATGGACACCTTTAATGTGCTATTTAGTTAAGTGTACGTGTCAGATTATGCTAATCCTATCGCATTACGGAAAATTCAAAATTATATTACTATGGATATATACACATAGTTTATACTTAGTGCGGGTAATGATATATATTATTTCTTTTGTAAAAGACCTTTTTTTGTAATAAGAACTATTTTGACGAATGCAAATTTACATAACAGTTGGGTACATCAGAAGATTCATAACATTTACAACTTATTTCATTAATAATAAAGTTATAGTAATTAAAATTTGCAGAACAGAAAAGTAACTTTCCAAAAACATCGAAGACTCTAACTTCCCCCAGTTACCAAGTTTCGAAGTTCCGATCTACATTCTTAATTGAAATCTAAATTATCGATTCCACGAATGAAAATCTAACAAGAGACAACAGTATATATGGTATTTAGATCCATACAATACCCCATTCCTTAACTAAGTAACATCCTCTGGCTCATCTTACCATCAATACCACGTAACATACGCCATCCTAGATCAAGAACATCCGTTACACAAACACCACCACTTAGATCCCTATCTCCAGCCTCCTTCGACAACAGATCCATGTCCGATAAACATGGAATGGACGCCCGAGACACATGTTGTAAAACTTCCAGTCCAGAAGAAATCTCGGTGATTTAAGCGATGTCCTTTCTCAAAATTGCTGCGATTTCTTTTAGATCTCGAGAAGATGTCTTGTTGGGCAATGAATCGGGCGACAGGTGGAGAAAGATTCTTCTGGTTATTTATAAGGGCGGACGTAACTTTAATCCAGCTGTCTGTCACCATCCAGCCATGGTCTTTGGTTTTGGGGTTTCTAGCTACCTATTCAATTACAGGAAAAGTATTATTGTGTAATAATTATTATTATTCGGCCTTGTGCAGGTAAGGTAAGTTTGAATTATCATCGCACTAGAGCTACACGAGGGCTTCTAGCGACGGGAGTCGTACTTTAGAACTAAGTCAAGTGACGAGACGGCACACATCAATGGAGCATATTTAATCTGCACTACCTCTACAGGGGTATTATTAGTCGGTCATTTTTTTGTATGCACTGAGCGTTTATAGGTTTTCAGTTATATTTGCGACGTCCGGATAGAACCTGGGACCTTCTTCCTGGGATGCAATTCGACCGACTGGGCTCCTCAGCCCACCAGCCGTGGGCAGGTAAATTGCAGAAACCGCAATGATGGACTATTAATGCACTGAATAATCAGTTGTTAGTATATGTTCTTATAGGTAAGAGTTAAATGAGTACTTTTAACAATGGCTCAAACATCATTATAAATATTGCAAGTAACCTGTCCGTCACGGCAGTATTATTAATATTATTAGAAATTATTTTGTGATGCTAATATTTATTACAACTTTAAGCATTAACTCGCTAAATGTCGCCGAAAAGTGTATCTTACGTTTAAGTTGAAAGAAGAGCACATACCACGGAAAATTTATTATTTTTATTATTACAACTTTTCTATAATGATAGAAACTGTTTCTTTCAACGTAATTTCAGTTACACTCAATTTCCATAACTGATATTTGTAAATATACATAAATAAAATAAGATTGTCTGAGCAACCATTAACTATTTAATTGACATCGTAAAATAGCTAAATGTTTGGACGTTTTAAAAGTTTTTGGAAGCATTCAATGTAATATTCGTTCTCAAGAATGATATTGAACAGAATTTACGATTAACTTCATAGGAGTTAACTTGAGTTCGTACGCGTTTTGTATATTCAAACACAATCTCTCGAAAACTCTTGCTATAATTCGAAATATACAAATACCTTTCGAAATTTCCAAACTTTTAACTATTGCAGAATGAGACAAATGCACATACAGGGATTCCTTTTTCCCCTCCGATTCAAAAACACACAAAACTTTTCCTTTCCATCCAAATTAACAACCGAGTCCTTTTCCCGACCAACTGCCCCATAAAGACAGACGGATTCGCTGCAAACGTGCTCAAGTACCGGGCGAGACCCTAATGAATTTCGGACAAAAGCACCCGGCATTCTGCCCCCAAATTGGGCAGGAAAAAGAAATATAATTCCCAGAAAACTCCGTGCAAACAGCATTCCCAGATTAGCCACAGAAAGTTGCCTCTCCTCCCCCCTTTTGTCATAACGAGATGTGAAACAATTCAAATAGAAGAGAGAGAGTCCGCTATCCTCATTGCGACTATCAAAGTCAAGACCCATTCCCCCCTAGCTTAATTCAAGACCACACTTTTAATCATTAGATCAAAGTGTGGCGAGGATTTCATTTTTCTTTTCCTCAATCCTCTTTGGTTACTTCTTTTTTTTTTCTAACAAAGTGACTGTATTTGCAGGTCTCTCTTCGCCCTACACATAACCATCAAAGCTTAGGTGGTAGGGGCGATTAGCGCGACACTTAGTCCGCAGAGTAAACTTTGAGGGATGGGCCCAAAAGGTCGGTCGGCACGTTCTCCAGCAATTAGCAGCTGATTTACAAACTTTAATCATGTCCCCATGGCACCAACACCACTACCACCCTCCCCTGTACTCCCGATTACTTCTCTCAACATTCCAAGACCCAGGGAAGAACATTTCTGTGTTTTACTATCGGTGATCAACTTTTATTGGTGATGATTTTTGGCGCATTTTTTTCCAGCCAGGCTTGATGGCAATCGGATGATATTGCCTCGGGAAATAACGTATGCTGTTATTAAAGGAGGGAGAGCGAGGCGGCCATTAATTCAAATTAAAAATTTTGTTTGCTGGCGGTGAAGGATAAAGTGCGCCAATGTTTTGCCTCGGTTGGCTTTTAAATAAACTTCTTCGATTTTTTTCCCCATTCCCTTCTTTTCGTTGAAGAGGGGCTCTTGGCCTGATATTTACGGTCCGGGCGAGGAAGTGGGATCCGGCAGTTAAGCGCTATGTAATCACCATTTCGTCCGGAACAGTCTGGACGTTAGGAAAGTAATGGCCGACTTCTTCTTCATCGCCTCGGAATGGCTTCTTGACAAATACACCAAACTTTGAAGGTGCATAATAACGAAAAATTATGAAAGCCGAGAGAGAGATATGAGCACACCGAAAAAAAAGTGTTCACTAAAAAATAAATTAGAAAATGTATCATCAGTGATTATAATAACAAGGAACTCGATAAAAACGGGATTTCACGGTTCTTCGCGGAACTGCTCTTTTTTAATGAACCATTGGAGAGGTGTAAAACCGAATAATGAAATGTTTACACTGAGAAATAATTAATTTATAGAAAAACGCGAAAATACTGTTTGAAATAGAGTCCAATAAAAGACATCACAATGTGGAGATGTACTGTTATTAGTCAGTTCAAATTTTAAAAGGGATAAAGGGAAGATGTGAAATAATTTTTTACTTGTTGTTTGAGATAGATTTATAAAATGTTTTTTTACTGGGGTATGAAATAACTGTTTTTATATTGCTTTAAAAGGAAACGCATTTATTATTGTATAATTTAAAAAAAAATGAAACTTTAATTAACTTTTCTAAATTATATTTCTGTAGCAGATGATAATAAACGACGCCTTCATACTTAAAATTTTAATTGTTAGTAAAATTATAATTTTATAAATTTTATGCATGTTGCTGGAAAAGCTGACAGTCAGATGATGGGTTTATATGTCTGTATCCCTCAGAGGGTTAAATTTAGAAGTGATTAGATCATAGTAAAGCATTTTAATTTTAGGTGGTAAATTTAAGTGCATACAACCTAAGTAAAATTGAAAAAGACGAAAATTAACCCAATCAAGGCGCAAAAAAACAGAAATCAATTACTTAAAACAACCAGAGAAAGCAAAGAGGAGAGAAGGGCAAAGAACCTGCTACCATGATCCACGTAAACCGAAGACGCTTCCCGGCAGTGCCATAAAGCACGTCACAAAAAACACTTGAACAGGATGCGCTCTTGACAGTGAATGACACTAAATAGCGATTGTTGGTCAAGGAATGCCATTGTGTTTGCAATAGCGCATGCCACCTTTGTGACGCGAAAATTAGCCGTCAGGACACCGGCAGACCTGTATGTTGGTTGGTCTGGTATCAATGTAAATGTGATAAAAATTAAGTTAGACACTGTAAAAAAAAATGTTAATTTACTAGCATTTGCCATTAAATTTTTATGAGCATCAACAGCCTTATTTGATGCAAAACGGTCTGACCCACTTAAAAAAAAGGCTTATCCCTTAGACTGCTAGAGGTTAGGTAAGGTTTGAATTATCGTCGCACTAGAGCTACACAAGGGCTGTCAAGTGACGAACCGACACCTGAATAGGCACCCAACGCAACCGTTAAGGACGACGTCGTACGCAGTGTTAGGACTTTAAGGGATATTTAACTTGCACTCCGTTACACGGGGTATTATTCTTCGGACATTTTTAGCTGCACTGGCCGTTTATAGGTCGGCAGTTATTTTTGGTGATGCGCGGACCCGAACCAGGGACCTTTCGCATGCTAGGCTAGTGCCTAACCAACTGGGCTCCCCAGCCCCTTAGAATGTCAGAAAATTAGTGCTATTCCCTTATTTTTTACAGTTTAAGCTCATATATTAGGAAATAATGGACATGTGTGTTTTTTGTGTGACTGGAATCTCTGCTACCGTTCCCTGTCAGTTATTTTATACGGATTTTTTCTGAAAATGCAATGCAAAAATAAATGTCAATTTTTATACACTAAAAATATTTGTATCAAGAACCAACGTTGTTTTTTCGTGTATCCTCATGCATCATTCGCTAGAGTTGTGGATATTCTCTGAATAAAAAATAAAGTTGCGCACCAAAAATTGGAGTAAATTTTCCAACTGTAAGCAATGGTATGCAATCTCAAAAAGCATTGGCTAGAAGCTGCACTAAAATTTTATCAATTTGTAGTCAGCAACTGTACGCTAATAAAATTTTTGAGGCACAAGGCTCGTTATTTTTAAAGTGCATATTTGATAATAAATTATTATGTATTTCAATCACAAAGATCTTTTTTGCCTAAATGCAATTCTTCAAGATCTGTTTACATAGTCTTTTATGTAACATTAGTGCACACTGCACACTGAGTTTAAAGCATTCACAAATGATTTTTCTACACTCGATCTAGTCTTTTTGTAGAAAATGAGAAGTAAGATATATTTTTTTGCTCAATTGATAAGATAGGCATTAGCATTAATAGTTAATTAATTAATCATTATTCAACTGTAGAATTTATGAGAAAAATAAACTTTGGAATTGTGTGAAAATTAGCCTTTTTTAGTCTGACGTATCAATAATTACTTAAATCGCTCATTTATATCTACTTATAAAAATAAACATGGCAATAAATAAATCTACTTTGAAACTGTAGACTAAAAAAACTATATACAATTTCGAAAATCCACTTAACTAAAAAAGATAATTAATGTGTCAGTTACAACTTTTTCAAGCGAAATCATACCTATGTTTGAGGAAAGCGTAAAGAATACGTAAACATAGCAGAGGTACTCATATGAAGGTGCTTGTTAGTACAACGTAATAGAGCATAAAAAAGAGAAGAGTTTCCATTATTTCAATTTCGGTCAATTATGCTATCAATCTTCGTTTCCCTGATTGCTCATTTTTTGGTACGAAAAAAGCTTTTTTACATTCACGAACCAATTGAACTTATTCTTTAAAAAATAAATTACATAATATTTAATTCTTAATTCTTCTACAAGCAATATATTAAAAATTGCAATAAGGAAACATTAATTAAAGTTTTAAAAAAGTCTATTTAAATGCATTTCACTTTTTCATATTTTATCATGCATTCATTGCAGTTGCTCTTTTTTGAAACTTTTTCTGTTGCATTTATAGTTAATTTGTTGATATCATCAAAAAAAATCAAGCTGCGTTGTATAGACAGTGGACCCTGTTATTTTAAACCGTGGTCAAGTGAGCATGGACAAAAATCAATTAAAATAAATATTAAGAAATTATTTTAACTCCTTTAAGTATTTTTTAAATTATATAAATAATGTAATTATGACTTTATTAACCCTTTCAGTCCCAAAAATTTACTACACTGCAGAAACATCTGATATTCACAAAATAAGCTTATTTTAGGTCAAATATACGAATTCCATAAGAAAAAAAAATCCATTTAAATTTTTTATATGGTTTTTGAAACAATGCCAAAATTCTCTAACTGTGGAAAACAACAAAATAAAAATATATATATTACCTAAAAACACTTCGAGTTATATATTTTAAGGTATCTGACCATATTATTCAAAAAAATTTAGTAATTATTTTAACCGAAATAGTTTAAATTGTGTTTTAAATATGTGGAACTGAAGTGAACTTTTCAAAAATCAGGAGAAACGCTTGTTGACTATTTTCTAAATAAAAAAAAATAGTATTTCTGACTTCTATCGAGATTAAAGTAAAATTTTTCTCTGATAAAGTGTGAAGAATCGAATGATGTGTGTTTGGATGTCATAGCGGGACATCAACATTTTGAAAAAAATATTGAAAGTGATGATAAGTAACTTTTACACTTATACATAATAGTTAATGAATTATTTAATTTGTATATTTTCAACATTCAGAAAACTGGTTACTTTATAATGAAAAAGTAAAAATTGTGTAATATTACACCTTAAAATAGCCATATCTTGTTGTACGTAAATTCTAGAAAAAACAACATTTCAAATCGGATCGTAAAATTATGTCAAGTGATAGGTGAAAGACAAATTGCATCAGTCAAAGTCAATCCCCAATCTAGCAAACAATCCTTGCAAGTAAGAGGGAAAGGGATACAACTGGTTTTTGTTTCATTGCATTATTCTTAAGATGCTGTTTTCAGTTTGGGATATTTTTTTTTAACAAACTATAAAATTAGCATCAGGGGGCAGTGATGTTCTTACAGGAACGATAAAATATTAGCCGCTGTAAGATGGAAGATTTTTTTTAAAAAACGATTGAAAAAGAATTTAACACTAACAATACACTATTTAGCACATCTATATTTTTAACAAACTATAAAATTTGCAGGGGGCAGTGATGTTCTTACAGGAACTATAAAATATTAGATTCTGTAAGATGGATGACATTAAAAAAAATGGGTGAAAAATAATTCCTTATTTACACAACACTCCTACATTCCTCAAGCACATTTACAAAAGAGAAATTCCACGAAAAAAGGAGTCACAGTCGCCTCATCTCGAATAAGATAAGCGAAGATAACTCCCAAAAAGCCGAGATCGTATCTCCTAATAAATTATATCCCCGGTGTTTACGGATATCTACAAGACGCTCATCACTCATAGATGTGTCACTCTACATGTGTGACAGGGGTCTGTTGACGTCTATTCCGGGGCTACATGATAGGGGCTTCCTGAAACTATGTGCAAGATTTGGCAGAAAGGAGCTTTGTGATTGTAAATTGCGGCTTTTGGAGAAAGAGATTCCTCAATCTCATTATGGACTTTTCTTAGAAACGGGAATTGGCTCAGTAATGTTGTTTGGTTTGGATAAAATTAGTGTTGCGCTACACTGTTAAAAATATTGTGCTTGGTTTCACCATAATAGAGGTTCCTATCAGCTGCAACGGCTGTGTGGTTAAATTTTTTTACCATATTTTTGAAATTCGGATGAACCCTTTTTCAGCTTTAAGAAGCAAGAACCTGTGAAATTATTCAACCAAATATCCAAAATACGGGGAAACATTTTACCACACTACCGTTGCAGCTCCTAGGAACCACTATTATGGTGAAACCAAGTACAGAAATGTGTAACGGTATCGAGCTACAAGACGGCTATTGGCTACGGGCTATCTGAAGTTTAAAATTTCGGTCATTACGACAATTGAGCTACATGTGTGACAGGCTTCAGTTTCCGTCTATTCCGGGGCTACATGATAGGGGCTTCCTGAAACTCTGCGCAAGATTTGGCAGAAAGGGGAGCTTTGTGATTGTAAATTGGCGGCTTTTAGAGAAAGAAATTCCTCATTCTCATTATGGATTTTTTTAGAAACGGGGATATTTTAATGGTTGAGTCAGTAATGTTGTTTGGTTTGGGAAGCATTAGCGTTGCACTATATCGGTAAACAATTTGCGCTTGGTTTCACCATATAATAGTAGTTACTAGCAGCGTCAACGGTTATGTGGCGAAATGTTTCACCATATTTTCGGTATTCGTATGTACCGTTTATAATGATTTGGAGAACAAAAACCTGAGAAATTTTTTAACCGAATACCGAAAATATGGTGAAACATTTCACCTCACAGCAGCTTAAAGGAGCCATATATTTGGAAAAATCAAGCACCAATTAAAAAAATACAACTTTTAAAGCGTAGAGCAATAGAGTATTTTTTTTACCGAGTTACACGTATAAAATTAAAACTTAACGAATTTTCGCTTACTTTCGCTCGATTCTAAAAAATCCCTAAATTTCAAATTCCTGAGAACATAATTTTTTTTTGAATGTAACATACATTTATTAATAGAATTTAGTCATTAAAAGGAACTATAAGTGTTACTTGGGGGGAGAAGGAGAGGAGATTTTTAGAGTAACAATTCTTTTCAAAAATTGCAGAATAATATGTTTTATTTAGAAAATAAATTCGTTTATTCCTTTAAAAATATATAATAGAAAAATATCTCGACTGTGAAATAAAATAAACAATACATTATCAGTAAAAAACATAGCAAAGTGTAGGATTTCGTTACAATTTTAAAAATCCTTTCATAATGGATCGGTTAAATGTGATCGGTTAAACGTACGTATTTTTTCAGATATAATTTCCTGATTTCCGAATCAATTCAACATTAAGAAACAACTTTTTAACTTGTCAAGAAGTATTTACAACTTCCACTTGCAGCATGACAACACAAAATGCAAGTCCCGTTTACTTTTTCCTCCCCCGATTTGACAATTTTAATAGAAATTGAAAGAAAATTTAACAGACAGAATCAAGGAAAAGGACACCACCTGTCAAACAAAGAAACCCGAAAAAGTATCTACACCCCCGTCACAGACTATATTATATTAATCTTTTATTGGAATGTTTTCCACTTGCCACACTAAGAGAAACAAACAAAAAAGCGACTAGACAAGTGAAGAGACATGCCAGACTTGGCTAATGTTAGCCAATTTGGCTAATTTAGGAACAGCATGGAAATCGAAAATTTAGTTGACAATACACTTGTTGTTTCGCTTTCGCCTTTTCTTCTCGCTCCCGTGAAACCGCTCTAAAAACCAATGACACTAAAAACATTTTTAAATGAATATCTATATTGTTCATGGACAGATTTTTATATAATTTTGTGGGATAAAATAATCGGCACTTTTAAGACCGTTTTTTTAATTATGCAATCATTAATGTGTTAGAGGCTATTTTTGTAATAATTTGGAAAAAAATGAGTTGTCGTTAGTGTGTAAACTAATTACAGTTGTATATGTTTATATATTATGAAGAATTTTGAATGGAATTAAATGAAGGAAATTGAATGAAAGTAATGAAATGAGTCAAATTATTTTCCTCAAAATTTCAACGTAATTTGTTTTTCGACAAGTCCTTTATCTACAGCATTGGTGCAAATAATTAGTCCAACAAATGCACAGGCACAGGGCATCAATACATTCAGCATTTTAGGGGCCTGTAGGCAGAAATCTTGAGAGGGCTTCCTTGTTTGATGAAATAAATTCACTCTTCAAGAGAATTTCAAATAGTCCCGTCCTTATTTTTTTATCAGGTTTTCGTAATATTTCGTGTTTTAGTGTTAAAATGTTTTTCTTAAGCACTTCAAAAGAAGGAAGAATTTTTAGTTGAACAATAAATTTCAGCAACAATTGTTTTTTTTTTAAGTTTTTTTTTGGACAGCTGAAAAATTGATTCACAATTAAAATAAGAACAAAGCAGCACCCTGAAGTTTTTTTTTTATGCTTTTGGTGTTCAACTTGAATATTTCAACGTCTATTTTTATATTCATCAAAAAATGGCGCTGTTTTATAGATTAATTATCTTTAATTACCATTTCTGAAGAAAAAGTAGTGGTTGCGCATAATCAGGCTATGCCACAGGGGAAGGTAATTGAGGTTTTTTATTAACTAAATTATACGGGGGTCACTTTAAAGGCTGTGGGGCATTAAAATTATGAAGGGGCCTAAAGTCAACTGCCTTCTTTGCTTAATTATTAATCCGGTATTGCAAATACATTGTATTATACAAAAAAAATTAGAGAAATGACTTACTGAAAATTACGGTTAGCTAGTTTTGATCAGAAACTTGGCTAATTTCGGGAAATGCCATCTGGCAACCCTGGGAAGAAATTCAACGAAAGAATCTCCAGCAAATGCAAATGCCTCTGATTGCAACCTGACACCTCAAAGAGAGAAAGATTCTATTAAGTTTGAGTGAAGCCCTCTCCTCTTTTTATATTATCTCCCGGAAAAACGGAGGAGAAGAGACAGGGCCACTCTCAGGCCTTTGTAAATCCGATCAGACAGACGTAATGCACTTGGGCAATGTGAGATTTCTTTAACGAACGGAAAGTTGGGAGGGGGGAGTACTGCGTTCTTCTCATTTCTCAATTAAATACGCCTCCCCCCTCCCTTTTTATCCCTAAAAAAAGGGGAAGAAATCGTGAACGGGAAAACAAAAGGGAATTAAAGTCGACGGATTGTCACATCTCGTTTCTTCCCATTCGTAGTAGTGGAGAGACTCCGGAATTATTCCGCGTGCGGAATTATTTGGGACCGGAGGCTGTGTCGATTAGGTATTCAAATGGGTGCTTAAAACTGGTGCTTAAAAAAACTCGAGAGAAGTTTGTGAGATCCGAAAATGCAGTCAGTTGTCATCACTCATTTGCAGAAAAGTCCACACCGGAAGAATTGCCAGACACATAATTATAAAAGCGGTTCGTTAATACGAGGATGAGATTATTTATGAGAATTCAAGGAGAGGAAAATTAAAAAAAAAAAGTTGGATTGAGGGTGGCATTATGTGTGCTTACACTTTCTAATGAAAGTAAAGTTTTAATTTTTGCTTATTTTCGTCCTTGTCAAATGGTGACAATCGGATAAATATGAAAAAAATTGGGTATAATCACCTTACGCTTGAGTGATTATTATCTGTAGAAAGATATGTCAAGATTTGGGAATAATTTTTGTAAAAATTTAATTTTGTTGTTTGTAATTTGGAAATCATTGCCGTTAAGTTTTTTTTTTTTAAATATATGTTTAGTAATAACTTGGTGTCATGTACACATGTCAACTAAATTGAGAAAAGTAGTTAATTACGAAAAACTAAATAAATCGGAAAATCATTCAAACCTTTGTTATATTTCTCTTTATTTTTAGCATCATGATACAAAAATATTATTACTATTATTAAAATGCATTTGAGTATCACTTTAATGCCAAATTACAGTATAAGTTTATATTTTAGTGAAAAATTCTAGAGTTAAAAGAGACTAATATATTCGAAGGAATGTATGAAATTTATTCTTTTAGTTAATTAAATGTTCTAGTTTTTAAATGTTGGAAAAAGGTTAGTTTGCAAATAATATCTTAGTTTTGTAAATTATTAACTATTATTAGAATAACTTTTAATTTGTGGTGCCAATCACAAAATTAAATGAGAAGGCTCAATACTTAAAATACAAAAAAAGGCGCACTATTTATACTCAAATGAGGCAATTTTTTAAGTACTTTGAAGACAGAGCTTTTAAATGTCGATCTCGAATACAATATTTTAAAACAATTAAATAGCGTAAAAACTTATCAAGTGTTAGTTTTATCTCTTTATAGTATAATTTATAGATACTCGACGTAATATACCTTTAAGTATCAATATAAAAGTCATATATATTTCGCCTTCTTATCGTTATGGAAGAACTTCTTTATTAGGCAATAACATATGTTTTAAATGTAAACAATATATTTTAAGTTTTACAGTGAAAATGTTTTAACTGAATAACATAAAAAATAATAAAATTATCCTTTTGAAAACATAAAACATATTTAAATGTAAAATCGTGGAGTTAGAAGATTAATTCATTGCTTGAAGTAAAAATATATAACAAATACGACATGACACATCATTACCAACAAATAAGACATGACATATGATTACCAACAATAAAATATTTACTATTCTAAGAAGTTCGCGGTAGTTCTCGAAGGAAAAATAACAATACAGTTGACTGGTAGGTAGTTGCCGTTGTCATACGTCAAGTTCCCACTAGATTTGCCTAGAAAACATTCCAGTTGACATTTCCCCAATTTCAAATCGTTGTATAAATACAAATCATAGCCATCAATAAATCATCATTGACTGTCTTACCACACCTTTATCTCTTTGCATACTTTCTTAATCACATCTCTTAAGTTACACGATAATCATAGCGTAGACATTTGTAAACAGGAAATGGTTTTTGAACTGGTGACAACTTCCTTCAGGTATAGAAGGGCTAAACTGTTTGTAAGAGGGGCAGATGTCCCAAACCTTAACTTGTGATATGGGCCCTCTTTCTTATGAGGTACAGATAACAGATATTTTTTCTAGAATCATCGATCGTCAGTGAGTTATTGTCGAGTTTGTCATTGTATGTCTGTGTCAAATGCTAAAAACCACTCTTTTCCTTTGATCGTTAGAGCATTGTACAACGACTGAGTTTTTGACAAGCTTCAAGTCTGGTCATGAATCAAGCGAAAGAACGACAGTTGTCTCCAGAAAATGATAGTAACTCTCGAAAAGTACAACAAGTCCTGGTATAGAAAGTCACAGCATTGAATGATGGATGGTGAGCATGGGTTTTGTGCTGTCATCTTCGTCCTGACTTTCCCGAGAAAAATGAGGCTCTTGAAACGGCGTCACAATGCCTAATTGGCGTCATAAATTTTGCATCGTTGTTGAAAAGATGGAGGAAGAATCGTTTTCTAGAACAGACTAAACAAAACAACTCTTCTAATTAGGCACGTTTGTAACAGGGTAATACCACTTCAGATAATTTTGTGTTTTGAGCACTAGCACACTAATTACGAAATGACAGGTATTGAGTTTTCAGTCTACAAATAAACTAAGTAATTGGGAGGCATTTAAGTATGATTCCATAAGTTTTAAGGATCATAGCCGTCCCAAGGTATGTCAAAATATATATTTCTAAATTCATTCAAGTATGTCTGATGATGGCTTTCAAAATCAATGAAGGAGTTTATTTGGACAAATGAAATGTCTACATATACCAATAAAAATGGATCTAACCAATTAGTCACATAATATTTTTACAGTTCAGATGTAGATAAACTCGGTAGAAATTAAAATACACAACATATAAAATCTGTACATCTTTATGCTTTAAATAATATACATTATGTCTTAAATTCGTTACAAATAATTAATCATTTGAGTTAGTTAAAAAATACATTTAGATATATGGCTGCTAGATTTACTTTTCGTTAGTAATTAAAATGCAACTTAATTAAATATTAAAACGTATTAAACAAAAAGTTTCAAAATTTGGCTGAAGAAAGACTTGCAAAAAGTCTTTAAGTATGAAAAAATTAATATTCGCCCACAAAGATGACATATCTTGATTTTCCTTTCCAATTCAAACCCGAAATTATTCTTAAAAATCTGTCTATCTGCAACGTTATAGCCAAAGTATTAATTTCCAAAACATCATTATCTAGAGCTAACCATCTCCATTTCAAAACGCCATTATTCCCGATTCCTTTACCTTCGTAACATCTACCATCACAACCCTTGATGACTAATAGTCGATCACACACAAACGTTTAGAGGCAATCTCCTCCATCAAACCTCAAATCGGCTCAAACTCACGCTCTCGACCCTTTCAAAGATGAAAACAGATGTGGTGGTTGAATAAAGATGTAACTATTATTTTGATTGTTTTGTGAAACAAAGGTCCACCTCTTGTTATAGCATGCATTTGAATACGGTTAATATGAGTAAAAAAAAAAGGAGAAATATAGATCTTACGAAACTGGACCGAAGGCATTGAGAAAAGTGAAAGAAACACAGTGTATGGTGTTTACTTAGAGCATAGATGGGTTTAATCACTATTTGGTTACTATATTAATTACTTTTCATTGCAATAACTTATCTTATTAATTATTTTATAGTAAAAATCAATTACTGTATGCCTTTGAATATTAGTCAATGTTACATTTTTCCTGTAAACGAACATAGTTTCTTATATTTTTTAAGATACCATTGCGTTGTAAATTTATTTATGCTTGTGAGTTTAACTTTTGCACTTCTCTTGTAAGTGAAAACCTATTATGCTGCCTATCTGTCATTTGAAAGGTCCATGAATTTTTTTTAATAAACATCTGTCCATACAAAACTCAGGACCATTAAATAAAGTTTCGATGCATTAAACTTCATTCATTTTGATAAATTATTAATGTAGAGATATTGTGGAACGAATGTGTTTGCTGTTATCTCACGTTAAAAATCTAACTATATTTGTGTAGAGGATATTTTTCTTTCCTAGTGACTCGTGGATAGACATAAGCAATTGTAAATATGCAAAAAAAAAGCATTGGAGAAAAATAATGCTTTAATCTTCATTAGAAAAAGTTATAATTATTTTCAATACATAACTTAGAACTAGTTAAATACCAGTTAGCCTTCATTCAAACCACAACTACGATATTGCCCCCCCCCCCCCCCCTTACGATATCTCACCTACTCCACTTACAGAAAAGCCAACTTTATCTTTGATCTTCTCCTAAGTCCAGCTGCTAATGTCTGGGACGGGGAGGGCATCCACACAAAAAAAGGTGTTAATAACCATTCGAGGAAAATAAATCATCAAACTTAAGTATCTACTATCGGAAATATCTCTAAAAAAGGATTTTATCCTCTTCCCCCTTTTGGCCTTTTTCGATTAGAAATTATTATTTCGTGCAGTTGGATTTTAAATTTTGTTTCGCATTTTATACCCGAGAATGAACAATAAATATTACATTTGAGTATAATGATCTAATTTTTTTGTAGCTAATTTATTTATAGCCATGATATATTTTATTTAAGACCAATCAAAATTATAGCTATAAGTTTAATAAAAAGTTAAAGTTGTTTGTAAGTTAAGTTTGCAATTATATTAAGTTTTTCAAGTATTTTTACAAAGCTAACACTGGTTTAAACAAGAATCTATTTTTTTAAATGTTTTTTTTTTTTTTTTTGTAAAATCCCGTGGTATTGGCCCGGGACATAGGCCCGTGACATTGAAATAGCAATATAAACATAGAGTTTGTTATTAAAGAAAAAATATCATATTAGAGTTAATCAATAATTAGCGAAATATTGCGATTCTTATTTGTATTATTGTTATAGAGGTGTATAAGTTTTCAATCGTTCTCATTTTATATGCTGATAATAAGGAAAAATGTTAAGAAAAATCATTTACATGAATTGGAATTGATTGGCTTTGATCCTTAGTAAACAATTTCAAGTAGACATTTCTAGCAGAAACTTAAATGACGGATTAAAGGGACCACCCTGATTTGAATGGAAACCAAACGAATCGGAATACGCATTTCAACCTGTCCCTTTCCTCAAAGACAATTTAGCCGAACTTCTCGGAATAAAACGGCACAAAATCGTATCAATTAAAACCAGACAAAGAACCGCCTGATGAAGCTTTTACGTGAATCAAACGCAGCTGTCACATTCATTCATCATTCTTCCAAACCTCCGTTTTGAAAAGAGCTGAATGCTGTCACTCACAACAAGCCAAAACACTGAATACGTGCCAGCGCGATCGACAAGGAAGTTTCTGGATAAACAGTCTGAAGCTGATACCGTATTCCTTCTGTGGTCCGTTTAACCTTGGCCATTATATTCCTCCAGCGTTTTCACTGGTTCGTTCTCTTTTGTTTCATAAATCAGTAGCATTTAGGAGTGACGCAATTTGAGAGACACTTGCCAACCGACACACTGGGTCGATCAGTCAATGTCTGAAGGAACTGTCAAGCGGCTCCTCTTATTTATTGGCGAGCGAAGCCTAAACGCCAATTTCACTATTTAGAAGGTTGAAGGAGTAAGAATTGGATAGGGGGCGCTGTGTTCCCAAATACCAAGTGTTTAACAGGTGTGCCGCCACTTGTATAACTTATTTTTGTTGAATGGCAAAAAGGGTAGCTAAAAATTAATTAATGCGAAATTGTTCCTTTGCTATCCAAGTTTCAAAGTAAGTCTGTACCGTCTAATGGGACAACTTTAACCCATTAAGGGTTAAGTCCCAACTTATTTCTACCGTCATATCAGTCACAATTTTTAGCTGCTGGTCAAGGCAGTGTGTGTACTTATTGAATAACACTAACGAAAATCATAAAATATATATTTAAGTTATATCGAAACAAAGATGCAAAAATGCTATAACTGGAGGGGAAATATAAGGGAAGGAGACGAAAATATTTTTTAGTTTCTAAAAAGAAGATTAACAATAGATTTTTTTTATATAAATTTGCAAATTCCCAAGTAATAACTGGTCAATTATGTGAATACTTCTACCCTTTTAATTAGTACAAATCCATCACTGAATAAACTAATACTCCTATACTCCTTGCCAACTTAAGTTGGGTAAATAGGAATATGCTATGGAGACTATCCTTACGCGCATGTAAAGGGTTCCATAACTTATTTGTAAATCCACCCGGAAAACATGTTTAAAAAATTAATTTCGTTTAAGTTGTAACAGATTTGAATATTATTTGAGAAAATTTGGCAATTTTATCAGAATGAAGAGTGTATTTTGGTTAAATTGTATTCAGATCATTTTGTATGTAAATACAGACCTTACATGAGTTTCCAACTGACGGACCAACCGCGCTTTTCCCCCTGCCTTTTTTACTCTTTGTTTTTACCCAAGTTAGGTTGTCACGGAGTATAGACTTTTAATACAATGCTATTTTTAATAAAAAGTTCCAAAACATTGTGTCCACTGGATACCTCAGTGGGTTAGGCCCATAAGCCTGTTTGGTTTTTGTACCTGCAATACTATCGAGTCACGAATATTGATGAGGTCTTTTCAAAAACATCCTTTGTCAATCAAGCAAATGTTTTATACGGAGGAGGGGAAGGAAATCGTGCTTAAATTACTCTTGAAAGGATTTGAAAGAGATAAATATGCCCTGTACCTGCAAGAATGAATAGTTACAAAGTGAAGATTTATCTGGTAAGTGTAATTGGCTTCAGAGGTTACTAGACAGAATATATTTTAAAGTAATGTCTAAAAGAAAGAATGGACTTAGTTAAAGTGGGGTAGAAGATGTTTTTTTAATAAACACACAAAAAAACATTTTTTTAAATATAATTTTAAATGACTTATTGTGTTCTTTGCATGACTTATGAAAGGAGTTTTTTAATGTTTTTTTCCCCCATAGTGTAAATATTATTTCGAAAGTGTTCAAAAAACAAACAAAAAAAATGAAGTATAGTTTAGCATTATACAAAATGTATTATTGTTACTCTCTAAATTTCTCAACCGTCAATTTAAATAGATAAAATATGGCAGTAGCAAGTTGAGATATGAAAAACATTTATAAATTTTATTTATGAAATGCACTTTATTCCTTAGAAACATAATAAGTTTTAATTGAAATAATTGAAAGTACTTACTACTGGTTTAGAAAAATTAAATTAAAATTATAATTATGTATTATTATGTGGTATAAAAAATAAGCTTAGTAAACATTCAAAATATAAATTTCTTAAAATTACATGTATGCATTAATTTAAAAAAAAAACTAAATAATATTTTATAAAATATATTATTCACGTTTCATGTAAATATTATGCTTTACAAAAACTAACAAATATTTATCACCTTAAATTTACAAAAGATGTTATAAAAAATCCTTTTAGAAATAGATGTAGAAAGTTGGTTTTTTTTCCAAAGCCTTTCCAAAGGAGGAAAAAAGAAAGTTATACTTTCTACTCAAATTCGATAATGACTTAAAAATAACCACTCATTTCTTGTACAATTAAGATTGCGATTTGACACATCTCGTTTCCTTCTATAAACAAACAGTCTTGTGCAAATAAAGAGCCATTGCCGAATATCTATGTACAAGGAAAGTTGTGTCAATCACAGCACTTCACAATTTCTATTCAAGTAATAATAACGAAGTCAGGGGTCTCCAAATTTATTTGATTTGGAGCCATGATAAAAAAATTCTGATTTTTGGTCGATATAATTAGCGCAAAGGAGCTGAATTTTTTTTTTCAAATTTAAAATAAATTATAATGTGTAGCAATTTTATAAACAATTTATAACGAATACACAATATTATACTTGTGATATAATTTATGCATGTTACTTATTATTGTTATAGTTTGCATCTGGAAGTGTTTCTTGTTATTTGTGTGAAAAAAACTGTTTGCTATTATTTGTATTACATATTGTTATAATTTTTTAGTGTTATAATTTGTGTATTGTTATAATTGTCTTTTTAAGTATTTAGTGTATAATTTGTGTATTGTTATAATTGTGGTTAAAAGTATTTGGTGTTTAATTAGTGTATATTTTGTGTTTGTTATAATTGTGGCTAAGTATGATTATTTCTATGGATATTTGTTACTATAATTAGTATATGACACTGTTCATTATTACTTGTACATGAAACTGTTAATTATTATTATAATCTGTGGGAATTTTTGCACATTAATCAGTGAAAATGCTCATTTTCAACAATTTATTAAATTAAGTTTTTTTTTCTACAATTTGTTTGTTGTTGTTATTATCGTGACCATGATTTGAAGTATATAGGACCAAAAGCAGTTCTATACAAATTACAAATTATTATAATTTGAATAGAATTATCGATTATTATATTTTGTGTAAGATTTTGTTTAACTACATATTTTTTTAATTAATATACACAGGATGTTGAAGATATCAGAAACAAATAAATATGCAAAAATATTCTACATATTTTCTCTACAAATTATAGCGCAGTTAAGATTAAAAAAATATTGATTTAATATTCATTCTGTTTTAAGTGTTTCTTAAAACATAAATTAGGTTCTTAATGTCTGTCAGAAAGGTTAAAAAAAATTACGGGTCGCAAAGTTGCTAGAAAAAGTTTTGCGTTTTAGGCGTCGACTTGAAAAAAATTTGGAGACCCTTCTTCTGTTTAAAATGAAAAGACATAAATGCCCTAATAACACGCGGAAAAAATTGACAGCTCACATCAATCTAAAGTGTTAGGAAAATTTCTGTGTCACAAAACTGCTTTTTAATGGTTTAAATGCTCTTCATAATGCAGCTCTTTTCTAATAAAAAGCCCATAGAAAAGTGTTTTCGGATAAATCGTTCTACAATGCTTGATTGGCAGTTTTGATTGCTCAATCATGGAGCTTAAATGAGGTTTTTTTCTAATGTCTCTTGAGTTTCCTTTATGAATGAAGTTTGTTTGAATGGTGATATTCCTGTAATTATCTGTCATGTTTTGATTTGTGGTGAATACTGATTAAATAGTTCGTAAACGATACGTGCTCTATTGACATTTTTCTGTAATTGGATGAAATTTGAGTTTTGTTAAAGTTGCATCGAATTTCCCAAATTTTAATTATTGGAAATTATGTGGCAAATAAATCTGCTTAATTATGTTACACTACAAATAATAATTTATCTTTTAAAAGTTTAATTCCGATTTAAAATCTAAAAAGTTCTCTAATACTACTTAGACCTGACTTTTTACGATAAACTAGATACACAGTAAAGAAAGAAACGTTTTAAATTTGTCGTGGGGAAATAATTGTTAAAAAAAATTGCAATTGCTGCATGTTAAGAGTTATATGTAGAATTCTAAAAAATGTGGACGTGTGTGTTTATTTCTACTTTATAGCAATAAAGTTTAAAGTTAACAGCTTGGCATCTAAATGCCAATTTCACATCGATAATCTTCTTATGAAGCCAAATTTATGTACCTACGTACTGTGTTAACAACTTTGAGCTGGGTTTCACCCTAAAAATGGTATGTTGTAGGTGAAAGGAGGGGTGTAGTGAAATGTTTCACCATATTTTAGGTATTCGGTTGAGAATTTTTTCAGATTACCAAACACCGGAGCCTTTCTCCAAACAGCCGCTGCAGCTACTAGTAACCATATTTTTGGTGCAACCTGGTGTCAAATTTTTCAGCAGTGTAAGGAGCAATGTCCTATTTAAAACAATGAACATCAGCCTCTTTGCTACTGATATCAGATTAAAATCTCCCCCCAAAGTAATACCCCAATTTTCTTTCGTCTCATCACACACATTGCCTCTTTCGCACTTTCTATTACTACTTGTACTTCTTTAACTATAAAACATACTACTAAATAAAAACTTAATACATACAAAACATCTTTCGTACTGATATCATATTCGAAACGCCTCCTAATAGTACGAGAGCTAGCAACGTCGGAAAAACAAGCATTTCAGGTGGGCCAGTTTTAAGATATGCTATCTCTCTCACTCTCCCGGACATCATAAGGGCTATCTGGCTGGCGGTAGTGGTTGCGTTCCTCAGTGCGCATCCTACTAATACAAGTAAAAAATTGATTTTTCAAATCATTTTAGGACGTTTTATTTTTTTATTATTATTTTTAGTGAACTTTTTGCAACATAAATCTATTATTGCCAGTCATTTTTATTGTTGTTTAAGCTGTGCCAGACGCTAATTTTGATTTTAAAAGCTCAAGTGTTGCCCAAATTGTCAGCTCATTACAAGTATTGCCACATGGTATTGCGCAATGAATGACGATGACGTAATTACAATGATCGGCGAATTCACACCTGAGCTGGTAATTTGGGCAACACTTGAGCTTTCAAAATCAAAATTAGCGTCTGGCACAGCTTAAACAACAATAAAAATGTCTGGCAATAATAGATGTATGTTGCAAAAAGTTCGCTAAAAATAACAATAAAAAAATAAAACGTCCTAAAATGATTTGAAAAATCAATTTTTTACTTGTATTAGTAGGATGCGCACTGATGAACGCAACCACTACCGCCAGCCAGATAGCCCGTATGATGTCCGGGAGAGTGAGAGAGATAGCATATCTTAAGACTGGCCAACCTGAAATTCTCTCTCAAAAACGTTGCTAGCTCTTAGACTATAAGGCAATG
Organism: Hylyphantes graminicola; assembly: GCA_023701765.1. Classification (NCBI taxonomy): domain Eukaryota; kingdom Metazoa; phylum Arthropoda; class Arachnida; order Araneae; family Linyphiidae; genus Hylyphantes; species Hylyphantes graminicola. The sequence continues at coordinate 54,949,555 of CM043119.1, forward strand.
CTCCGTTCCCCTTCCACCTCATCACACAAAATCAAATCAACACATTCTAGTACTCTTTTACGACAAAATTTGCCACTACTTTCTACAATATTAATACAATACATCTTTGTTAATATCATATTAAAAACGCCCCCTAACGCAATATTTCTTCTTCCACTTCATAACGCAAAATAAAATTCTCACATTCTAGTACTAGTACTATTTACCACAAAACATACAACGCATCACACGACCTTTATACAAAACTTCTACAACTGATATCATATCATATTAAAGACGCCTCCAAACGCAATACATACTTCTTTCACCTCATCACACGAAATCAAATCTGCACATTCTAGTGTACTAGTACTTTTTACTACAAAACACACTAAGCATAGCACAACAAACTTAATACAAAACATCTGTAACTGCTATCATACTAAAAACGCCTCCTGAAGCAATACTACTTCTTTCACCTCATCACACGAAATCAAATCCGCACATTCATGTACTAGTACTACTTACTACAAAACACACTACGCACAATAAACTTAATACAAAACATCTGCAACTGATATCATATTAAAAACACCTCCTGACGCAATACTACTTCTTTCACCTCATCACACGAAATCAAATCCGCACATTCTAGTTCTAGTACAGCAACCCCTCGTTATATCGCTCTTCCCGGAAGACATGCAAGAAACTGCGACATAACCGAATGAGCGATATAACGAGCGACTTGATAAACATTATACTACTAATTACATTGAAAAAATTGGAAGACATCATACAAGGCGCGATATATCCGAATGCGCGTTATAACGAGGCGCGATATAGCGACAAATTTAATACAAAACATCTGCAACTGATATCATATTTAAAACGCCTCCTAACGCAACGCAATACTACTTCTTTCACCTCATCACACGAAATCAAATCCGCACATTCTGGTTCTAGTACTAACTACAAAACATACCGAGCCGATTAGGAAACAGCAAGTTGCAAGCCCTGGCATTTCTTTCTTTTGCAGTGGCTTTCGGCCTTATCTCGTGCCCTTAATAGCCCCCGTAGGGATGCAAGGGGCCGCGCTAATGAAAAACACAGGGAGAGAAGAGCTAATCCCGAGTAGAAGCAGGTCTCTTCAGCCTTTTTCCCAATTAACAGGGTTTGTTAACGACGATGCCTATCAAGTGTCTTTTGGAGATGGGGGATGGTTGTTAGTTTTGTAGAACTAGTATTTTCGTTATTGTTCTTTATTTTTTAGCCTACTTTTCTTTTTTTTTAAATTCAATTTTTAAAAAAAATGAAAAAAGTTGGTATTGACAAGCGGTCGATGTCCATATCCAATTCCAAAATCGGTTCTAACCATCCGATCTTATAATTCTTTTTTTTTGTGTGTGTTAGAAATGTATGACCTCGGAGACCCAACTTTCATATTTTTTGACCATCTGCCTGTACGGTCGGACGGACATCAATCGACTATTTGTCGACGAATTTCCCATTGAAGTAGCATTGAAATTCAATTTCGAGTCATTTTTATCGTTGTTGCCAACTCAACAATGACATGAGAAACTTTATTCATTTAAAAATAATATTATTTGAAGCAATTAAAATTATATTTGTGTTGCAGATGTTTTTAGATGCTCCTCCATACTCCAAATTTTAAAAGTTAGTGAAATTTTAAATTTTAAAAAATGGTATGTGTTGCTGGAAACTTGATATTCAATCAATTCTACCAACTTTTGGAAGAGGTTTGGTTGTGGAAATAATTTCTCAATTGGTTTACACATGAGCATTCTTTTTTTTTTTTTCAAAATAAAAATGTTACTAATATTTCCTAAAGAAAATTATATGTAATGTTAAGAAATACAGTAAACCACAGTACAAATGTAATAATGTATGTATACAATTAAAAAAAAAACTTTAATATTATTACAGATATTACAAAAGTTATTACTATTGTAAACTCCTAATCGCAATCGTGATTCTGTTGAAGTCATTCACAAAACACACTTACAAAAACTAAAAATATTTATCTGATTAGTATATTTTAAAAATTCTTCTTGAACAAAAGAACAAGCATCTTTTTCAATGTTAAAGACCGAACTACATGTTAACGAAGAACATTTCACTTCTCTTTATCATTACATGTCTCCATCTCCAAGATTTGTTGGGACATGGCCGGGGTCGCTGACGAGTCGTTTGGGAGGGTAGGAGGAGGGTATTTGTGGATCGTCTGCATCTTTGGAACCTCCCATGCACCCAAGGGAGCGGATCTTTGTAACAGTGGGAATGGGAAACAGAGCTCGTTACATGAAGAACTACACTGCATCAGCTGTTTTCGTTTTGTTGGAGAGTAGGTAGATGTTGGATCTAGGGATGTAGATACTAGATGATCGGAAGTGGACGAGAGGGCAGCAAGTTGGCACTACTAATTGATGTTGAGTGACTTTAGTTGGAGTTAACAAGGGAGATGTTTTATAGGAAAGAAATGTGTGATAACATTTAGTATTTTTAGTTTAACTTTTAATTTCTAAAAAGGCCCGGACAGCCGTAAATAAGGATTCGATAATGCTATTCTTATTTAATAAATTTACAAGGCAACAAAGGGCTTACGCAGCGAAAAATTGCAATGTAAGGGAAATTGCAATTGCAGTTGGGATTTTATATTGGCTGTACTTTACACACACAAATCCTGTTTATTAAAATTCATGTTCACCTACTATGCCTCTAAAATGAATTTATCCTGACAATGATAGGCCATGCTGATAGTGACATTTTTGAGATAAAACAAAGGCTTTTTTTATCGTTCAGTACCTAAAACGAAATATAATAAAGCAATGAGAGGCGATATTGAAAGTCGTGTAATGTAACTCCCATCCCTAGTTTTTAAATACATTTATTTTAAATAAAAACAAATGCTTCAATATTTTACATAAAAAAATGCTAGAAAGTTCACACCTCAAGTTTCATTTTGAAATGATTAAAAGGCTCCGTATCCGGTTGGGCAATTCCCAAAGCGAGTTTCACCTTGATCGTGACTCAAAAAGTAATAAATATGCCACAAGTCATCGACGACCGTTTCATTACTTGAAGAATTGAAAATTATTTCTGATTGATGATTCGCGAGAAAAAGAAAGCAATACGTTTCATCTTCAGTCAGAAATATGTTTTCGTCAAAACTTGATAGTATCTAGTTCGGTAATTTATAGCCTGATCCTGAGGTAAACAAGTCTTTGTCTGGTATATAGTTTTGTATCTGTTCAAATATGATGATTTAATGTCATTGATATTTTAGAGTCATGTTAAGAGAAAAAAAGTATTTCTATAATTATGACAAATCGGATTGTTTATTCTTTAAAAATATATATTAAGATATTAACAATTAATTACTACGTTAAATCAAAGACACCATTTGTGTATAAAATTACCATATACAAATTCAATTGTCCTTGTTATCTTAATGAAACGTCAGTTGAATTCGCTAGTGAGAGAGAGAGAGAGAATGAGAGTAGTTATTGGTTACGTTATCCAAATATTTTAAAAGCGAGTTGCGAATTATGATTCCTCTGTAAAATCATTTGAGGCTCTACCGGAAATAGTCATAATCTTCACATACATTTTCGGGAAAAAAAACTGTAACATAGGATTTGGTATGAATTTGTCGATTCTAGTTTTAATCCTCTGATTAATACACACTTATAAGCAACTCACCAGCGAAACGCATAAATTTTAAGAATTTATAAATACATAATTTGAATAAATTTTAAAATTTGATGTACGGAGGAATCATTTATAATTATTTGATAGAGAAATATAATTTTAAAAAATTAAAGAAATTGTCAATTAAAAATTAAAATTTTATTTTCATGCGGGTAGTTATTCCTCCGATCCGATCTCTAAGAATCAAAAACTCATCCTCACTATATTCTTACTCCAACGCAAATAAACAAAAAAAATCTTTTATAGGCAGGTTACAGTTCTTAAATGTCAGCAGAAATGCTGATTGAAAATAAATTCTTTCTCGAGACCCAAAGATCCAATGCCATAAAGGAACCGAAACTCAATCGGACCACCAATCAAATGAAAACAGGAATGGAATCCAGAAGAAATTACGTCACCTGAAACAAGCCAATTGACGATACACCCCTTTAGCTCTTTCCAAACCCACAACACAAAAATGACTTATTCCGAGCATTAACGGCACCCAGAAAGACCCCATCCCACATCTCCAACCCCTTTCACTCCGAGTTGACGTCAAGGCAGGCAGTTTATGGCTGCCGTTTGTGCACATTCGGACTTGAATGACTCCCTCTATCTTCGCCCGCATCTTTTAATTACTCTCTAAAGACGCGGGCCGCACAAACGCGGGGACAACACCGATATATCTGGCTCCTCCGCTCCTCCCACCTTGGTCTTAAATAGTGGGAGTAGTGGTGTGGATTGTCATTGAAATGCTATCATTGTGTTTGGGTGGGCTGTGGGGCGCCCTGTGGTCAGAGTCTCGATCTCCAGATCGGAAGGTCCCGCGATCGAGACCTGGTCGCTGAAAACCCACCGAGCATATGCGGAGTACGTGCTCGTTAAATCTGTTGGGTCCTGTGGGCGGTCATTGCGCAGTTTCCCACTGGTACAGGTACCTGGAGACTATTTTCCTCCCCTTCTGGGACATGCCTAAATTGTGGAGGTGACGCGCGTTAGATGCTTTATGCTTTATAACTTACCAATTTACTACTTGAAGTATCTACTTATTTTATCTTGATAAATTAAGCAAAATAATTCACTGAACACAAAACTCGGGAGAATTACAATCAAAAACTTATTCTATGAAATAAAGGATTAATTTTTTAAAAAAAACTTTGAATTTATAAATGAATTTGTTTAATTTTTATTAATATAAGACAACAAACACTTTTCCTTCTTCTTGAGCACTTATAAAAGTTATGATCTCAAACCACTCTGTTACTCACATCTCGTTTTACTGAGGCCGCGGGCTGTATGACTTATTTTATCGCATCAAAACGACGTACGGCTTTCGTTCCACCGCGAAAAGAGGCTACCGTTACTTAACATTTATCATGTATATTTCGCCTTTCTGCAGGTTTGTGGCTTTTCATATGGGGGAAGGGGGGCACGCATTGCCGCCCTGGTAATAATATTTTGCGGTCGCGGGGCGCAACAAGAAAGCTTGCCGGGGCGGCACCGCCGAAAAGATCCCTCTCAGGTCAAGACATTCGTCATTTCGGGCCATTTGGTGGCCGCCCAGATGAACGGTGCCTCATTTGCACAAATTCGCGAGTCGTTACGGAGAGGAGACGAGGATGAGTTAAGGCCTCCCAACGAAATGGGAAAGAAGAAGAGGCTGCTTCTAGAGGGAGAGGGACTATGCAAATTTATATCTTTCTCCTTTTAAGAATGGCGCGGTTTGTTTCTTCGGTTTATACCGCGGCGGCCGACAAGATGAAATACAGTTATGAGGGCCTTCATTTCTCTTGATGAGGTAATGTTATAGAGACGCGGCCGGGATCCTATTGCTCCCCAGTGGATCTCCTTTCTGGATGGATGTGGCCATCCCCCCTCCCCCTTCCCCCCAATATCCATCCTTTTGGTTTCTTCTTTGCTGAAGCACGGGCTGGGATGGCCCAAGTTCATTAGAGATTGCGTGGGGTGGGGAGAGAGAGAAGGAAGGGCCGAATTGAATTGAGATGAGCCTGAGGGGTTTAATGACTGGACATATGGTGATGGGGTGCGGATAAACTGGGCTGTAAAAGGATGGCTGTTTTCCCTCGTGTACAAAGGGGATCCTGATACTATGACCGTGGAGATGGGTTCGCTCCTAATCAGTTGGGATGAGCAGACTCATTGAGGATCCGGATAGCGAGGGTTTAAAAAGGAGGGAAATGTGGTTTCTTTGTGTGGTTTACCCCTGGAGGGCTTAATGAAGCAGCTTGAGGGGTATCTGATTACAAATTTTATTAATACTCGTTCATGTTAATTTGCTATGAACGTTGTACATACTAGGTTTAAAAAGTGGAGTGTGAAGACACTAAATTTTAAAGTTAGTTTCAGTAAGTAGAAAAGCAAGTTTAGAAAAAAAAAAAGTTTTTCATAATTTTAAAAAAATCACAGAAATGTGTTGTTATTTGACTTATCTAGGAAATTCGAAGAGATAAGGGTATAACTTTGAACAATGAAGAGTTAAGTTAACATATTTTTTATAATGGGGAGTAACATTCCAATTTTAGCAAATAGCCTAGTTTTAAGTATAATGTTTGTTCAAGTATATAAATTAACGTTGCCAGTCATCTACATTCAACTTGTTTTACTGCATAAAAAACGAAAAATATCTTGAAAGATATTCATCAGACATCCTAAACATAATACATTATTCCACCAAATGTTGCTAATGCAAAATCCTCCCTCCAAAACTTAAAATTCACGAATTCTTATCACTCAGTTACAAAAAGACCATTAGGAACGTATAAAAAGCTAACGTAGTTTTGTTTTCAGAGAGTAAAATATGCTGAATATCCTGTGGTCTTGCAAGAGTTCTTTGATAAATTTAACATAATTGTAAATGAAATTTTGAAAATATTTTATGATTGTATCAGAACTTATTCAGTGCGGTTTTTCCAATCAATTTTGGCATTCATCTGCATGAAAATAAAAATATATTTAAACTATTTATGATTATGAAAAACTTATTGCCCTTAAAAACCCAGCTGGTCATTAAATTTGATATACATATTGTTCTAGCAAAAAAAGATTTTGTGGATGAAGTATTTAAAATGAAATAAATTTGTATTTTTGTTACGCCTCGATACTTCGTTGTTTAAATGACGATAGATGTCTAAATAACGTCAAAGAGAGAACTCAGTGACCACATTATGCACCGCATACCACATTGTGCACTCTATCACTGGGTAAAGGCCATTGCTACAGTGAATAATTGTCGATGAAAATCTGTCTCTAATCGTGAGTGAATATCGAGACTTAGATTAGTGCTAGGAGAGGCCGTAACGCAATCAGATGACGGTCAGTAACCTGAGAATCGGGGAGATCTCATCAAAAAGGATGCTTTCTCCTTTTGTTTTTGGTCTGAGATGAAGGTTTTTTGAAATTCAACTTCCGGGTGTTTAAAAGTAAAGAAATTCATCTGATCTATTTTGGTTTTGATTGAATTAACGTCACACTATGGAGCTGACAAATTTTTAAACTTTATTTACCTGGCTATTTCGTAAAAAGTTTTCATTTTAAAAAATAAATGTGTTCTGATAATATGAACCAAATAAGATCTTTTGCAAGATGTGCATTGCTAGTTGTGACACCGTTGCCGATCTGACTTTTGAAAAAATTTCAAACCTCTCCCAGTACGAAATAAATCCAATTGAACCTTAATGGTTACTGGTGCACGTTAAATCCGCCGTTGTCACAAAGACTTCCAAGTTCCCATAACAAATCAATAACAAGTGGACAAGTCAATTCTAATATAATTCTAAGATGGAACCGACGCTATTTTTCACGAAATTTTATTATTTGCAGGTATTCAAATTGTAGGTATTTAAGTATATATTTATATTCTAAAAAATATACTTTTTAATAAAACTTAGGTGCTTGTTAAAAGAATGAAGTAAGCACCAATGGGAGTGTAATATTAACTCTCAAGCTAACTGTTTTAATGATTTTAAAGATTGTTATAAAGCATAAGTATATTATTATTATTTTTAAGAAAACGCTTAAATAATTTATTTGAACAAGTTAATTTGGAAAAGTTGAACGACCAACGGGCAACTAATATTTTCCTCTTTTTAAGTTTGTTTTTATGGTTTTTTTTCTGCAGCAGCTTTTTATAAATATAAAACCTGAAATAAATGTAACAAGCGTCAGTCATACAGATTTTCCGATTTCTACACAGGTTAATTTATTTTCATCCTTATTTCGTATCCCTCGCCATAAAAAAATGTATCAAATATTCCAAACATAAAAACGGCCCCGAAAATATGACTCACGCAACTCACACACACATAAAAATATTGGATTCCGTCTCAAATTTATCGACATCGTGCATTTGTAAGGATGAAAAGAAACCTATTCACGGAAACACTGAAAACTTTGAATTTATGGACTTGGGATGAAAAAATAGCCCCTAGTTTAAGAGAGGAGAACTTTTAGACAATGTTTGCTTTCTCCTCAAACATAATCTACCTGGGATATACCTATATCCCATCACAATGCCCGTAACGAACCCCGAGATTAAAAGCAATGGCGTCATATTTCACACACCTTTTCTCTCAAAATCGACAATAATTTCTCCTCTTCCCATCTGCTATCCAGTTTATCATGACGCGTAAAAATAGGCGAGATCTCTCGGATGACAACAACCGTGGTGGAAAATAATAAAAGTGCTGTACACCCCTCCCCTATGTGCACCCATATATCTAACCCACCTTCTCTACAGAGGTGACATCAAGCGATGGGCAAGAATTATCAACATGGTAGACATTGCTGTTCCGCAAATAAGTATAAATATGTGTTCCATAAATATGTAAGTGTTCGTTGGGTTACTATCTTAAATGTTTGAAATTCTGCACCGATTACTTCCCCGACATTTCGTCATAAAATTAAACTCGATTGCACGAGGTTTTTTTTTTACCTGTATTCATCTAATTAATAAATTGTAATTACTTTATTTTGCTTTAAAATAAATGTAGGACGGAAGTATAGGTTGACAAAGAGCATCAGTGAACGAGCGAGAATTGCAACTTTTTGAAAGATTTATCGAGTGACCATCAGCGAAGAGACCAGGCGAGTGCCCATTAGAAATGTGTGTTTTTTTCGTCCATCTATGTAAAAAATGGACCACCGCAACGCAGTCATTGGACTCATTGTTACAAAGTCTTTTTTGTTTAGTCTGTATTGAATATCGCTTCACAATGATGTTCTTAGCAATCCGTATTCTGTTTAAGTAGTAAGATGCGGTTTAATTAGTCCTCTATTATGGAAATAAGTAATATGGAAATGTCGAATAAACCAGACCTTTGGAAAAAGCAACACTTACCGACAGCAAATACTACCAAAAAAGAAACGCAAATACTTGTACATCTTGTGTGACACCAAACCACACCAAGAAATCCAACAAGAAGGGAAGAGAAAGAACGAAAAAAAAAAGTTTCTCTTCAACCCATCCTTAACCCATTGTCTAACTGACTTTGAAGGATGGCTGGATGGCGCTGGTTAATGCCCAGGCAAAAAGATAATTTATGCCCGCATATTGAAAAACCTCCAGCTGACAAAAATGACCATAAAGTATAATGTCTTCCCCCTCCTGTGCAAACGTGGCGTATCTCCCATAACCAGAGAATTCCTGCTCTTTACCACCTGTTATGCCTTCGACTCGGACAATGCAGTGGCATTTAGGCTGGCATTGTGGCGAGGTAGGTTGTGTCATGCTGGATCTGGCGCAGTGGGGCGATGAGTTATGGGGCAGGGGCGACCCTCAAAAACGCGCAATAGATCACCGCGGACATCAAGGGATTAAGGGGGAGGGGTATCATAATTCAAATTTCGTTTGGGTGACACTTTTGTCCGGACGCTGGAAACCTATTTTGAGTTGGGTAACGTGTTGTGTAAATAAGTTGAGCTTTGAAGGCGGTAGCTGGTTTAACTAGTGACATTTCTCTCTCTCCCTCTCTTTCTATTTATCACTATCTTACCTCCAAAATCCTTCGCTATATTTAGTACCTGTTTATTTTGTTGACCAAGGTCCAAGTATAACTAAATGAAAGAACTAAAGGCAAGTTATTTATATAATTCTGTTTATATTAAACTTTTTAGACCAAGAGCAGATAAAGCAACTTGAAATGAAATCGAAAATTTAGATAGTGATCTAATTGGAAAAATATCCCTGAGAAAACCTTTTTTTAATTTAAAATTCAAAAATATGTTAATGATAAAAGGTATATTCCGAAAACTTCGGAGTAAACTTCTGATTGACTTGATTGGTAAGTAGTATATACACAAATGGACTCTTTCTCTTATGGTCTTTTTTTCACAAAATTTGAATTTGTATTCATTTTTACAGCATTCAAGGAACAGTAAAAATATTTAAAATGTAAGCCATTCTTTTTCTTATCTGAATACTAATTAAATAAATAACTTAGTTTCTACATTAATTCTTAAAATATACTTGGACGAAATCACATTTAATCTCTGGAGGCAGTAACGGCCGAAGCCAGAGAGTCTGAAGCCACGTCCCACTTGATAGCCTGCCCCTGACAGTGATGTGTAACGGACGAGACATTTTGCATAATCACTCCACAACATGTCGCCGCAAAGAGCATCAACGATTAATGCCCCTCCGGTTGACAAATAGTAAAATGATCTTGGAGTGGGCGGGGTTGCCAAAAATCCCTGGCAGATGTTCAACCTGATTCCCGATGAACATGAACTACAATCTATGAAAAAAAAAAAGCCTCAACCCCCAAACACACATATATCAAAATATAAATAAATAAGGGGCCCATGAAAGACCGAATCCAACCGGGTGTGACAGCCAACGCAGTCGAGTCCAGCGATTATCGCCAAAATTACCCTGTCTGATTGATGAAATGTCAGGCGGGGAAGAAAAGCCTGGAAACCTGGGAATCCCAGGATAATAACAATAATAGTAATAAAAAGACGGAAAGAAAGGAATAAAAGGGGGGCTTGATGATAAATAATAATAAAATATATCAGAGGAAAGGATGAAAAAAAAGATTAAAAAGGGCTGGACGTCCTACATTTGACAGGGTTGCTCGGATGGGCTTTGTAAGGAAGAGATATTTGTCGCCAAAATTGGGATGGTTGAACTGTTGGGGCATTTTAATTTTGAATAATTGGATAATTAACGCGTGGAGGATTAAATTGAGATCTTTGATTAATTTGTGAGCGGGTGACTATGGAAGTGAGCGGAGAGAAGTTTTGAAAAATTGTAATGACTATTAAGACAAATTATTGGTAATAATTTAGCTCCATTAAAGTGTTATGCTGATAAAGAATGATTGTGGTTACTCAAAACTTTGGACATAGATGAAGAATATTTTCGCGAGAAGTATATAAATATTACAAAAGAAATTGCTACTGATATTTGAGTAACACTTTGTAATTATAACGGCACAAGTTAGAGAAACTGGATAAAGAAGTGCAATAAATATAAATTGATTAATTACTCCCTCACAAATTTAAATAGCACGTCCGCTACAAATAAAAAAATAACGTTTACATTTCATATATCTTTCCAAAATCGTTTCTGAAATATCGATTAACTGTATCTTGATATTTTAGAATACTTACATTTTTAGCTTCCTTTACTATTTTTTAAAAAAATTCGAAAGCATTTATAAAAAATGGATGACCGTCTGTCTTTCTGTACTACCTGAAAATTCTTCTTATGTTATAAAGGCATGATATATTAGAGCCTATGTTTTATACATTTTGCTACCCCTTTGATTTGTCCGTTGAAGAACTCATTTTACGCAGTTTAATTTTAAAACGTCCCTCTCAAACTAACATTACTATTACACCACAAACCTATCTTTAACTTAACAAAAAAAAGCGATACTGCGCCAAAACTCGCCAAAAGCAAAGGGGTGGCCAAAACAAATATAAAAAAATCCGATGTTTGGTGGCTGGCTGTCGCAGGGGCTCAACTCCAGTGATGGAGTGATGTGACGTGGGGGAGGGGGCAGTCCGGGCGCAAAATGTCCGGGGCGCAGTCCATCAATGTCCCGGACAGCCCCGGACTAGTGTCTCTCTGCGGCGCGGATGTCCGCGCAAAAAGGACATATTTCAAATTAGTCATCATTCAGTTGACAAGGCCGGGTCATATTTTATCTGTCCCCGTAAATGTGGAGGTGACGCCTCAAAAGCTCTGGCTCCTCCAGAGGGAAAGACAGGCTGGACAAAGATGCCTGACGTATGAGATGCATTTTTTGTGTGCTTGGATTTGTGCTTTTCGTAGAGTAGTTCGTGAATGTTTGTGTTTGTTTAACTTTTACGGAAATCTTGAATCTTTAAATCAGTAAAGCTAGCTTTGAAACTTTAAATCTGAAAATCTACTCCATACACGGATGGATAGGGCATATGTAAAATTTTACCAAAATTCACCAGTCATTCACCATTCCATTCTTCGGTGATTTTTTTTTGACAAGTCACGTGGATACACAAAACTAATTCTGGCGATTGAAAATATTTTGGTATCGTCTTGGAGGAATAGTGGTGATATTTGGCGAAGTTTCACATGTCCTGTCTCTTCCGTGTATGTGATCCGAGGCACTGGAGCCTCATGTAAGTGTCAAAGCAGAATAAAGCAATTTTCGGTAGTTGTTAGCTAGGATTTGTTAGTTTTTTGTTTTACAATTTTTAAACAAAACGAATAGCGTTTCTGTGCAAACCGGATACACATGGGGTTGAACCAAAAACATGATTTAGTTGAACCAAACAAAATACCATACCATGTGAGGACCTAACCTTATAGGGACATCGTACACGCAACGTGAAGACAAAGTACTTCGACGGATTTACAGTGCACGAATATCTTATACACGACATTTTTTTTTTTTTTTGACGAATTTTCTTAAGTTTACAAAAAGCAGATTAAAGGGAAAAGAATGTTACTTTCCTTTCTATCTCTAATTCTGATGTCCGAGGGAAGGGATTTTTTGGCAAGGAATCACTTCTTTTTTAAAGACGATGGACGGAGGATAGTTTATTTTAGCTTTTTTAAAGTTAGACGCATGTATATACTTTTTTCATGCAATGTATTAAAGGTAAATCAAATATAAAATGGTAAATACTTTTAATGTTTAAAATGAGTATTAAAGTTGCTTAAAATAAATTGTTTGATGATTCTTTTTTTAACGAAAATTGTTTTAAACTTATTTTGAACCTAAGATTTTTAAGAGTAGATTGATAAAACATCAATATTCTACCATAGCCCGAAAAACCACGATCACCATTTTATCGATCACAATTTCCATACACATAAATAAAAAAAATAATGCTTCAAAAATTACGTTAAGATGACAGACAAAGATTAATAAAAATTAGAATAAATAATGATGACTGTTTATTAACGATTGCTGCCAATTGTCGCAATGACCTAAATCCTGGCAAATTATAATTCGCAAATATTTGTTTTCTGTAATATTTTTAAACGTTCTAAACCAACTGTTCTTTGCCTACGTGGTTAGACATTATAGAATACCTGATTTCATTCTTTTTATCACTATGCACATAATACATTTAATTTTATTTCCATATTAAAAAACAAAATATTTGACTTACACGGTTTATTATGAGGTAAAATATTTTCTTTCGAAGTTTTTCTATATTTATTTATTTATTTATTTATTTATTTTCCGAATTTATTTGTGAATTAGATTTGTTTCAATACAGTAAAAAAACTATAAATAATTAAACTTTTTAGTAAGAAAATATTTTCATTAGAAATTATCGTCTGCAGGTTATCATTTAATATAAAATATAATGGAATTTTAAAATGTTGATTATTAATTCTTCTAAAAATAATAAAGAATTTTTTTATCTATTTATTATAATTATTTTTGAGTAAAATGAAGATAATAAATAGGTTTGTTTCAACACTTTGTACAAGAAAACAAAATAACCAATGAAATCGCAGTATTTAGAGAGTGACACCATAAGAAATATTCCCATTAAGTTATTCAAATCGATACAGTAATTTATTTTACCATATAAAAATAATTTTGTTTAAGTAATAATTATGAAAACGATTTGTCATTTGTGTTTTGTTTATTGGCAACAATTTGAAACGAAAATATCAAATGAAAGATTCTATAAAATTCTAAAAACGTACTTCTTAAACACTTAATATGGAAGGAAAAGAAAATATTCCCGTACCTAATATTAGAAACTCAATAGAAAGTCTTCAAAAAGAGAGAAGTAAAGCTGAATCATATCTTTATGAACTGATTGAAATGAGAAAATCATTGGAAGTAAAAGCTGACCAGTTAGATGTTGAAATTTCTCAGTTGAACGAAGAAGCAAACAGAATCGAAGCATCTAAAGTAATTGTTGAATTCAAAGCTGCAAAACTAGAAAAGGAAGCTGACCAATTGGAGCAAAAGAACAAATCATTAGCAGAAACTTACAAAAATTTGCAGTCGAAGATGAAAGGTTACAAAGAAAAGCGTTTGGCCGATTTGGAACGCTTTGAAAATGAAATAGCTCCGTTGTGTGAGCGTTTTGCCACTGGTTCTTCGATTTATAATGAGAATTCAATTCAAGCGGAGACAGAGAAAGTTTACAAAGATATCGAAGAAATCGGCAAGGAATATGAAGAAATTTCCGTGGCGTTGAATAATAGCAAAATGGAATTGGATGACTTAATCTTATATCAAGCTCCATACAATGCAAAGGAGTTAGAAATTCCTTTGGCACAAAGAATAACTGTTTTGAGCATTTTCGAAGATGCACAGATGAAGGCTGAAGCAAGAATTGAAAACTTGAATCATATTGCAGCATTGAAGGAAGCTGAATTAAAAGATTTGGTGGAAGCAAAGAAAGACTAAAGCAATGCAAGTACTTATACTAATATTGTTTTAACTTCTTATATATTGTTTCGACTTATGACAGGATATATGTATTTCATACATAATCTTAAATTATAATTTCATTATTCGTCTCATATTCAGTGTTAATTGTTTCCCATTTTACGACAGTCACGTTGATAACCATTACTTTAATAATTGTTAACTTATGTACAAAATATCGTACGCCAAACTCCCATGTTTCAGACAGAAAATGTGACTTTACCATGTATTCCAAATTGAAGTACATACAAAATTAAAATACTTTGCAGTTCAAGATTGATTTTTTTTGTATTACTAATTCTTATTTTAAATTTTAGTTTATTAAGTAAGAAGTAGTTACAAATGTATATATGATATTTTATCAAGTGAACGCATTTATAAATAATATTGATAATTTTTCTTAAGTATACAAAAAAAGTGGTAAATATTTCGCTGCATATTTCATTTAAAACTTGATAGGTATGACAACTTCACATTACATTTTCAAGATCGCCAAAAGTCGCCAATGAGCAGATTGGTCATAGTCGCACCTTTTTTTAAACTATTATATAATTATTTATGACTGAATTAAATTTGCACCGTTAAAAATATATGACGTATACAAATTTTCCCAATAATAGAACTTGGGGAAGAGTATTTTGCAAAATAAGTACACATTTTATTATATTTATCACCAAAACGTTTACGTAATTTTTCAAAAATAAAGTTGCAACACATCAAATTGACCAGCAATTAATTAAAAGAAATACATCTGTAATCCTTTATAGAAAAACATTGATTAAATTTTTTTTGTGTGTCGAATACTTTACTTATATCAATGTTATTTATGAGCTTAGAAAAGTTTATTTTTATTATGCTTGGAATTGCAAAGTGGTTCCTATTTTTTATTTGGTTTTTCTAATTATCATCCTACTAGAGCTAAACGAGGGCTATTTGTGATGATGATGTTAAATGTAACTCAAATATATTAATACTTTTTATTAATTCTTTGTCTCTTTGATACGACCTATTTATCTTTTCAAACAGTACTTACTTCTTAAATTTATTTTGCCAAAAGTATTCAGATTAAAAGTACAGTATTTAACCAGAATAATAACTACATTTTTGATGAGTTCCAGCTTACATAAATGAACTCTTTATTTAGTTTTCCAAAAGCCAAATGCGTAGTTCGTGTTCCCTTCATTTTCCCAAATGAACCCAAGCTGATTGCTTGACAACCCTCAGTGTCTTAAAACCCTCCATCTTCAGCAAAGCCTTGCGTCTCAATCAGTAATTGCTATTTCTCTACACAGCAGCGATTGCGACCCTGATTTTGACACTCCACGAATGAATTTCTCGGTCCGAACTCGCAATTACGCACTGCCACAGCATTTCTCTTCCCTGTTTTTGACGGTTTATTATTACGAGTAAAAGGTGTCTTTTATGGTTTTGTTGCTACACAACAAAATGAGGCAGAAGTTTTCTCCCGAGACCCCCTAGAGTAGAAAGTCTTTAAGTAGGTATGCGTGAATTGAGGTTTTGGGGCCTATGTGTGTTTTTGAAAGTGTTTTAAGCCGGATCATTTACGTTTTCCGGTTTCGAAGTTTTAGCGATTTGATTGAGATTTGTTTGCTGTGCAAGGGAAGTTTCAATTATTTATTTGGAAATGGGAATATGTGGGACGCCTAAAGTTATTTGCAGTTAGTTTTAATTCTTCCTATCTTTTATAAATCGATTGCATGCCTAAATCAGCATAATTTAATGTTTTTTTTTAGGTTAAGATAGTAACTTAAAAAGCGGTTATTACTGAAATAAATGTTAGACAACTTAGCGTATGAATATTAATTCCATACACATAATTATTGCATTAAATAAGTAAATAAAAAGCGTGAGGCAGACTGTTAAAAAATCTTTTCAAAAATATTATCGTGAAAATGGGAAAAAAATTAATTCATAAATTTGCATGAAAACTACAGGTGCCTTTCCATGCGTTTGAAGGAAAAAATTTCTTTTTGTAGAATAAAATGGGAAAATGAAGTGTTAGGTCTTTTCATGCTTTGTTTTCAAAAAGTCTAAAATTGTATATTAGTTTGAAATAACATATGTAGTATAATAAAAAAAATGATTAAAAACTTATTTAATTAAAAACCAACTACAAAAAGTTTACCTTTACAAATTTTAAGTACTCAAAAGTATAAATGAAATCCCAATTAACTATTAAGTTCTCAAAAGTCTTGAAAAATTCAAATGCACTGTCAACTTCAGAAATCATTCCTATCACTTACCCATGCAATTTCTAAATTAGTTAAACAAACTTAACAAATAAAAAAACCTTAGTTACTCTTCAGAAAAATATCAAGATACCATTTTGATTAAGGGTCTTTCAACCATGCTACTCCTCTTGATTCTTCATCTTCGCTTTATTTTATCCCCATATGCAATGCAAACTACCGTGGCCGAAGCGACCATGCGAGAGCTTCAGCTATTAATGTTGTTGTCGCCACTTGGACTTGTCACATTGGGACGCGGAACAATATCTCACAGGTCCTTTTTCACACTTTGCAGTTATCGCACCTTAAAAGTGGTGTTGACGTCTTTTTTTTTTGGTGCTTGGTTGTAATGATTTTTGGCGAGGGTAAAGTTTTGGGGAAGGTTGGTGTTTTGAAGATTTGTGTTGTGCGAATGAATTGCAAGACAAATTATGGATTTATAATTAAATGCTTTGAAATAGTTTACTAATAATATTATTTTTTTAACCTGTTAAATTATGTATTGAGAAGCGAAACAATATCACATAGATTTTTGTTTTACACTTAATAGTTATCGCACCTTAAAAGTGGTGAAACTTTTTTGTTGTTGTTTGGTTGTAATAAATTTTGGTAAGGGGAAAGTTTTGCAATGTTGGGGTTTTGAAGATTTGTGTAATGTTAATGTATAGCAAGTATAATTATATGTTTATAACTAAGTGTTTTAAGGTAATTTAATAATTAATATTTTATAATTGGTTCGCGGAACTATATTTCACAGATCCTTTTTCACACTTTTGCAGTTATCGCACCTTAAAAGTGGTGCTGAAGTCTGTGAAGGTGGAAGTCTGAATGATGTGAAGGTTTTTTTTTTTTTTTTTTTTTTTTTGGATGTTAGGTTGTAATGATTATTGGTGAGGGTAAAGTTTGGGAACGTTGGAGATTTGAATCTGTGTAGTTTGAATGAATCTCAAGAATAATTATACTTCCAAAATTTAATATTTTAAAATAATTTACAACTTCATTTTTTAATAAATGCCTAGGGATTTTTGTATTTATGGATTTTAAAGATTAACAAAGGTTTTATTAACCAATATGGGTAAGATTTTCGTGAGAAAATGGCAAGAAGTTTCCCTCTCTAATATGAAGGTAATTGAAATTTTACTGAGCATAAATGAAATCTTTTTACTCCACTTAACGTTTTATCGATATCTTGTTAGCAGCTATATTTCTTTAATTAAATTTCTTAACAATCTGTCACTTCAAGACTTGATGAGATGCGCACCAGATGAGTAGGACACCTGAGGCAAGGTGGCTAACATATAATGAAGAAAAAAAATTAATTAAAATGTTAAACAAATCAATTACAATACATTTTAAGTTCAATCAATATTTAGATAATATTCAGTTTTCCCCACTCCTTTTAAAGATCTAATTATTAAAAAGAATTTATGGTACTAAATGAACAATAGAAGTTAAAAGATTGTGTAAATAATTTTCCTAAACATTCTTTTACCACAAACAGTTCCTCAGATAAATCTGAATAAAATAATGAAGACTAAACAAAAATCTTATTTTCAAAATACAACTTAATAAGTCAGCTGAAACTTGAACCGAGTCGAGAAAAATCTTTTAAAAAATATACAGCTTCTCATATGATAATTTTTAATGAAAAAAACTTTGAAATTTGAAACAAAGTCCTTCCTCCGAAGTTGGCCTCGCCTTGGTTATACGTTACTTGTTATCTAAAGCGAGACGTATTTTCTTCAAACAAAAAACACACATAATAAAATGTGGAGAAATAATGCCAATGAAGAAATAAATTTGTAAAGTCAATCACACGCTATAATAAAAAATTTAATTTTTATTGACTCCTCTACCTATAATCCACACATAATATAGAACTGCCAAAACTGCAGTTCCCAAAAGCACCCCTCCTCCCCCGACACCAAACCAACAACGTGTCAAAAGCCATCATTAAAATTAACCACGGCTTCATTCCCAATGTAAATTATTCCGGCCTATATCACCGACCACAGCTTCTCGTAAGAAAGGACTGTACACATACAACAGCCCCTTCAACATACTCCCGACCATGGATCGAGTAATTAAGCTCAAAGCATCCACCGACTACTAGATTATAGGGATGGGAAGGGATGAACATGCTGATGTATTTTACCAGCTATTAATTTTTATGAATTTTATTTAAAAAGATGTATTCAGCAAAATAGTAATTTATAAGTCTTGGCATTTCTTTAATTGTTAGTTTTGTTGTGGTTTGTGATGTGCGTCTATCTAAAATGTTAATCATTAACACTTTTTCCATGTTAGTGTTTGTTGCTGCGATACATGTCATAGAAATACAATTCTAGAATACATTTGTTTTGTTGCCTTTAGGCATCATCCTCAGCGAAAGTGTTTAATGACAACTTTTGAATGTTTTGTGACAACTTTTTTAAACATTCAATTGCAGGGGATATAAAAGGTTAAAACGAAATAATGTGTGGAAAAAATAAAAATAGTTAAAAAAACACTAATATGTTATGCTTCGTACTCAAGGGGGAAAATAATACATAATACCGGAAAAACGATAAGCTTTAAATTCCTGGTAATTCAAGTAAATGAATTCGATTGTTTAGTTTTTTCTTCATCTTATATAAGAAAGCTGTAAATATACCGCATCCATTCAAAATTTTCAAATGTGTTTTCTTTAATTCTCTATTAATTCATCACATTTTAAATGAAAGTACAGAAAACTTATTTAAGTCCCCATTTCACAATTTATTTCAAAAACAGATTTTTTTTACATAGACAATAGTAAATAACCTAGACACATTTTTACAAAGACATAGTAAATAACAATAACTGCTATTTGAAACTAACTCAATGATTTGGATTAGATTACAAGGAGTAGGTGCGAAACACTCAATTGCAGTCCTTTATCTGTGGGGTGTCCGCGGAATGAAATCGTCACTCCCCTGTTCTCCTGATGTCCAGTTGTTGTTTGGTCCTATCGATCGCTGTGTTTGTCGACTTGTTGACTGACTGATGAAACTGCTCCTTTCGGGGTGTGGACATTGTTAGCTGTAGCGAGAGTTTGTTGTAGGGGCAGGATGGGAGGTTAGAATAGTGTTGCGCTAGAACTGCCTCTTGGCTATTTATTCGCCGGCTTATTCTAAAGGAATTATAAAATGTTTGGATATACTGAAATTGAAGGGTGTTTGTTAATGGGAAATGACAGTGAGTGCGCCCTCTAGAAGGGAGAGTGTAGGCTTTATAGCCCATTACCCAGCTAGCCAGCAGAGACAGTCACAAGAGACACGCAAAGAAGGACGACACAAACACATAGACAAATAACAACATTTGTTGACAAGCACAAACATCCATGCCTTTACCGGGATTCGAACCCGAGCCCAGTAGCTCCAAAGGCTGGAACACTAACCACTGCATCGGCGGGCCGGCAGGGTGTTTGCTAAACTCGCATTTTAAAAAGCATAACTAAAGCATTGTGTCCAGTCCGTTCATTAGCAATTTTCATAATGGTAAATTCAAATGAAAAAAGTCTCAATGAACTCGACGAACCCTTTAAGTTGTTATGCCTTGGAGAATTTCAGTTTTCTAAAACATAGTTGACTTGTTAGAAATTATGTATATAAGTTACTTATATACATTTTTAAATACTTTTTATGACATCAATAAGTATAAAGAACCTATTTTTCATACAGCTGTTTTCGAATCCATTACAAAAGCGCAGTTAAGTTCTTTAAATCTATTTTAAAATTATTAATAGTTAAAAAATATTACTAATAAAGCTTCCTACAGTATCAGAATTTTTGATAGATAATTTTTCGGAGTTTCAAAGCACGACATAAAGCTTAAATCGTGTTGGATTTCGACACTTCATCCTCTGTCAATCACACAAATAATTTCATCGTCCAACCTAACGTGAAAGTTCTCTAACAAAAAGTACGAACTAAATAATAAAATATAATTCGCCAAGAGGGAATGGCAACCTCCCCTTAATATATGCATATCACTTGGCTCCTGTTTGACACTTTCTACGAGCGGTCGAGAGATTACGACCGCAATTTCTTACGACGGTGCTGCCCTCTCTTGAGCGGCAACTGCGAACTCATACATCAGTCGTCACGTGACCGGCACTTTGTCACCGCAAGGTACAAGGGATAGGAAAAAGAAGCGATGGAACGAACTTATTGTCACCCCTCCCCCCTCCTTTTCCACGGGATTATATCCGTCCCGCGCCTTTTTCTTTTTATGATGTCTTTAAAGTGTCAACTCCCAATTCATAAATAAATTTCTAATCAAATAACATAGTTTTAAAGAGTGCTGGCCAAACAGCGGTAAAGCCTTTTTACGTGTTTCTGCATAACTTTTCGCGCCCGGTAAAAGAAAGTGCGTTTGAAAAATGTCCCTTATTCCTTCGAAGAGAGATATTCTATACCATATACACAGCGTTGTGTGATGGAAACTCATTGCAGTTGCTAGCTTTAATAGCGCGAGTATTTCACCGCTTCTCGTGACAGATATTTCAACATTACGGCCGGCCGGGAGAAGATGTGGCAAAGGCAGCTCCGCCACTTATTTATGAACGGGTTATATCCAGCAAACCTTAAATTGCGCCTTCCACCCTACTTAACGCCCCTTCAACTTCGCGGGAGGCGGGGATATGATCCGGGATATGGTTCACATTCATTTGCATTTTCGCCGTGAGTTACGAACCCGGTTCAACTTTGTTCTCATTTACACCTTCGCGTGGAATTGTCGCCAAGGCGATATAATAACAGAGACGTCTTGGTAGAGGGACATAAAAAAATAAATAAAGGGGGCCAGATCTTATTTCGGGCCATTTTTTCACTCAACCCTCTCCTCCCCCCACCTTTTGTTCTTTAACTTTATCGCTCCGGATTCTTTTGTTTCCCGGGATCCAATCACATTTTTTTAGAAAGAGGCTTGTGTTTGAAAATGGATTAAGTCTCAGTCACAGACTCCAATAAAAATTGAAAGGATGAAAAATTTTCTTATGTGGAAATAAAGGAGCCCCCTTTTGCTGTTTCTCCTGGGAGAGAAACAGGTTAGAATAACTTTTCAGTTTACTATGAACCAAAAGAATAATCTTGTAACCACAAAAGACCAAAGTCAGTATGTAACTCCATATGAAAATCCTCAAAATATCTGAAACTCCTGTTAGCAGTGGTGATTGCAAAAAACAACCAGAAATAGAGAATGAATAAAAATTGATTTAACAATCAAGGTGTCTATTTTAACCCTTTCAGTCCCAATTATAATTTGGGCATCATCATTTTGGAATTTTTTTTCTGATCGCCTATAGCCATTTATGATATCAAAAAGCACATCATTCGATTCTTCAAACTTTTTTCGATTAAAAAATATTTTTTATTAATCCCAATAGATGTCAGCCCCATTTTTTGAAAAAAAAAAAAATTATGATCAGATACATGAGGATGTCAAATGGCATCACTGGGACTGAAAAGGGTTAATAGCTAATTTGTGAAAGACTTGCAATGTTCTGTATAACAAACATATTTTTTTAAAGAAAAGAGAATGACTCATCGAAAAATCAATAATTAAAAGATAAATTAAAGTACTATATTGAGAGGAAAAAACAGGTTTGTATTTGAAGTTTCACTACTACATTATATAAAAAAAAGTCTTAAAAGCTTACTTGGTACAAAATCATGCAATTTTAGCTTCCTACATTCTCCACAACCTGAATGAAAAATAATCATGAATCAAGTTGAGTATCATTTCATTTGAAGAATATCTCTCGATGTAATAATTGAGTTGAAATTTATTTAAGAAATAAATATCGTTAAGAAAGAGGCAGATTAAAAGGCACCGGAATTTTCAAAAGCCTACTCTTTTTTTTTTTAAGTGCATATTTTCAAACACAAAAAACTATGTAAACATGCTATGAGTGTACACCTTAGTGCAAAATTTACCATTGTTTTTTTTTTTTCCTTATGCTATAAATCAGAGACAAATGTATTCTTTGTTAATTAAATTACCAAAATTAGTTGAGGTTTTTATTGTTAAATAAAAGCTCGAACACATTGCACCACTCCTAAAATACATTTCCAAACTAAGATATTTTCTTAACAACGCAGTTTCATGATACATTAGGGAAAAAGAAATATCCCAAGAATTTGAGCATCACCCCGGACAAACCTAAGTAATTGTTTTTTCGTCAGCTACCGAGATATTATGTCTTAAATTTCACCTCGATATTAAAGAGATGCGAGATTGACTTTTTTACACCCACACCTGGTAGTTTATGGTCAGGGAACTTATTGAAAAAGGAGACAATATGCCGACCCAAATTAAAAATGAGTCAGCCCCTATGCATTATAAGCAATTTCCACGAATCAAGGGTGGCAATTTTGTCGCCAATAGCCGGGAAGGTTTTTTTTTTAATATATAGTTTTTTTAGAGTGGTTTTCGTTCACAAATTGTGTTTTTTATCGGTGCTTAAATGGAAAAGGTTTATAATTTTGAAGTATTTGGTTGTAAGAGCGGGGGGATGTGAGTAGGGTAGTGGTGTTTTTTATAATCTTCGTGGCACCAAGATAGCTTGTTAGTATTACTATAGTTTCCTGATATTCTAATTTATATAGTGCACGTGTTATTTACGAGTTGGTTCAAAATTAGGTTATATATTTTAAGTTTAATTTGGTAATTATATATTCTTTATTTGAGATTTTAAGTGCACACATAAAAAATAATTGAAAAATGCATCAAGCCTTTTCCCTTTAAACTGTGTGCAATAAAGTTCGGTGTTAAATTTGTAATATCATCATGGGATTTCTTTGAAACATCAAAACAGTTAAATACTCCTGTATTCCTAGCAAATTGTTATGTTCGTTATTTACGTAGAGTACGTAAGTGTTCACTGTTAAAAGATTACAACTGCTTTGTTTTTCCATAGTAAAGGTTAACAAAAACTACAGGTTTTGAGGTTATAAAAACCAAATTCAGAGAAATGGTTCAACTGCATGCTGAAAATATGGTAAAACAACCAGACTGCCGTTGAAGCTACTGGGAACCATAATTTTGTTGAAATTCAGCGCCAAAGTTTTTGTAGAAACAGCGATTTTCTAGAAGAAAAAAAATACTTTTTCTTTACGCCAATCATAGTAGTGCTGTGTAACTGTTTAATGAAGTATAATTATCTAACGTAAACTAACGATAGTGTATGCTAAAACATATGAAATATCAATTTATTATGCATACAGTTTCTTGTTGCGCTATCATGTCACAATATTGCAAACTAGTAAATTTCATCATATCTTCTCATATGTCCACATTTCGCCGTAAAACCTCAAACCACCACTTCCTCTAACTCACCCGCCAACTAATTGCAAAATTCACCCCCAACCACAAAAGATATCTCTTTAACCATGGCCATAGAGCCAACGCATAGTAATTAGAGCTCGGGCAATCTAAAAGGGCGCTTACCCAAAGAACGACACCAACCATAGAGTTAAGAAGAGGATGGAGATGCTTGGCGAGAAAAAAAGTGAAGCCATCAAAGAGTCGCCAAGTAACCTTAAACGAAACGCCCACTCAATGATGGTTCAATACAAAATGCATCATTTTATTCGTTAAGGGCGTAAATGGCTATTTGTGCAGTTGTATTCTGTAGCAAGAGATCTGAATTTTCACAAGATGGTAGTAATTCCATCTACAGCTAAGAAAAATAAGTTGAAATTATAGTTTTATTTAGATAGCCGAAAAGTCGCCAATATGCCCATGCAAATTCAATTTCAAAATACGGCCAAATAAGTCACCGAGAGCGTTAGTTGTTTGGTACATATATATCCCGGTTTGTGTTCTTGATGCAGAGACCCGCTTATAAACCATCGTCAAGTAAGACAGACACAGACAGAAATTTTACGGACACAGAGAGAAATGTACACCCAGGGCGAAGGCGGAAATCGAGCCCGCAACTTTACAGCGCGCAGACTGTTAGAATAATGGGGTGCGATCCAACCCACTAAGCCATCAGGACCCCATCGAACGCGTTTGGTTAGGCTTACAACAAAGCAATCGAAGGCTTCAGTTGACAAACTGATTTCTGCATTACTTTATAACTGCCAACGCTGACACAGAGAGAAAAAGTAGACCCAGGGCGAAAACGAGAATCGAGCCCACACCCGTTACAGCGAGCAGAATGTTGCCGCAATGGGGCTGCGATCCTACCCACTAGGCTATCCGGGCCCCACCAAGAGTGTTTGGTTGGGCTTACTACAAAGCAATCGATGGTTTCACTTGACAAACTGATTTCTGCATTACTTCATACCCGTCCTCATTCTCCTTCTTGACTCTCTGACACCGACCATTTAAAACGGAGCCCCTGTTCATAAGGGCCGGGGCATAAAGCTTACCCCATCAGGTTATCTCAGCCCCATGCAACCAAACGGGACGGATCAGCGTTAGGGCCTCCCTGGGACCCACTAAATCTAGCCGGCCCGTCGACCCGTATGTGATCCCAGGGAGCCATCTATCACGGATAGAGGCCCCCCTACAAATTAATGCCCTCTGGTGATTAAACGGGGATGGGGGTTTCTTTTTGTGTCGGTTGCTGCTGCATAATTCTTATGGTTCGGAGTTTAAAGGGGTTAGGTCGGGTTGATGTTTGTTGAGAATGTGACGCGTTTGAGAGATTTTTTATTTATATAGAAGTTCATTATATTGAAAAAGCTAATGTGGTAGTTTTATTTACGTGTAATTATAATGGCTAATTTGGGTCGGTATTATTAAAGTTTAATAGAATCAGTTAACAGGTATATGCACTGGGATTTTCTTCAACAATAATTGAAGAGCTTAGTGGAAGAACGTGCTAAGTGACATAAAGTGAAAACGGAAAAGTGAGCTTTAAAGTTCTTGATTTGCACACTGATCTGTCGAAAACGGTCTTCTAAACCACACAAAAAATGCTAAATTTAAAGTTTATGAAAAATTAAAAACTTTATATCGTTAAAGAATTAATCTGTTCAGTAACACAAAAATCTGATTTTTTTTTAAAAAATGTCACTTATAACACCACTAAGCTCTTCAATTAGAATGGATAAAATTTCAGTTAATTCAAAAGCTCCTATAGGCAGACTAACTTTTTATTAAAAATAAATTATTTTTTTAGATCTTAATTATGGTTAAATATGCATTAAAAATTGTTATTGAATTATGCACTGACAAGCTGACCCACTTGTAGTGGGAAATTAATGAATCACTGTAAAACGCATCACTATGGGCATGTTTTAAGTCTTGAGTGGTAATAGAAATTCAGAATGAAAATAAATTTGATCTTAAGCCTCAATTGGTGACGTGAGAACAGAGCGTCGATAGAAGGAAACTAAGAATGAAAGATGGAAGAAAATACGTCACATGAAACTAGATAATCGCATTAGCATAGGTTTAGTGAATGGGTATGTGTTTCAAAATTGACCGGAATAGGAATTGATGCAATTTCGAAATATTGAGCCGGCCCCTCCGAAAAATAGTAAAAAGCCAATTGATCACGCGTTTTGGTCGTGGTTGCATACTTGAACTAGGGCAGCACGAGAATGTGTTGACGAAGGGATGCATTTGTTTTGAGTTTGGTTTGGTTGAATCGACATATTGCCTAGTAATTTTACAATTTGCAGATTCTGCTACATCACAGTTTCTAAAACTATTAAAAATGATTAGTAACTACGAAAATGGAATTTTTGTGTTTGGATTTCGATTTAAATAATTTGGCGTGTTTCAAATTCGAGCTGGATGTTTGAAAATTGGAAGGAGCTTAACGTTTTGCGATAGAAATGTACAGTTTGTCGAAATGTGCATGTGTTTGGACCAAATAGTTCTATAGTAGGGTAGAGACTGAACCTACCAACCGCATCATCTACCAACACGGAGACAATTTAGGGTGTCATGTGGGGATCGATGGCCGAGTGGTTTGGATCGCAGGCCATAACGCTAGCAGTCCGCGCGCTGTAATGGGTGCGGGTTCAATTCCCGCGTTTGCCCTGGGTTACTTTCTTTCTCTGTCAGTAAAAAATCTTTCTGTGGCTGTCTTACTTGACGAAATCTTATAAGCGGGTCTC
Organism: Hylyphantes graminicola; assembly: GCA_023701765.1. NCBI lineage: Eukaryota > Metazoa > Arthropoda > Arachnida > Araneae > Linyphiidae > Hylyphantes > Hylyphantes graminicola. The sequence goes on from CM043119.1 coordinate 54,976,498, forward strand.
TGATCATGCACACACACCGGAATATACAGGGTGGTTATAAAATAACGCTCGCTATTCGGAGTGGTCTGCAGCTTGAATGAATAGTCCAAATGCTTCAAAATTCGAGACACTTACTAATCAAGAAGGGGGGAAAAAGAATGGAATCATAAAAAAGATAGAATCTTAAAAAATAATCACAAAAAAGAATAATCATAAAAAACAAACTCGTTTCTTGACCAGGGTTCTAAGTTACGAGGCGTCGTCAATTATGGCCAATTACGGCCAACACAGCTAATTACACCTCGTAATTTAGAACCCTGGTTAAGAGACGAGTTTCTTTTTTTCGATAAAGAATGGAATAATAACACGAAATTCGTCTCTTGATCAAGGTGTTAAATTACGCGGCTTAGCCAATTATGACTAATTACGGCCAACACATTCAATTATGCCTCGTAATTTAGAACCCTGGTCAAGAGACGAGTTTGTTTTTTATGATTCCATTCTTCCCCCTTCTTGATTATCAAGTGTCTCAAAGTCTTCTGCATTTGGATTATTCATTAAAGCTACAGACCACCCCAAATAGCGAGCGTTATTTTATAACCACCCTGTATATGTGCATACCTACCCAGCATAAATAAGCAAAATACAATAATTGTTTTGTATAGACTGATGGTCAACATCAAGTTTTTTTTAACAATAATGCAACAACCTATCAAAATGAACAGCCTCCTAAAAAACTAGTTGAACCTATAAAAAATGTTTATCAGATGTAAATTCAACCAAACCAAACTAAAAGTTCTACATTCTTGTGTAGCACAAGTGCAAGATTTCATGCACGACCGAAAGGGCGGCCAATTAGATAGCCGTTTTTCATTGGCGGGGGCCGGGTAAATATTTAGGAATTGCGTCCTATACAATTCCGGTCAATTTTGGAACACCCTGTATATTGAAAGCTGTGTCCAGGAACCTTTGAAGTTTGCGCCCGCAGTTAGAAGACTAGGAAAATATCTGAGCTATAACTCCATTCAACATACATAGGCGTTAAACCAATAAAGCAATATTTAAAAAAAAAAACACCTGCTCGTATTTGCTCCCAACTTTCTAATTTCTAAAGTCACATGTAATTGTATGTTACCAAAATCCAACGATATTATTTTGTATTTAAAAATTTAAATTAAAACTTTAATCGACATTTTTTGCTATTGCAATGAATTCCTAGCCCTTAAACGCTTTTTCTGAAAACTTACATTGCCGGAATTAATTCGATTTCCATGGACACTTATACTGTATTTGAAAGCTTTCTAACATGTAGAAATTACAAATTAGGTGGGAGTATGTGAGGATACCTATCTTGGCGATAAAGTTGAAGCTGAGGAGTGGGGAGAAGAAAAAACAGCGCCAAGAAATATAGCGATGCAAATTAATGAGCTTTAGCAGTTAATTCGCGGTTGGGATAAGGAAGTTATGGGCTTTATATAAAGGAATAAATGTATGGGGGAAGGTTTAAATGGTTCGTTAGTAATGGGGAGTTAGTTTGTAAAGAGAAGATATTAAAAGCTGAAAAGGTGTAGTGTCAACGGAGGTAAAAAGAATGGATTATAAATTTGGAGTGGATTGGAGTTGTTCTAGTTCTCTTGGGAGTGTTTAAAAGGGTTGAAAAGTGATATGATTTTAAAGAAATATATTTAAAAGTGTGATATTTTATGGCGACAGTGTGAGTTTATTATAGAAATTTAAAATTAAAAAAATGGATATTCGAGTTTATAGAAAAATAATTCGTATAACTACCACCAGTTCAAATATTGTCGTCAAGCTGCATAGAAATATTAAAGATATCTTAAGAAGTTCATAATTGAATTGTTGTAACTTTAGTTCATAACTGAACTTGAGACTTTATTTTGCAATACTGCATAAAAAATGTAAAATTAATTTATCGCTGTATGATTAGGGGCCCGATCAAATTTCTTTCAAAGCTTAACATTTCGACTATGAAAAACTGAATTGTTGTAACTTTAGTTCATAACTGAACTTGTAATTTTTTTGTGCAATACTGCATAAAAAATGTAAAACTAATTTATCGCTGTATGATTAGGATCCCGAGATCAAATATGTTTCAAAATTTAACATTTCGACTAGGATATCCTCAAATGTTCATAATTCATATTTTATTTAAGTTACTCATGTTTGAAAAAACTATAAAAAATAAAACGGTACGATTTGCAATTCTTTAATTGGTAGATAAAAACAAACTAAACTACACTTCTAAATGATGCAATACGTCTTTTTAAATAGATCAGTGCTCCCCAACTCCCCTCCCCTTATCAATAAGTTAAAAGAATCTAAATAGTTATTATTCAATATTGGATTAATAATCCTCTACTTGGCAGGAATTGGAAGAAAACGGAAAACTATACAATTAATTTTAAAACTATTAATTGTTGAAAAGTTATTTTTCCAACTCTTCATGACTTTAATGGTTGTTTTAAAAGTTACTCCTCTAGTAAAAAAATATACCCCCATCAGATCGAACTGTCTCGATATCAAAGAGAAATGAAATATTTACAAATTAAAATATGGTTCTTATCGGAGCAATATTTGATTAATATAAAATACCCGGATGTTTTTTTAACCAAAAAGGCCGGGTTTCGGTCCGGCGTTATCGAAAACGGAAAGAACCACGTATCCAACATAAAACATTAACTCATACAGAGTAAGTCTGTGGTTTGGGATATTTTAATTAACCGATTCGTCTTTCTCAATTTCCTTCGAAACGATGAAAAAAATAAAAGAAAAAACTTCATACAATTCCAGAATACAAATCAACAAAGTATTTAAAATTTATCATTTTTCACTTTTTTCTTTTAAAACCCGTGCTAGGTGGCCTTGTTGGAAAAGCAACCTTCTGATAATCATGAAAAATGTACACTTTTTATTTATGTAACTAAAATGGCAACGTGCATTCCGCTTGAGTGATGAGGTTGATTTCCGGTTCCGGTAGGGATCTGAAAGGGGTAGTGGGAGTTCTCAAACAAGAGGTAAAAAAAAAGAATGTGAGGATTTTATTTAAAAACTTCTTTTTCATTATTTCAAAGATAAATTAGAACTTGAAAAAAAAATATCCGCTTTTCCAGAGATTTCGTTTTTAGCGAGTGTTAGAATCTCGAGTCGTTTTCAGAAACCTTTTGTTAGGGATCTGGCAACACAATGCTCGTCATGGCGTTTTCCGTCCTCAAACGAACCACCCCCATTTCAATGAAAAGTTAAATAAATCTTTGGGCAAAAAATGCACTGAAAGAAAATATTTAAAAAAAATTAACACAAAGACCTTTTAAACGTCATTTATTTATGAAGTTACTCTCACACTTGCACTTCTAATATGATACATATCGGGAAAACGTTCCATAAAAATAAAAATATCTGTTTTGTTAAATGAAAGATTTAAACTGGGGGGAAGAGATAGCAGGGAAATTTTAAACGTTTGTTTTGAAACTATTGTCAAAAAACGGGAGTTATGGTATTTTTTTTAATATAGCTCTAACAGGTTTTTTTCTTTCAACCCTACACATTTGTATAGAAAATGTGGTTCCAGGAAGGCTTTTGTTGGTCCAGATTTTTGAGTATTCAACAATGGGGAAGGGAAAAATGTGTCTGTAAACATCTCGAAATTAAAATTGATGTTGGGAGTAAAATAATATAATATGCACAAAATTGATAAAAAAATATATTTAAATGCTTTTACGGAAACTTTTTGGGGAGGTTTTTGTTAAAGGATCAACTTGTTTTTATGTGTTTTTTTTTATTTCAACTTGTGGAGACAATAATTCTTTGATAGTTTGTTTCTGGTTTTTTTGTGTCATATTTTGGCATATTAAATATTGATAAAATTAAATATTAAAGTTTGCTTCATGGTAATTAATTTACTTTCAATTGATTAAAACGAAATAGAAAAAAGTGGATTTTTTCCTTTTGATAAGGCTCGGCTGCCCAAGTTTTTTGCTCTTATTGCGAGTTTATTGGTTGGTTCGATTTCAGTCTCAAAGTGAACGTTTTTTGGCTACAATTTCCATTTTTAGAGTTTTAATGCGAAACTTGTTTTTATCATTGCTATTTAATAAACTTTGTCGCTTTTCGAATTGCTAAACAAGAAGCTACCAATTAATAACAATTTGTTTAATTTTGCTTACAGGCTTCTCGAAATTGTAAACTTTTAATCATCATAGGACATTTTTGGCAAATATTTTTGCTGATGTGAAGATATTAACTATAGGGTCTGCTATTTTACACAAATTAGCATGTTCTTTTAAAAAACTAAGGAAAAAATATTGACCAACTAACATTAAAATAATAAGTTTTAATAATGTATTTTTCCAACACATCATGCTAATTCCATCAACTAAATAGCATCAGACTTGAAATTTCAATTCACCTCGCAATTTTAAGTCCACCAACCTTAAATCTGCTCAATCTGCATCCACCCTTAGAAACGCCACTAATCGCAATCTCAAGCGAAGAGATTGCAGTTCAACTCTTTTCCGTTCCCTTCCAAAAGCACCCGGAAACAATTAAGGTGCAAACGCAGTTTCTCCGATCGTTAAATAGATGGCGCTAATTTTCGTCAACTCTTAATAACCGGACATTTTAAGTCTTTAGACACACTATTATGGAACCGGCATCTTGATTTCCTACACCAATATCATTCAAAATTTCCCCTTCCTTCGGTACTAGTCGGGATCTTTTACAAAACTAATAGCTTTCCGCTAGTGCTATTTTTTTTTTTTTAATATAATGGGCATGTTTCAGGTTTTGAAAAGCAACTAAAATCCAAAATAAAAATAAATTATCTCTTGATCATCGATTGGTGAATCAATGTCACGTTGGAACAGAGCACCAATCGAATCAGTGCACCGATGAAAGAAATAGCAGGAATGAAAGCTGAAAGGAACTACGCCACCTGAAAGAAGCCAATTGCTCCTTATAGTAAAACGTGTTTTTAATAAAATAAGGAGGCTTGTTAAAACACAATAAGAAAATAATTAAAGTTATCAGTTATGGGAACTTCGAATTGTGCATAAACTACTGCATTAATCTGAAGCAACATTTGCAAGTCGCTTCTTTTCCTAACTTTTAACAAGTATTTTAAAATGTCTCCATGTCTCTTTTAGTATAAAACTTATAAAATGAATGTATAAATAGGGATAACTAAATTGTTACTCATTTCAAGAATTAGAGCGTTTAAATATTTGTAACATATAGTCTCTAATATTTAGTGCTGTAATACATTAAATGTTATGTTTTAGTGTCTGTAAAAGACTCTTAATTAACTATGTATATTTGTGAAAAGAAATGGGGTAGAAGAAAGGTTTCCAAATAGAAGTATTCTCTTTAGACTAAGAAACCCATGAAAGATAACCCATGCAGAATATTAATTTTCTAAGCCAAATAACTCCAGCAGTATTGAATATTTTTGTACTGGCGTTATTTTTTTATGTATGAATGTAGCTGACTTAAGCGTCCCTGTAATACCATTTTCGAAATCTCCATTCTCCCAGTAAATGGACGAAATTTTGCTTTCCAGATTTCTAGTTCTTATTCATTTGAAGAACATCCTAATAATAACAGAACATTGATACTTTAATGTCCCTATCCGTCTCGAATCAACGAAGGCGATTACTTTTATAAATCGAGAATATAACACGGGGCGTTTGGTTAATGCCCCTTGCCAGGGCTGCATGTTCTAATTGCGACTATCGTTTGCAATTTTGACTTTACACCTTGAGGATATCTTGGAATCGCTGGATTTTGAGAAATTTAGGGCGATATTGTGCGATATTTTATCCTGTATGGGCTCAGGTTGTAACGACTCTGTTTTGATAGGTCGGGGTTGTAAATGCCTTTCCGCTGGACTTATGCGAAGTACGATTCTGAGATGTGCCGTTATAGAATCAATTGAAATCTATATTTTTAGTAAAGTAGGAGCCAGTTTTAATGTTTTAGAACCAGACAGTGGTCCCTTTGGTAATGAGGTAAACAAATAAAAGTGTCATCGGTTTTATAGGTTCCTAAGATGAAAATGTTTTCGCATGGCTTGTATTTGTAATGCACGCTTCTACAAATTTTGATGACATTATGAGTTTTATTCTAAATCGTATTTATAATTAAATTAATTGAAATAGTGTTTGGTGCATCGTGAACGTCTTTTATATTGCTATGCATATCCATTGACGAAAACACTTTAATTCAAATATATAGTTAGTATATACTTTATATTTAACGATTAAAAATGTCGTTCGAACTTACTCGTTCTCGAAATTTAATCTTGCGCGTTAATTGAATCATTTATTTCGAATGCCAGTGAAGTGCAAAGCATTTGATTGGTTTCTTTTTTTTCTTATTCAGCTCCTGAACAATACAATAGTCTCTCTGTTAATTTGTAAATTATACCAAAAATCATTGTGTGAAAAAAAGTTTTTAAACCTTCCTTACTTATTACCTTCTTTCAGATGAAATTTAATTTTGGGAATCCATTGTTTCTAGAACCGTTACAGCATCGACGCCTTTTTCCAGAAATCAATCTCCAGTTTTTAGCTTTTAAAATGCGAAATACTCTTCCAAGCCGTCCTCTTTTGGGCCTTCCTCTTGGTCTTCCACAAAAAGAAGTTGCATTGAAGACACTAATTGCAAACTTTCCACTTTCATTCCCAGAAGGTGTGGCAAGTTCATCTCATTCTATCTAATTTTATATATTTGATGATGTCCTAATTTTTATCGATTTTGTATGGGAAAAGTTACGAATTTTCCCCCAGGTGTTATTCGCCACCACAAATAGCTCTCAAGACCTTCCTCTATGTACTAGTAATTAAAGAAAAGATAATCAAAGAAATACAGCGCATTTATTAAAAAAAAAACTTTGCAAATTTAAGGAATGAAGAATAAATTAGGCTAAGAATGAAAAAGTACTTAAAGACTTCAAGGTAAATTTCATCACGTTCTCTGAAACCGAGAAACGCACACGACAAATCAGTCAATATTTGGTCAATATACATATAGCCTTTAGGCAATCGAATGAGGCACCTCGGGAAAGTTACGAAGGATTCCAGGGGTATGCGTCAGGGCTGTGGAATTATTTGTACATTATATATTTTAAAAATGTAAGGAATGAAGTCTAAAGAAGCTCATATTAGGTTCAGAATGAAGAACTACCAAAAACTTCAAGTAAATTTCAACACGTTCCCTGAAACCGAGCACATCAGCCAATGTAGCCAATACATATCGCCTCGCAGCTATCGAAGGAGTCACCTCAGGAAAGTTACGAAGGAAAGGGATTCCAGAGGTATGCGTATGCGTCAGGTTCATACCTTGACTAGCGTATACGTGTATACCTCATATATAAATTGCTTCTATGGTCCTAATTAGAGGACAGATAAAAAGAAATATCCCTCACTTATAGCCTTTTAAAATAAAAGAAATAAAGGCTTCTAGCTAAAATTAGGTTACGACTGATGAACAATCAATGACTTCAGGTAAATTTCAGCACGTTTCTTGAGTAACGCACACAACCATTGACATACCATCTGTCAATGTAGTTAATACTGTATTTACTGAATGTATCCATCTAAAAATTTAAGGAATGAAGTCTATTAGCTTAATTTAGGAAAAAAATTTAAGAACTATACCAAACACTTCAAGTAAATTTCAGCATGTTCCCTGAAACCGAGTAACACACACAGCCCATCAGTCAATGTAGCCAATACATATCGCCTCGCAGCAATCGAAGGAGGCACCTCGGGAAAGTTACGAAGGAAAGATTTTCCAGGGGAATGCGTCAGGGCTGTGTATTTCTTTCTACATTATATCCTTTAAAAGTGTAAGAAATAAAGTCTATACAACCTATACTAAGTTTAAAATGAAGAACTACCAAACACTTCAAGTAAATTTCAGCACGTTCCCTGAAACCGAGTAACACACACAGCCCATCAGTCAATGCGGCCAATACATATCGCCTCGCAGCAATCGAAGGAAGCACCTCGGGAAAGTTACGAATGAAAGGGATTCCAAGGGAATGCGTTAGGGCTTTGTATTTCTTTCCACATTATATCCTTTAAAAGTGTAAGAAATAAAGTCTATACAACCTGATATTAGGTTCAAAATGAAGAACTACCAAACACTTCAAGTAAATTTCAGCACGTTCCCTGAAACCGAGTAACACACACAGCCCATCAGTCAATGTAGCCAATACATATCGCCTCGCAGCAATCGAAGGAGGCACCTCGGGAAAGTTACAAAGGAAAGGGATTCCAGAGGTATGCGTCAGGGTTCTGTGTCATTATTTAAGATCCTCCCTTGCCCCTTCCGTGATTAGGGGCCGTTTGTCTTTGGGACTATGGACAGGCGGCCGATGCATCAAACATCCATGTTACAGGGCCATGCTTGCCTGCTATTATGACAAGCTAACGATTGCGATTCGTGTTGGTGATTGTGTGCGTAAAGGATGGAGGACCGCATTTTCTAATTTAAAATAAGACGGAAAAAAAAATGTTTTTTTGTTGTTGTTGAAGTTCTTTGGGTATTGTTATTTGGAGTGAACAAATACGGAAGGATTAATTTTCCTAGGTGTGTTCATCACTTTCGTGAGCTGGGCCAATTGGATTTGATTAGGAAGAGGAAATAAATGTAGGAGCATTCCAGCGTTCCGTGTGTTACATTCGGACCACATTTTCAGTATATTTGTTACATTTTTGGTTTGAAAGCAGTATAAAACAAATAAGATGACAACTTATATCTTTTCTCAGTTGTTTAATGATCTTATTAAGCTAACCGGAATCTTTTTAAACTAAAAAGTTACGCAGATATAATTTTTTCATTTCGCGTCACGTGTGTTTCCATTTAACAGGGTTATTTTCTTTTCTTCTTCTATTATTTGCATAATTCTGCGAATTATGCAAATACTCATGAAAATAAAAAATATCAAACGAAAGCTAAGTAAATAAGCTTTAAAATAAGTGGTGTTAGAAATCTGAATTATAAATAGTCAGCCTAAAATAAAATAAATAACGCCGTCACGTGTGTTACACTCAACGTTCCGTGTGTTACAGCGTGCGAATTGACTTATAGTTCAGTTTTTAAAGTACTAATATTTTTAATAATAAACACTTTGGTTAGCAAATAAATAAATATAGGAATTTGGTTACATATTTAAATACACAATTATTTATTATTTAATTTTGGTAAAGCACATTTTTTGATATTTAATTTTTTTATAAAAATATAAAAGTTCAAATGCTAATTTTAAATATTACTCTTAAATTTTTAACTACACTAAAACCGACCTTAAGTTTGCAGCAGAGAAATGTACTGCTCGAAGGAAACTGGGTAAACAATGCAGCTGGCGCCGAAATTTCGCCGACTCTGATTGGCTCCTCCTTTGACTCTGATATTCGTGCGCCCTGTTACGTCAAAATCGAAGGAAAATTACCCTAGGAATTAAAATACCCTCTAACTGAAGCTAAACTAATAAAAATAATAAATTTATATCTTGAAATAACAAATAAAATTGTTTATTGAATGTGAAACACCTTTTTTTATTCGATTCTCGCACTCGAAAATGAGAACTATTTACCCTTTTTCTCGTAGAACATTTGTATACTGCAAACTTAATGTCGGTTTTATTGTGGTGAAAAATGATTCCTACCATATTACAAATTACACAACAATAGCAAGCACAATTTTTATGTAACTGTATTGAACAGTTCAATGTGACTTCCAGAGTCACATTTAACATGGTGAATTTTTCGTATTCCTGGTACCGGAAACAAGGTCACTCAAGAGTTAATATCCGTTATTTTGGATGTTATATCCGATTGACAAATATGAAGGACTTTGGTATTCGGAATTAAGTTTCTGACAATATCCGCCAAATCCTTTGAATGCTGGACGATGGTCGGATTTATTCTTTTACTCATAACTTCTCTCCGCACGAGAGATTTGGCATTGCCACCAACTCCGTCGACAATGTCTTTCCTGGGAGACGTTGCGAAATACTTCCATTCAAATGTTTTTTTTTTTCTTTTTTAAAATTTTAAATGAAAGTTGTTAAAGTAAAACAATTCACTTTCGTTAAAATTAATTTTGTTAAAACATAACTGTTAATATCAATAAAATGCTTAATTTGAAATAATGAGTTTGCAACACATAACTTTTCTAAAGACAAATGGTCACAAGAAAACACAAAATAACGTCTGAAGCACTCTATATTTCAACTACTAATGATCTAAAATGTAAACATCCAATGCATCCTCAAATGTGTACATCTGCCAGAGCAGGTGGCTGAAACTTCTATAGCGTAAATGATAACGTTTTTAGTTTTGCAATTGTTTTTAATTTTTTTTAAAGGATTTTTTTTTGTTTTATGGAGTTTTTTACATATATACATGCATGTTTCCATAAGCACGCATTTCAATAAATGAATTTCTCAGGATAAATCTCGTTTTTTATACTACACGTCAACTAGCTCCCACTCCCGTTTAATTCATTATTGCCAAAATCGTTCCGTGTGTTTCAAGAAATAAATTGCCAAATTCTTGCTTAATTTTTAAAAAAACGTTTTGAAATTTTTTCTATATGTTCCCCATGTGTAACTAGCTTATAATTAATAAAATAAGCTTTGTTAAGCTTTTTTTACAGTTTTTATGTAAAAAGTTGTAGGTTTTCGTTCCGTGTGTTACATTGAGCATCAAGTAATTCATATTTTACCGAGTAATTTTTTTTAAAAAAAGCAATTCACAAAATATCTGCCTAAGATACTCAGAAAAGATGCATTTGCAACAATATGCGTAAAAAAATTCATTTTACATGTTTTTTAGCCCTTAAACGCTTATCATACATCTGGCAATTATTTCACTTGAAAGATCTATTTCTAAATCGGTCTAGTTTATTGCATTTTTTCACACTAAAATTGAATTCAGATTCGAAAATCAGTATGATTTATTTGAAATATAAACCTTTAACTACGTGTGACAATTTTTTCAGAATTTTATTTGCACTTTAATTTTTTGGCACTTCAGGACAACTTTCCTTGGAATGCTCCTGTAGTTTTTTTTTTTTAAGTAAAGGTTTTCCAAGAGGGAGTAATGGGATTGGTTAAATTGATCGGGTTGGAGAGGGCCATTACTCACTTTCTGCAGAGACCCATCACACAAGATGGAACTAAATATTTAATCATGAAGAACGGTCACAGTTCTTCCGTGCGTGGAAGTACACTAGGATGCTGTAGCAGAAGAGGGGTGATTCCAATGAAAATCTAATGCATTAGAAATAAAATTTTTGGCTGTCAATTGTTTGAATCCAAATTTGATGATTTGTGCGCGCAACAAAGATGTTTTCAGAAAAATTAAGTAATTAAAATTTTCATTCGCAACAAAACATTTTGCTTTTAAGTGTATAAAAATTAAATTTTTGGCAATTTGGGTGCTTCTTTTGTTATATAGAAATTCAAATAATTTTACTGTCTATTTCATAATATGTGTAAGCACTACATATAATGTGCTAAACTACATGTGTACAAAGCTTCATATACTGTACTGTATAAATTTTCCACAAATACAAAAAACTATTAAAATAAATTGAATAGCCAGATATATCGGTTCATTACCCACCGCCACAAAAAATGTCACACACAGCTCTATTGCTTTAAAATCCAGCTAAAGAACGTTTAAATTAAAATGGGGTCGTTATTTAAACGCACCCCAACTATTTCTAAACTTAATGTTAATGCTTGCTGGCTTCACTAGCACATACACCGGGCGAAAATTATAAATTCATTTATTATTGACAGAACCACCATGAATAATGGCACAGATAGAGTAATGGGTGTCAGCAGCAGTAAAACTTGAAGAATTTTGTATGGAAAGGCCATATATATCATCTACGTTAGGGTAGGGTAGGGTAGGGTATTTTACATATATATTCCGACTTGTGTGCTTGCTCAGTGAGCCGCTTATAAGTCTTCGTCAAGTAAGACAGACACAGAAAGGTTTTTTACTGTCACAAAGAGTGGAAAATACACCCAGGGCGAAAGGCGGGAATCGAACCCGCGCCCGTTATACAGCACGCAGACTGCTGGCCTGCGATGCTTACCACTCGACCATCCGGGCCCCATCATCTACGTTTTCATCAGCAGTTGTCTTCAGCGAACCATGTAAAAGCAGATTTGAAAAGCAAATTTAAAATGTTAAACAGTAATAATTACAGCTGCATCCATCGTGGTTTTAAGTTAGCTAGCAATCGAAAAGGAGGCTTTGATTAACGTCTGTAAATGAGTTGTCAATAAAACGGTTTAATAGATTTGTTTTGATGGGAATAATATTTGGATTTTAATGGGGTTTGATCCAGGTGAAATGCCGGATTTGAAGTAGGGGCAGACAGAAGGAGAGCCATTGGTAATTTTTTTGTGTGGTTTTTTAGTAAAAATATTATTAAAAAATTATTAAAAATATTGAAATAAATTACATTTAAAAATCAAAATAAATTAAAAATTAAATTTTGGGAATTATATTTTTAACAGTAAAAAGTTGTAGCCATATAAAAATAGAATTAGCTGTCAATGTCTTTGGTTTTCGCAGAGATAACTAAGTTTAACTTTACTGGCGTTCAACTTTGAATACTTATGCAAGCACACACAAATATAGTGTGGCGAACGCCTGAACTTTAACTGTAACTACTTATCTTGCCTGTAACTGTGACCACTGTATTTTGTATAAATATGATAAGCGCTGCTTCGTTGGCGCGCACGCCCCTTTTGGGTTATTTGTTATTATTTACTTTCTGTATCTTCTGTTGTGCCGCGGTTAATTTCTAATATGATTTTATGTGTTCATCGAGTTCTATAAGTTAAGTTTATTGTTATTTGTTGTTTAATAAATTTGTTATTGTTATAACTAGTTTTGATTACTTAGCATGACTTGGTGAACCACAAAATGGTGACCCGGTCTATTTCGAATGCTTTTGAATTAACCATGTATTTTTGTACTTTTGCATGTTTTCCCGGTATCGAGTTCTGAATGCTGATACGATTTGCATGCCGCATTGTAACCTGCTTGGTCGTGATTCGAGCCGTCATTTGGTTTGCTGTCGTAAGTAAACAAACAGCGTTTCGGTTGTCTTTTCGGTAAGCGAAATTTTTAATATCCAACTGTCTTTTTCAACTGCTCTCTGCAAATTATGTAATTATTATTATGTATATATTGTAATTATGTGTTTAGTTACTAACATTGCTATGTAAATAGAAAGTTTTTTGTGGTATTTATTAAACTGTGTTAAAAAAATTGTAACTTTTAATATAAATTGGATTGTACTATGCCTGATCCAAGCGACCTTAAGGACTCTGAAAATGTTGGCCTTAACGAGGTCTCTGCCGCTGGCAGTGAAGTTGGCAAGATCGCACTGCGTTTGCCTAGTTTTTGGACGTCTAACCCCAGGTTATATTTTGCTCAAATTGAAGCAAATTTTGTATTGTCCAATATAACTACCGAGAGTACTAAATTTTGTTGTTTAATCTCGGCTTTGGATGAACAGGTTATGCTAACCATTGCAGATTTAATTGCTAACCCGGACTTAAAGAACCCTTATACTACAGTAAAAAATCGCCTAATTAAGGAATTTTCTGTGTCTGAAAGCAAACGTATTAAAACTCTTTTGCAAGATTTAACTTTAGGGGATTCTAAACCTTCCGCTCTGCTTAGACGAATGCGGGAATTAGCCGGTACCAATTTTACTGATCAGGGCCTTAAGTCAATGTGGCTGTCACTTTTGCCGCCTTCTGTTCAAACAGTACTTAGCGTCAGCAAAGACTGCTTAGACGACTTGGCTGGTTTGGCTGATCGAGTTTTTGAAGTCACTAGTACTTCTCTTGACTGCAGTGCAGTTAACTTAAAAACTGAAGACTTCTCATTAAAGTCTGAAATCCAGTCTTTAAAAGACGAAATTATTGCTTTAAAGTCCCAAGTTCGTCAACTAAGCAGAACGCGAAGTTTTTCTAGAGGTCGTTTTGGTGAACGTAAAAATGTTAACCAGCAAACTAAAGAAAAGGCTGATTCGGACCAGACTACACCTAAACTGTGTTGGTATCACAAGAAATATGCCGACAAGGCTGATAGGTGTGTTCAACCATGTGGTTTTGATTTAAACTAGAAAGCCCTGCATTGGATTCGGTGATCAATGCCGATAAGGGCGTAATTTACAATCGCCGTCTTTTCATTACTGATCGTAAAACCAAGTTACAATTTCTTGTAGACTCTGGATCCGATGTAAGCCTGTTACCTGCTTCTTTTAAAGGTTGTAGATTACCTTCAAAAATCATTTTGTACGCAGCCAATGGTACAACCATCAAAACCTTTGGAACAAAATTTTTGTCCTTGGATTTTGGTTTGCGTCGAAGTTTTAATTTCACATTTATAATTGCTAACGTTTCAAAGCCAGTTTTGGGTGTGGACTTCTTGGACCACTTTCACTTGTTAGTGGACATCAAAAATCGTAAACTGATCGATCCAACTACTAACAGTGGTAATCGTGGTGTGGTTTTGCCAACTCGGGTACCTAGTGTAAAAACTATTGTTGGTACTACTGTGTTTGACGACTTGATTCGGGAATTTCCTGAAATTACCCAACCAAGGGTTGAAAATGTAAAAGTCAAGCACGACACTGTCCATTATATTAAAACTTTTGGTCCTCCCGTGTCTGCCAAAGTTCGCAGATTGAGTCCCGATAAACTTAAAGCTGCTAAAGCAGAGTTTGACTTTATGTTAAAAAGTGGAATTTGCCGTCCTTCTAAAAGTCCTTGGGCGAGTGCTTTGCATATGGTTCCTAAAAATAACTCGGATTGGCGTCCAACGGGTGACTACAGAGCTTTGAACCTATGTACTCAAAAGGATAAATACCCACTCCCTAATTTACAGGACTTTAGTCAAAATTTGCATGGTTCTCAGATCTTTTCAAAAATTGATCTGGTTAGAGCCTTTAACCAAATTCCTGTTTATAAAGATGATGTAGAAAAAACGGCTGTCATTACTCCGTTTGGTTTATTTGAGTTTATATTTTTGCCTTACGGACTTTGTAATGCACCACAAACTTTTCAAAGGTTTATTAACGAAGTTTTATTTGACTTGGATTTTGTTTTTGCTTATATTGATGATATTTTGATTGCAAGTAAAGACTTAACTGAACATTTAAATCACATTCGTATTGTTTTTGAAAGGTTTAAAAAATATGGCTTAACTATGAATGTATCAAAATGTGATTTTGGTAAAAGTGAAGTTTCCTTTCTAGGCCATTTGGTTAATGATAAAGGTATTAAACCTTTGCCTCACAAAGTTGATGCTATTGTAAACTACCCCCAGCCACGCACTATTAAAGATCTTAGAAGGTTTCTTGGTTGTTTAAATTTCTACCGAAGATTTATTCCTAAAGCGGCAGAATTACATGCTCCTCTCAATGCTTTATTATCTGGTAGTAAAAAGAACGACAATCGACATATTGTTTGGACTGATTTGTTAGTAGACGCTTTTACGAAATGTAAACAAAGCATTGCTAACATTGTTCAATTGTCACATCCGGAACCTGATGCTGAATTAGTTCTTTTCACAGATGCTAGTGATGTCGCTGTGGGTAGTGCATTGCACAAAGTAACACCAAATGGTTACCTACCTTTGTCATTTTATTCTACTAAATTGAATAATGCTCAGAAAAAGTATAGTGCTTTTGATAAAGAGTTATTAGCTATATACCTTTCAATAATTCATTTTAGGTATATGCTTGAAGGGAAAAATTTCTATGTTATCACCGATCACAAACCCTTGACACATGCATTCGCTCAGAAATTTGAAAAATGTTCTCCAAGGCGTTTACGCCAATTAGAATTTATTTCGCAATTCACCACTGACTTGCGTTATCTTAAAGGTTCTCAAAATCTGGTAGCCGATGCATTGTCAAGGATTGATGAAATTGTTTTACCTATAAAAATTGATTATAATGTAATTGCAGAGCAGCAGTTGAGAGATTCCCAGTTGAAAGATATTTTGGATAACGTTTCCGAAACGAGTTTAAATCTCAAACTTGTCAAACTGCCTAATCCTGAAGTTGAGCTGTATTTTGATATTTCGCAAGAGAATACTCGGCTTTACGTTCCGGCTTCTCACAGGAGAGTAATTTTTAACTCTATTCACGGTTTGGCTCACCCTAGTGCACGTACAAGTCTAAAGCAAATCTGTGCTAGTTATGTGTGGCCGTCTATGCGAAAGGACATTGTGAGTTGGTGTCGAACCTGCATAGCTTGTCAAAAAGCTAAAGTTGGCAGGCACACCGTATCGCCTCTAAGTACTATTGAGATGCCGAATTCTCGCTTTTCTAACGTAAACTTGGATCTAATCGGTCCTTTACCTTTGGCACGTGGTTTTCGATATTGCCTCACTGTCATCGATCGTTTTACCAGGTGGGTCGAAGTGATTCCTTTAGTTGATATAACTGCGGAATCGGTCTCCAGTGCATTCCTTTTTCATTGGGTAGCACGCTTTGGTGCACCTGCTCGAGTCACGACCGACCAGGGTAGGCAACTAGAATCTGCCACTTTTAAGGGTCTAATGCAGTGCTTGGGCACTGAAATAATTCGCACTACTGCCTACAACCCTAAATCTAATGGTTTGATTGAAAGACAACATAGGACAATTAAGGCAGCTCTAATGTGCTACAATAATGCCTCTTGGATTGATTGTTTGCCTTTAATACTATTGGGTTTAAGAACAGCAGTTCGGGGTGATTGGGATTATTCCTCAGCTTCCCTGGTTTATGGACAAAACTTGAGATTACCTGGTCATTTTTTCTTGGAACCACAAATCTCTTTATCCCAACCAGATTTGATTATCCAACTTCATAAGGCTTTTAAAAACGTTAAGCCTAACCCAACTGCTTGGCATTGTCAGAAGACTGTTTATGTGCCCAAAGCCCTCAATACCTGTTCTCATGTTTTCCAAAGAATTGATTTAGTCCGAAAGTCTTTACAGCCTCCCTATGAGGGTCCATATAAAGTCTTAAAACGTAGGCCTAAGATTTTTCTCTTGCAGATTAACAATAAGGAGCGTTGGGTTTCCGTAGATAGGCTCAAGCCAGCTTTCCTGCCAGTGGAGGAATCTGTTCCGGCCTCTGCAGCATTGGCACCTCCAACCCCTTCCTCGGTCA
Source organism: Hylyphantes graminicola (assembly GCA_023701765.1). Taxonomy (NCBI): domain Eukaryota; kingdom Metazoa; phylum Arthropoda; class Arachnida; order Araneae; family Linyphiidae; genus Hylyphantes; species Hylyphantes graminicola. Next base: position 54,993,700 of record CM043119.1, read on the forward strand.
AGCAAGTTCAACCGTCTGCGAGAGAACAGAGTTCACCAGTTTCAAGTCCTCCTGAAAAAATCTACATAACGAAGCGTGGAAGAAGAGTCCGCTTTCGGTTTTGATGTTTACCTGTGCGAACTGTCTTTTTCTCCGGGGGGAGTGCTGTGGCGAACGCCTGAACTTTAACTGTAACTACTTATCTTGCCTGTAACTGTGACCACTGTATTTTGTATAAATATGATAAGCGCTGCTTCGTTGGCGCGCACGCCCCTTTTGGGTTATTTGTTATTATTTACTTTCTGTATCTTCTGTTGTGCCGCGGTTAATTTCTAATATGATTTTATGTGTTCATCGAGTTCTATAAGTTAAGTTTATTGTTATTTGTTGTTTAATAAATTTGTTATTGTTATAACTAGTTTTGATTACTTAGCATGACTTGGTGAACCACAATAGCATAGAATTTAGCGAAAATTGGTATAGGTATGTTGATCGTTTTTTAATCTTTTTTCATGCATAACAAAAGGTTGTCTCAATTGAAATTTTTAAAGTTGGTGCTTATTTAATATGTAAAAGACCTCTTATGCAAGGTTCAAAACTAAAAATCAATCCTAAACTTTTTGCCCTGAAAAAGGACCTCTCTCTCATATCTTTTAGTTTAAGAGCAGCCGAGAAACAAGGGGTGGATCGTTTTTTTTCGCATCTGTACCTACACATATTTATCAATAATAAATACTTTTTAACAAACTACATTTTACAAAGTGCATTTGTTGAAAATTGAGGATTATTTCTGTCAAGCATTTGATGCCAATTAATTCTTTAGTCACATATTTATCTAGAGAGGAATATAAAACGGGTATAAAAAGTATGGTTGTTATTTATGCGTACTTTCTTATTTTAAGCGAAAACCGAAAGGTTTTGTGATGGAAAATTGAAAGTAATGCGAAATTATCAAACGAATATTTTTAAAATCTATGTGTATGTTTTTCCTTCTGTTGAATTATTGAAATTGCTAAATAAAATTAAAATTAAACAAAAAATTACAAAACCGTTACCATAAACAGCCAATTTTTCGTTGTTCGAATTTATGAAAGCAGCAACATCATATCACAAATAAAAAAAAAATCAAATTAGCCGGTACGTTATTTCAACACTTCTCTTTTTCACAGATTACACAACACCTCCATCACCGGCTGTCAGAGAAATTTGAGCTATACTGATTGCTTCTCCGTGGTTGAGTGTGAATAAAAAATGAAATCGACGCATCCAATTTCCAAAAAGGCAATAATTGAGACGCGAGTTACAGCAAAGATGCTTATTAAGCCGTGTAGCCCCCCATCCAATAGGATCCACAGAAAAGAAGGGCAGTTACAAAGATAATTGATATTACACCAAGGGGTCGTTTGGAGGCAGCACTGGCGAACTAAATGGTTGATGCCATCCCCCAACGGATAAAGTTAATAAGAAAACAAGTTTTATGGCATCGTGATGGCGAGAAGAGGTTTTCCTCAAAAATTAAGACTTTAGTTTTTGGGAGACTCTTTAAAAATTATGATTACGCCGAACGGCTTGTTGGATTGGCGAGATAAGGGCCCCGGGAAATGGCGGAGGGATGTTAAGCTAAGATATCATTGGAAATATCATCTGTTTTTTTTTTCAGAGTGCAAAAACTGTGTTGTTTGTAGTTGAATTTGTCTTTTTTTTTCTCTAAAGCATAATTTGTAGTTCTGATTACGAAAAAAGTCATCTGTATGGGTTGATACATCATCACTTAAACACACATGTGCTATCTCATTTTCTAAACTTTTCAAGAGAGTCAAAAAACGTGTTTGTTCATTTACCACCGGCTGTTCCGACTTTCTCGTTACATAACATAGGTCTACATATATTATATGCAGACCGATATTATGTAACGAGAAAGTCCGCACCGGCTGTACGGACTTTCTTGTTACATAATATCGGTCTACATATATTATATGTAGACAGATATTGTGTAACAAGAAAGTCGGGACAGCCGGTGCTAAATGAACAAACACGTTTTTCGAATCTCCCGAAAAGTTGAGAAAATAAGATAGCACATCTGGGAACATAAGTGACGGTATCATATTTGTTGGCTTGTGAGGTTGTTCATATATATATAATTTCTATAACCAATCTTTACAGCAATTGTGTCGCTCAGCTTGTATGGTGGTGGCCCGGGTAAGAATCCCGGAAAAGGCATCACTATTTGTGTTGCGCCGAGTTTGTTAAGTCTGTGGGCCCTTAAGTCCTGTGAGCTGTCAAAGCGCCGTTAACTATGGGTGCAGGTTGTTGGAGAAAAATGCACCCCCCTTCTGTAGACGAGGCCTAAATTGAGGAGGTGGTGTCCTCACCGAGCAGAAATCAGACCTTCACCTTCACGGGTTCTCAAAGATTAATCTTGTGCCAATGGAGTTACTGCATTATCGTCTTTCAGGCTGTGACATACACTCTTAAAACAAAAGAGTGAAATCCACTCCTGTAAGAGAAGTGCATTTCGACACTGGAAAGGAGTGAATATTAACTCAGACTGAGTAAAATCACTCGTTTGGAGAGATCCTGTCGCAGGTTTAACATACAAAGGATCCACTCCTATAGAGGAAGTGTATTTTCGACACTGGAGAAGTGAAAATTAACTCAGACTAAGTTAAAATCGCTTGTTTGTAAAAAAAGTTGCAGAAAAAGTTGCATTGTTGTTGTTTGTAGAAAAAGTTGCATAAACAAATATCAATACCTTTTCTTTAATTTAAAATTAAAATTAGCTCTATTTAAACTAAGTTGCGTTAATATGTTATTTTTACATATTCGGTAATAATATTTTGCACAATCTAGTCCTTTGTACACTATCTAATATTTTTATTGTAGTTGAATTCCTAATAATTTCAACAAAAAACTACAACTCCCTCTCGCTTCTTACAGCCATCGTTCAAAAATAACAGTGACCTGAACATAAACAGGAAAAGTTAACAACTGTTTACATACAAGAGCAAAAATGTCTAATGTCTCCTTAGATTGTGATTTCCACATTAACTCTGTGTCGTGTAAAGACGGCTTTAGCTACAACAGAAAAAGGGTTGTAAGGAAATGGTCTCCGATAAATCACCACGGGAGAGGCTTATGTAATGAGGCGATTTTGAAAAACGTCTTTCTTGTTTTGTCCAGTGTTCTGCGAGCACCGGTAAAAAGGTACGAATAAGATTCTAATGAGCTTTTCATAAATGTAGAAATTATGAGGTGAATCGCAAAGAGGTTAATTTTTGCTGATTAAATTCGTACTTGGTAGTGTATTACCTATGAGACTTAGGAAATTTTATTGTTGAAGATTACAAGGTGATTGTTCGATTCATGAAAATGGAGCAATGCATGGGTTCACTCAACCCTTCCCGGGGTCGATAAATGAAAACTAATATTGCTTATGAAGTAAACTGAGAAACTAATCTATGTTTTTTTGCAACAGTCACCACTGTCCAGAAAAAATCGAAGCATCTCATCATCAGCCACTCAAGCGGAGTTGAATTATTAAATTCGTCGAACTAGAGCTACACAATTGCTATTCGTAACGGTCGCCGTTATTAAGAACGACTGTGTGTGTCAAACCGACACCTGAATAGGCAGCCAACTCAACTTTTTAGGAGTAACATCATGCCCAGCGTTGGGAGCAGAATTAGCGTGCACTCTAACTGCATGGGGTATTCTTCGTTTTACTTTTTGGCTGCACAGACTGTTAATAGGTCTGCAGTCATTTTGGTAATTCCCAGGCCCAAAAACGGGAACTTTCGAATGAAAGACAATCGCCTTACCTACTGGGCTCCCCAGTCCTTCACCCAAAATGAACAATCAACATTCGAAGATCAAATAAATAAAACCATTAAATTAATAAAACTAAAGAAATGGAATCTTCATGTCCCATCCATCAGCTTAAAAAAATCACCTGTACGTCACTGCTGTTCCATATATATAGATCCAATGCGCACACAATCAAATCTATCCGCTCGACTATGTCCCAAACAACCAAGGGGTGATTACGTCGCGGTAACTAAGCAACATCCAAAACAACGGCCATGATTCTTCCCTCTGATCATCTTTTGTCTGCCATCATCATCAGGCCAACAAGACAACAGTTGCCATGGATGCGGCGAGTCAGTCATGGATAAAATGACGGAACATGTGACACGGACAGTTGGTAATTAATGGATTATCCATGGCACACGGATACATCCTTCATTAGCTGGAGAAGGAAGACTGGAAAAAATTGTTCTTCTTGGAGAGGATGGGTATTCGACAGTTAACCCTCATTACTTTTATCATATTTTAAAAAGGATGATGGGCCGCTCCTCAGGGTTGTCACTTTCACGTCTCTGGAAGTCGGTTGTGTTTGAAATGAGTTTTGGAAAGGGTGGCGATGGGTCGAGGGTGGAATGCCAAGCCAGGTATTTTCGGCCATATTCGATCACTTTATTTTAATTATAAGATAATTTCGAATGCTCCATAATGTACTTTAAAATAATCAATGAAAATGCAGATATGACAAGTTAAAAATAGAATTATATAACCCTACACTTACTTTCAATTATCACGCTTTGAATGAATACACTTAAACGTAATTATGTGACCTAAAAGATAATTTCAATACCGTTAAAACCTAAAAAGTGTTCTATAGCTACTATCCTTTGTTCCTGTACAAAATACAATATCTTCAAAAACTTTATTATGACTTTTTAGTGGTACTGGGAACTCGTGTACCAAGATTGAAGTTCCTAACTCTTTTTGTTCGAGCTGTAGAGTGATTTCAGACGGACAGATGAACCAATGCTCTGAAACCACTTTTTTTTAATCAGCACACCCCCCTAAACGTACATAAACAGCTAAGTTCCATTTAGGATATTCCACTCTATCGCAATACTTTCATTACCTTTAAATTTCATAATAGCTAGGTAATTAAAAATACTAGAAACAACTGCAACTCAGCAAAAATCTATTTAAAGAGAACCGGTAATAATTTTATTAAAATTATTTTTTAACTTAGGGTAAAACTTATAAGAGTAGAGTAGCAGAGTTGTCTTTTTTAATAACAATAATAGATGTCAATGCAATTTTTCAAGCATATTTATACAGGTGAAGTTCCAGTGGAGTTATTATTGCAGCTGGAAAACATATTTATAGAAATATATTCATTTTATCGCTACTTATCATTCATTCGAGTCATTTTAAATACATTTTAGTAGTTATTAATTTGTTTAAAATATTACGTTTTAAAATTTCATAGAAAACCAGGTTAATAGTAATAGCTCCTTTTAATTAAACAAAAATATATCTCGACAGAGGCGTCTTCTTTTAAAGAAAAACTTGGGTTTTTTTTTTAATAATATTATCTGCTTAAATTACAGTCGATATTTTTCCGTCTCATGTAAATATTTACTATTAGGAATGGCAATAAAAAGAATGGAAAACCTCTTATTAAAATAAATACAAATACAAGATAACAGATTATGGAATTTGTAATGATATATTCTTTATATTACATGTGAGTTTATATTATTTTAAACTAAATGGTACAAGGATATTTATCAATTTACATAATAAAAATTATACTTAATTGTTTTGAGTTTATGTACATAAAATTAAACATATAATAGCCCATATCCTGCAGCAATATCATAATTCCCTAGTCGTGTCAATAGTTCCCTGTTAAATCCTTTTTCAATAATACCACACAATTTCGTACGAGCACATCGCGGTGTTGACTAAATATTATTTTTAGAATTATATCTGATTGTCATCAGAAGGATATTATTCTGTGCATGTAGGCTCAATGAGGATCATTTTCTGGCGATTTATTTAAAGTTAAATTGTCACATTATTCTTGTAAAACGTGAAACTCGATTTTTGGTTTTGGTAAAATTAAAGTTGCTTTGGAACAAGTCGCTATTGGCCACACGTGCTTCGAGAAGCCAGTCGATATTGGTGACAGCCTTCGTGATTTAGACCCAACGACAAGTAAAAAGACCAACTCCTGGAACTGAAAACATATATGGGCAGTTCTACCATAATTTTTAATTTCAGGTATTAAAAACTTGTAAAATTTAATTTTTCAAAATCTCTTTAAATGTTTATCAAAAGGTTTATAAGGGTTCTAGAATTACGAAAAAAAGTTTAGCAAAGCTCATTTGTAAAAAACAAAAAATTATAATAAGGGACGGCAGTTTTTTAAAAACACCGATTCTAAAGAAACCGGTCTAAACCGGCCTTGCGAAAATAACTGTTTTTCAATGAAACCGAAATCGCAAAAAACCGGTTAGCCCTAAAACTGGTTTCGGTTTTCCATCCCTAGATCATTACGACGGTAAGGATCGGAAGGTCAGGAACGGAAGGAAAGGACATTCACTCTGTTTTCCGGTCTTTTTTGTGTTGAAACTAACTCCAGTTTTATAAAAATGGATTTTTTTTACTTCTTGTACTCCACTTAAACATGTTACAAGAAAAAAAATTTCCATTATCAAGCAAAAATTAACCTGAAATCTGGGAGACTGTAAGGAAAGCAATAAAGCCTCGCAGCCAATTTCAATGAGTTTTTTTGAATTTTGGGCTTATTGGTGAATTTTAGCAAAAATATTTGGCTACTAACTGAAATATCAGTTTTCTGCAATACAGTTTGCATGTTCGAAGAATCACTGTAGCTCAATCCAGTGCCTCTCTTCACCACTTTAGGAATGAGGTCAGTGAATGTACCAAAACCCAGGGACAAAGTTAGGAGACGAGAAAAACGCATTACAAATGTTAAAAGCCAAAATTCAATGGAAGGAAATCGTTAAGCTACAGTATTAGTTCAATCTAAAATCCAAATGAATGTAATTTTTAGCTAAAAAAAGTATTAGATTGAGCCCTAAACTAAAAATTTGACATTCGGGACACACGATGGTAAGGACTTTTCTGCATTGTTTTGTGTTCTAAAATTTTTTTGGAGTTTCTTTGCTTTAAAATTACGTGTTGAAATTATAAAAGGACCAGTCTTTTAGTATAATAAGAAAGAATGGTAAAAAAATATTAATCTTTTTAAAAGTTATGCCCAAGGGACATAAAATTAAAAATTATGGTAGAATTGCCCATATACTTTCACTTATGTGATGCTGTTTTCCAACAAGGTCCAATTTTTAATGGGCCTTTTAAGTATATTCCAATAAATATATTTTTCGATATACACTCTTGAAACAAACACTCCTAATTTAACTCAGTCTGAGTGGATTTCACTCCTCCAGACTGGAAAATGCACTTCTCCTTTTGGAGTGGATCCTTTGTGTGTTAAACCTCCGACAGGATCACTCCAAACGAGTGATTTTAACTCGGTCTGAGTAAATATGCATGCCTTTTCGGTGTCGAAAATGCACTTCTCCAACTGGAGTGGATTTCACTCTTTTGTTTTAAGAGTGTACTGACACTAATTGTACGAAGATTAAATATTTTGTTTCGATTGCTTTAAATTAGTCTAGAATACTTAAATGTTCCACGAGTAATAATTTTTAAATTTATAAAAAATAAAAAGAAACTTTTGAAATGATAAAGTGGGGAAAGTATATTTCATTGGCAACATTGGGAAAGAGTCCATCGGAAAAAGAAAAAAAAACCTGTCTTCTACTGAACTTCCACTGAATTCTCTATAGAAGTCAGGCTCGTGCACTGCTTTCGGAATGACCAAAAATGGCGTCCACCTTGTCCGACTCAGCAGCCATCGTCAACCTCAGCGGCATCTTACTCCGAAGAAGAGCGGCAAGAGCAAGAGCCCAAGACATCTCAAAGAGATCCTATCCTTCCAACTTGCGGTTTTGACATCCCTCCTGTCCGAACTCCTGTACTTAACGCGGTGGAAAATATCCCGAAATTAATCTTCGTTTGGGGGAAGAACAAACGCGGGCACGTTTAATTTGCGTTTGTCACTGTGGGGACCGGTAATGACACAGAAGTCGGTCATGAAGAAAATACGCAGGGGATGACTTGAAGGAATTGATGGGAGACAAATATCTCTCGAACCCTTTCCCTTCCTGGGAGAGAGAGAAATATCGGTCCCTGACAAGTGTCGCTGGCACGTTTTGGAGTTTCTAGGAAAGATTGAGAGTGGTCTTTTGAAAGTATTTGTTCACGCTAGTTTGATGCGACCGAAATTGTGTTTAGTTTGTCTGTTAGGTGGTATAGTTCATTTATGAACGTTGATGAATTCTAGTGTAGATTTAGTTATTTAACTTAATTGTTTTTCCGAACAAAATATCAGTTATTTTAACAAAACTCATGCACTGTAAAAATATATAGTAACCTTAATCTCATATATTGCAAACATTCCTAGTTTTTCAAGTTTTCTTCGCTTTTTGTATTTTCCGACTTTCCTCAAATACATAAGTAAAATAATTTAACATACAAACTTTTGGACAATTCTAATTTTACATTTTTTTCGACTGGCAACCATAGAAAGTATTTGCTTAAATTCTCAGTTGCTATTTTTTGATTTTTTATTGAAGGAATTGATGGGAGACAAATATCTCTCGAACCCTTTCCCTGGGAGAGAGAGAAATATCGGTCCCTGACAAGTGTCGCTGGCACGTTTTGGAGTTTCCAGGAAAGATTGAGAGTGGTCTTTTGAAAGTATTTGTTCATCGCTAGTTTGATGCGACCAAATTTATACTTTGTTTGCTTATGTTTGTTTGTGTTAGGTGTGTTAGTATTTTTATGAACTTTAATGAATGTTAGTGTAGATTTTACTTGTCCATATAAATTATATTCTCGAGGTAAAAACAACATAAAAATGCATAGGCCCAACTTAAAACTTTTTGAGAACTAAGCAACAGCAAATTTGGGTGAAGAATACAATAGGTAAGATGTGACTTAAAGGAAATCAAAAATATGTATATCGGTCCCTGACAAGTGTCGAATTAATTTAGTCTGTCACTTTTATTTGTTTAGCATCTCCTTATTATTTAAGATACAAAATTACTCCAAAAATTATCTACTCTACTAAAACCTAATATTTACTTCAAAAATTATTCTTACATTACAAGATTTTACAGCCTCTGTTGTCTTGATTTTGATAAGTAAACATAAAAAACTACAAAAGAGAAAGTGCGCTAAAAATATGTCGGCTTACGCATTTGTATTTGCAAAGAAAATTTCACTCTGATAAATCTTATGTAGCGTTATTTTCTGAAATTTTTCGACTTTATATAAGTTGCATTTAAGACCATTTTTACAAAATTTCTTTTGGTCTAAACAAATTTAACTCACGATCAAATATAAAACAAAATATGTTTTCAGTTCTGACAAATCAAGTGTTAAGACCATAATTTCTGAAGTCTGGAATATACTCCAGTAAGTGGAAAAGAGCTTTCAAAATAAGTGAAGCGACTCCGCGTAACCGATATGATTTAGATTTAGACATATAAACTGTCTAAACCCACATTTTCAAAGCGTAAAAAAATATATCCACTTATTTCGTTTTGGAATTTCTCCATAGATACTAATCTTTTGCATCACTTTGCTTTAAATTGACGTGATCGCAAGACGGTAGAAATCTTCAGCCGGTCTCCGATTCCATTCACAAAATAGCGTGATAAGAGAATTAAAATTTCTCAATTTTTAGATGCGGCGGAAAATAATACAGTGATCTTTTTTACTTGTTTATTTGACAATATTCTTTTATTTTCTCTCTTTACAAAAAAATCCTAATAGGCCGTGGATGGTTTTATTGTTAGATATCTCTCACATAGATAAAATATGTATTTAAATAATGTTAAGTGCAGTAAAAAAAAATCTGTCGATGGAAATTTGATATTGCCTTAGAAATTCAGCCAAGATTCATGCTAAATATTTTTTATATGTTTTCCGTTACTTTTAAAAAAATGACATTAAAAGTAACAATCTATTTTACTCATATCATTAAGTCGTAGTAAAAATAAATACACAAGCCGGTATTATATCATGAGATATATAATTTTTTAAGTACAGTGAAACCCCGATTTTACGTTTTAGAATTTTCCAACACTAATAAAGCACAGTAAAACCGTAAGACGCAATGTAAGATATTATTCCTCCATGACATCTCCTTTAATAACGTAACAGAAAAGTTAGTAACAGAAAAGTTTTTGCGTTTTTACTCGTCATATTTTGCCACAAAAAGGTTAGAAATGCGACCACCGCGTGCTATACAGCAACCTTCACCGTGTCCAGTCTTATCTCTGAAAACGTGTAAGAGGGTAACCATGATCCATGAGGAGAAACTGGGTTCAGAAAACAGGAGTCTGTGGAATGGGAAAAATAGTGCTTATTTTAGAATTTTTTCTTTTTTTTTACTTTCCAGGGAAAACGTAAAATGCGGGAAATTCCATAAATAACAAACTTACAATACGGGTTTAATTAACATTACAATATGCGGAAAAAACTGGGACCTGATGCAAAAAACGTAAAATGCGGGGAAAACGTAGATTCGGAGGACGTAAAATCGGGGTTTTACTGTATATATTTTTAGCCGATATTGTACTATCATGAGATTTATGAATTTTAAGTTTATTTCTAAGCCGGTCAAAACTTGCATGAGATACATTTTGTGGTTAAGCTAGAAAAAGAATTTCTTGTATTGGAGTTCTTGTAGGTTTTAATGATAAGTAAATGATAAAGTACATTGCATATTAATTAATACGTTCATATCCACGTGGCTTGCATTCAATTTACACATCTTGTTTTCAAGACCTTTTTGCTAGTAGAATATAATTTCTTTTACACTCCTTCGCCTTCGTTCAGTGAGTTCATAATCTATACATAAAAAAAACCATGTTATTCTAAATTTGACCTTTTTTTAATGGCTTCAGAGACCAAACAAAAGCAATTGGTTTGAAATTAAATCATGGAATTTTTCATACAGTGGTACTCAAAGTTTAGAAAAAACACGAATAAAGAACAACCACTCCTCATATTATAGCATTTTTTCAAACTCCTAATTCTTCCTCTACGTAAAATCACCGTCAGAAAAGTCATTCTCTAGAGTCGTCATATCATGGGAAGCAGATATATCTTTTGACAGCTGAAACGATATCATTCCATTCTACCTGGAAGAAGAAAAAAATTCCGCAAATATGCAGATTCTCCCCGCGTTAGCTTTAAAGTCTTTACTAGCCATTATCCACTTAAAATAATGACAAAAATGCCGGGAAAGAAAAACAGCACAATCGAATGAAACCTACGCTTACTGTCAGAAGAAAATCGAATATAGCATATACGAGTCAAATTAAATTTAAACCGTAGAGGAGTTTATCAGGGAGGCTGCATAAGATGGGGACGCTTGGCGCGTAAAGAACATGAAGCAAACTGAAAATCGCCTTGTCTAAACTCTTTGCCAACCTAAGTTGAGTAAATAGAATCATGCTATGGAGAAGATCCTTCCGCGGATTGAAAGAGTTCCATTAATTATTTGTGAATCCATCTAGAAAACATGTTTAAAACATTAATTTCGTTTAAGGTCTAACAGATTTGAATATTATTTGAGAAAATTTGGCAATTTTATCGGAATGAAAATTGTATTTTTGTTAAATTGTATTCATATTATTTTATATGTAAATATTACCTTACAAGAGTTTCCAACTATCGGACCAATCGCACTATCTTCCCTCTTCTCTTTTACTCTTCGTTTTTACCCAAGTTAGGCTGGTACGGAGTGTATGCTATGCAAATCTATGCGCCAGCATCTTGTGACGTCGGTCGCCCAAAACGCAAGATTAATGTTTTTAAGAATCTACTAAAAAAAACTAAATATAAATTGTGTCTTATTGATTATAATTATGATTATTTGGTCATATATACGGGTTTTTTTAACCACAGTGGGACGAACAAAAATTATTCTGTAATGTGGTTTTGTGTTAATAAAGTGATTGTTTGTTAATAAACTATTAAAACTCGAATAATAACCATTCGAGTCATTTTAGGCTACAGCATAAGACCTTTAACACAATTATAGTGTTGCTAATAATGTTACAAAATCCGTGTTCATCGAATGGTACCTCAAATTGAAGACAAAGTTGGTTCGACTGATAAACTACAATATTTATTATAATCTAGGTAACTGGTCGTGACGCAGTAGTATTACATCAGTGCCATCTAGAGTGAATGTTATTTGAGGTTGCAATTTATACCAATTTAAATTTTCCCCTTCAAAATAAAAATTCCTATTCTTGTTTTTTTAGCTTCATGAGTGAAGCACTAAAACACTGTTAAAATATTGTGCTTAGTTTTACCATAATATCGGCTCCTAGTAGCTGCAACGACTGTATTGTGATATGTTTCACCATATTTTCGGTATTCGGTTAAACCATTTTAGAGGTTTTAGAAACAAAAACCTGAAAAATGGTTTAACTAAACACCGAAAATAGGCTGAATCATTTCACCACACTGCTGTGGAACCATATTTTTGATGAAAATCAGCGCGAAATTTTAAACAGTGAAATGAAGCAATCATGGCTTCACATGTTAAGCAAGTTTCAGCATTATTTTTCTCCAGATAGCACTTTCATCTTATTTTACCTCGATCAAAAGTGTGCGATTTCGAACTCCCCTCACGGGAAGTAAAGCGCTTGCCTCTTAAAAACCCGTCAATACACTTAATAAGCCTAATCTGGAAGCCTACACCCAAAAGCTTTGCTTTGTATTTTTTTTATATTTTTAAAGATTAAAGTGGAAGATTTTCATCATGTCAAACATTTACATTCACTTTCTTCTTTATAATATGAAAAAACAAAAACGCAGACAAAATCATCTTAGTGTTTCCTTTTCTTCTCTTTCTGAGCCAAAATGGAATAAAATCACTTATTACTCGGCCATTTTTTATTTATTTCTCCGATTACATTTATGCGATTCGAATTTTATTCTAATGTTTTTTAGAGTGGAAAGGGGGGAAGAATAAACTAAAATAAAAACTTTCCAGGAGAGTCCGGGAATAAATTAGATTAGCAATGCATGATTTTTATCACGGATATCTGTGATTCTAACAGAAAACAAATCTCGACGGTAATTTCCTTCAAATTCTAAGATTTTTTTTTATTGTTTTACATCAAGAAAGGCATTCTTAAGTCATTTACCTATTGTTTACCCGATAGTTGAATTTAACTTTTGCACAATTGTGTTAGGTATAACTTATGGTATAAAAGAGCTAGTTCAAAGAAGAAAATTCTCCTGATTTCTAACTTATTAAAATCGTATTACTTCCACCCAAAGCGGATTGAAAACGAATGGCCTGATACGAGTTTAAAGTAATTGATATCCAAATGATCGCATTTTGTTCACGTATTTTAGAAATGTTTTGAATGTAGTTTTGTTTATTGGAAATTCTTTAAAAGCGCTTTGACATTAATGCAGTGTTTTGTTTGAGTTGAAGCACAGAAGTTTATACGTAAATCTAATTTATACATAAGTTTCTTAAAAGACCCACTGCATTTCGGCTATTTTTCTTAAAATGAATTAGTTTTTAATCTGATGTAAAAGTTAAATGTACAGTAAAAATGAATTTCAAACATGAACTTATTTTTACTTGGTTAATTACATCAAATTATAATAATGCTAATCAATTATGTATAACATTCAAATAGATGTCATTGAAGATATTAATAAAAGAATTCTTATTGAGAATTTGCAGGCTTTTAGTGGTAATGTATAATAGTGTAATTTATAATAATTTTCTACAGCATTTAATTTCTTGTCTGAACGTCTGCTTTTAAAATTTGATTAAAATACAATATTGTGCATGCTTTGAAAAATTATTAAAGTATGGTAGTTTGGGCTAATTGGTAGACAAAAATGAAACTTTCCTCATATCTAACTAATGAAGGGTTGGAATTGATATAAAAAAATTCCAATGACGGAGAACATTCAATTTTTTTCAGCTACCTTCCTCAACTACTATTGAAGTTTTTTTTCTATAATGGGGATGCAATATTGTATTGGCGGTCAAGCCTTTGCAGACTCGGCTAATTCACCAGAACTAACAGCCATTATTTTTTTGTGGCACCATCTAGGCGACTCTCGCTAGCAATTATGACGCTCAAATTATAAGTAATCTGAGCTCACTAGTGATGTTAAAGTAAGCCGAGATTTTAATTTTTCCGAGAGAACCCAAGACAAATGGGCCCTCCAGGGATCTTTTACATACAACGACTATTACTTTCCCCAAATGACCCAGCACCATTTCTGGAATTCAAATACAGTTACCTATTGTCACCCCTTTTTATCTAAACTTTCTACACATTTTAAATGGAAATTATGAAAACTTACAAAGAAAATGTAGTTATATCTAGCAAGCAGTCAGAAACTTGTATAATTGGTGAAATAATACTGAATGCCTCTTTACAAATACTGCTCGAGGAAATCTTTTCTTTTACATGCTTTCTCCAAATAACACCTCAAGACACACTGCCACAGATAAGGCCATCAATATTCCAGCACCATCTCTGGAATCCAAATACGGATACCTACTGTCACACCATATTATTTAAACTTTCAACACATTTTTATTGGAAATTATGAATAGTTACAAAAAGTATAGTTATATATAACAAGCAGTCAGAAACTTGTATAATTATTGAAATAATAATAAATGCCTCTTTTACAAACACCGCTCGAAGAAATCTTTCCTGTTTGTTCCTGAATCCTTCGTGAAATGTTTTCCCCTGCCACAAGACACACTGCCACACCATAAGGCAATAAATAAGCACTAATTGAACTCCTTGACCCGCCATTACACTTGGCTTCTTGAACTACTCCTTGGGCTGCCGCTGATGCCGCCATCTTTACCATCAATATTCCAGCACCATCTCTGGAAGCCCTCCAGGTACCATTGCGTGATCACCAAGAAAAGCTGTTACTTTTCCCGCTAATTCCAGGGCCAAACATTTGCCTTTTCCGGAGAATGCCTCTCCTGGGACCGGTATCCTTTTTCCGGGAATAACCTCTCCGGCAATTAAAAGCCGGGACACGGTTGGCCGGGAATGGTTTTCGTCGCGCATTATGGAACTATTTGGCCGTAAACACATTTGTGGCAATGGCGAGGTCTCTATCTGCGTAGCAACTAGCAAATGTTTTGTAGGGTTCCCCAGGGGCTGCTTGTCCATAGGGGGCGCTGTTTTTGAGATGTTTCAATTAGTAGGTTTTGGTTTTTGTAGGCTATAATATGGCTGAAATGTTTTTATTGGCTATCATAGTGTATTTTTGTTGCTAAATTGAGTTAGTTATGATATTAAATGTTTAATTAGAAATTCGGAATAGTCTTTGATAAAAATAGGGCATATCACTTAAAATTAAGAAAAGAAAATTATTGTTTTATTTCGTCTTTTTTTTTTCGATCAAGATACATTAATTTAATATGCTTAATAATTATATTTAAGATTTTACACGTACATGAGAGCTTAGATGTATGGAAAATAATATGTAGTTAATATTAATTTATTTTATTTTATAAATTTTCAAACCATAAAATTATAAATTTATTATGTATGGAACAATATTTTTTATACTTTACCTATACCATATCTTTCTAGCAATATAAAATAAATCTGCAATTTGAATGGCATTCATCCATTTTTCTCTTTTCTTTTTTCATAATTATGTGATGAAATATCTCACATTTGACATTTTACCGAATTACAATTACAAAAAAAAAAAAAAAAAAAAAAAAAAAATCTCAACTTAATTACATTTGAAATAAATTTGAAGAAATAAACTCATCTCGAGTCTTTTTCGGAATATTCCCCCCCATCAAATCAAATATTTTCTGACAATAAAATAGATTTTAATCAAATTATTTTCAAAAATATCT
Organism: Hylyphantes graminicola; assembly: GCA_023701765.1. NCBI lineage: Eukaryota > Metazoa > Arthropoda > Arachnida > Araneae > Linyphiidae > Hylyphantes > Hylyphantes graminicola. The sequence continues at coordinate 55,009,532 of CM043119.1, forward strand.
CTCATTCAAAATGCTTTCAACCATACACCGTCACAGTCAGTTTTGTACCCTCAGTGTATATAAACGAGAAAGAATAAAACGCTGCAGAGAAGAGGGGAAAAAATGTTTATTGTGCGAATAAAAAGAATTGCCCCTGGAATTAAATTTGCTTCCTTTTTTCTGACATTTAAATTCAGCATTTCAAGTCTAATTATGTGACTCATTTCCATCAAAAATTCTAAAAGCTCCTTCGTGAGTCTCTTCATAAATAAGTTTATGATTTTGTCTGCTCGTCATCTTTACCTTAGAAAGAAAAAACACCTCACGAATGGAGAATATTTCTCTTCTTTTAAAATTCATTAAAATAAAAATGTGAAAATTAGAATCTAAAATTTCTTTTATTTATTGCATTATAAGCATGAAAGAATTTGACGAAATAATATTTGTTGAATTTATAATTTCATTCCCAGGTGAAGCAAATATTATTCGTTAAAAAATTATTTCACTTAGTGTCGTTTTTGTAAATAAACATACTCACCTCTCATGTCATACACATTAAAATAGCAAATTATTATTTGCTGAATTGAAGAGGTAAGTGGAAGAACGTGGTAAGTGACATCTTTGAAAAAATTGAGCTTTTTTTTTATGAACACATACTAACTTATTAAACGGTAAAAAGCTTCCAATTTTTCATAAACCATAAGTTTAGCAGATTTTTTACGCTTTGCAACTTCCGTTTTTAACGTATCTAAGTGCAAACGAAAAACTTTAAAACTCATTTTCTCGTTTTCAAAATTTTGTCACTTAGCACGTTCTTCCACTAAGCTCTTCAATTTATAACCTTATCCTTTTCGAAAACAATAATGATCAGTAAAAAATACTTCACTCAGTGACGTTTCGGTAAATAAGTCTATTTACCTTTTATATCATAGACTTTATAATAAAAAGACTAATAATGTGATTAATTTTTTTACTAATTCTCTTGCAAAGCAAATAATGATGGCACAAAGAAATATTTACTCATCAGTAGCGTTTTCGTAACTAGATATATTTCCTCATATCATTGACTTTAAAATAATACATTTAAAAAAATCAATTTTAGCTGTCACCGACAGTTAAATTTCATATCACCCGAAGCCACGTTACAAAAACAATTAACAGGAAATGACGGAATCTTAGTTTAAAATTAATCCGGATTTAAAGAGTGTTCTTCCCATCTGCATTAAGGTTTCAAGCAGGATTTGAATTAATATGCAATAAAAATATATTTTGAAAATTCAATCAGCTAAAACCTAAGTTTTTATTCTGTGAACAATTTTGCTGAAATATTTTTTTTTGTCGTAGCCTAAACGCTAAATAATTTTAATTCCTAATTATTTTCATAATTCAATCTATCTTTGTCCTCTTGCACAAAGTTCTTGCTTGTCAGGACATTTTCATTGACAGTTTAATTGTTTAATTCGAAACTAAAAATATTTTCCTTGGGCTTCTTTTTTCTTGTTGTTTCTTCTACATTATAGTTCCATATTTTCTTTCGAATGTAAAAACGAAGCATTCAGTGCTATGTGGTCAAATGTGTATTATGGAGGGTCTATATTAAAAAAAAAACGAAATTATTACTCGTAATTCATAATAGATTTATAAATAAAAAAATGCATTTAAAAAAAGTATATCTAAAAAATAAATGAAGTTTTGTTTTAGAAAATGAGAAACTATATTCCTCTTTTTAGACGCGCATTAACCGCACTAAAAAAAACCCTCTAATTTACTACCACAATATGAGGGAAATATTTTTGCCATCACTCTGTGCTATGAATTTATATATGTTGTAGTACCGGCGAAAGCGTTTGCTGTACTGACAGTTATATCATGCGCACATCTTCTACGCTTAAAAACTACTGGAAGAACTTGTCCATCATAACTGTGTACGTCGAAAACCATAATTTTCAAAAAAAAAAAAAAAAAAACCTGCAACGCTGTGTGGCAAAACAATTTACTGCAAAATGTGCTGTAATTTTACAGAATTTTTTTCCATTGCAAGGAAAAAAATTAGACTCATAAATTAACAAACTCCATTTGGTGTTTGTTTTAACAAGAAATTTATTTCGGCAATGGAACTGAATCTCATCAAGCGGAAATTTTTTTATGTTACGAAAATTAACGTATGATTCCTTACATCTTGTTATTTGTTGCATGGTATTTAATATGCAAAATAAATATGTAGGAAAAATTGCAAACAACAACTTAAAACTGCTTTATTTAATTTCTTCCCATAAGAAATTGCTGTTATATAGTTATTACCTTACTAAGTGCCTTTAATAAAACCAACATACAAAAATGGTCTTAAGCGCCCTCAATTTATATTTCCATCCCAAATCGATTAAACAAGTCAGCCGAAATGAAAAGCAGCAATAATAATACTTAATAAATTGTCCAAATCTTGTCTGAGCGACTCTTTCGTTGTCTTCTGATCTTTTCGAAACCTCTATCTCTTTTGACATAGCATTTCAAGACACACACACTTCTTGACATGTCTTCTTGGACGAAATAAGACGACAACCAAAAAAAGAGAAGGTTTTCACTCTCAGAGACAAGCCCGTTTTCTTTTGACAAGTTGTTCCTGTGGTTGGACAAAGCTGTAACTGGCATCGGAAGTTGGTTTTGTTGGTATAAACGCAATTGAACTTTGTTCTTTAAAATTAGTTTTGGGTTCTATACATTGGAATACACTGTTTGCCAACCTAAGTTGGGTAAATAGAAATATGCTATGGAGAAGATCTTTCCGCGCACGTAAATAGTTCCATAAATTATTTGTTAATCCATCCAATAATCATGTTTAAAAAATTAATTTCGTTTAAAGTCTAACAGATTTGAATGTTATTTGAGAAAATCTGGCAATTTTGTCAGAATGAAAAGTACATTTTGGTTAAATTGTATTAAGATCATTTTGTACGTAAATATTACCTGAAAGAGTTTCCAACTAACGGACCAATTGCGCTTTTCCACCTGCCTTTTTACTCTTTGTTTTTACCCAAGTTATGTTGGCAAGGAGTGTAGTTGGTTTTCTTGTGTAAGTTTGCCCACTGCATTAAACCGCCATTAGTAACTTTCTACTTAACTATATATTTTACTTATGTAACAAGGCACCTATGAAGTAAGAAAGTAAGTAAACAAGAGGAACATTATTGTTGTCAATGAGTGGAATGCTCTACCAGATTTTTTGTATATTCGAAGAGTGTCGAAAAATTCAAGAAGAATCTCGATAGTTATTAGAGACTGGTAAATAATTAGTAAACCTCGGACCAACCTTGCTGAACTTTGTCTTGTTGTTGATCGACAATTTTAGTATTTGTATGAGGGAAACACCTTCCGCACCTCCAAAGAAAATAATATTGTGTTATTGTATTATCATATTATCTCTATTGAGTTGTTAAGATAGGCGAATACCCAAAATTCTAAAATTTTTACTATTACTTCAATCTTTTCCAAATTTGGCATAGTGATTTCAAATATAGTGAACAATGCTTTTTGGGCAATTTTTTTTTATTTAAATATAAGTGATTTGCTTTAAACGGTGTTTTTCAACTAAAAAAAGGGGTTTACGCTAACACTTCCAGCATAAAAAGTTTTACATTAATTTACCTGAAATTTTTTACAGATGTTATTTTAATATATATCTGTGCCATGAACCTAATAATTAATCTTTATGGCAGGAAAATTCAATGTGGTAGACTTGTTAGCGTAAACCCCATTTTTTAGTAGAAAAACATCGTTTAAAATATATAAATTATATTTAAATAAAAAAATGCCAAAATAGTATTATTCATCATATTTGAAATCACTATGCCAAATTTGGAGAAGATTAAAGTAATAGTAAAAATTTTAGAATTTTGGTGAATTTTGGGTATTCGCCTACCTTAAGGGGCAAAAACTGACAATTTGACTGCACCGTTTATCAGGAAAGAACATTCTAGACCAAGACATACCAAACCATTTGTTGCCCATATAAGCATATTGATGTGTTTGTTTCTAATGGGGGAAAATAGTGCTGAAAAAGTATTAAAATTTAAAGCAAAAGTATTTGACCTGTCATATTAGATTAAGGTATTGTACGAATTTTTTTCAGGACTATTCAATATTGGAATATCATGACGATAAATATAAAATAAAAATGGTAGGATATTGTGCAAAAAATATAGGTTACTTACATGAAATTTCAACAGGTCCTGTTACTAAAACCAAATACGGTTAATTGCATATTCACACATAAGTATTTTAATTTAAACTGATGAACATAACAAAGAGCTTGAATTAGAACACTTTTTTGATATCTATAGGTTTCCATTATAATACCAATTTCCAAATTTCATATTATACACTCTCAAAAATAACACTTTCATTTTTGACGATTCATGAATCCTCAAGCCTCATTTCGTTAATTTTGAGAATTGTTTCGTCAAACTATCACGTGACTTTTGAGTAAACGCGAATCCTCACCTTTGCGATCTTGATTTGACGATTCTGTATCTTGATTTTGGGGAAACTGAATCTCATTGTTGTACTCACATGCTCAAAAATTACGAAATATTTCTTTAGATTAGACGACATTCAAATCCTCATAAAAATGACGATTCAAATTTCCTCACTTTGAAAACTCGGAGCATTTGCCAGTTACGGAATCGTCAAAATTAAGGAAAATTTCGTCGTTTTTGAGCATTCATTTTTTAGAGTGTAGGTTTTCTTATAATTCCAAATTCAAAAATCCATATTATACTTAATATGATGATATATAAAGTTTAAAGTCGAGTCAATACAATGTAAGCATGTAAGTAAGTATATATTAAAGTACAGTCGATGTTTACCAAAGTTTGAGTCGATGTGCTTTGTCATGGGTGCTCGTAGCTATCAAAATCTGCATTGAGCTTTAGGTCACAGTAAATTTGGCCAACGCACATACCTAAGGATACACCTAACGCTCTGGAATCTACCCATCCTATGGCTCAATTACAATCCCGACAAACCACCCCCGGCCCAGAGTCCACCCCAAAAGAGAAGAACTCGGACATCCAAGTCCAAGGGGTTATGGAAGGAGAAAAAGATGACAAGAGGCCTCACATGACATATCTCGGACGACAAATGACGTGAATGGGGAACTTTCTGGTGGAGGGGGGGGGGGGAGACATCAAATCGTCTGCTTCTGCTGCCGGGGCGGTCCGGCCGATGAGGTCCCTGTCACCCGCCATCGGCCCGCAATCCTTCAGGCCGGTCTGCCGGTGACACTTCGGACGGTCGGCGACGATTAGGATGACAAGGGGCACGCCGAATGAAAGTGACGTACCACTGCCCTCGAAAGGAAGATGCGGGAGCGGGGGGAGAGTGACACTATAGGAGTGGATTGGGGTGGTTGGGTGGGAACAGGTAGTTGGGAATATTGTTTTTGTTTTTATCTCGTTTATGTGGTTTGTTTTTGGATCCAGTTCCGAAACAAAACATACACTTTTAAAACAAACGAGCGAATTTAACTCATTCTGAGTTAATTTTCACTCCTTTCGGTGTCGAAAATGCACTTTTCCCCTATAGGAGTCTATTGCACTCTTTTGTTTAGTTGAACCTCGAACTATCTAAACAACGAACGAGCGGTTTTAAGGCGATTAGGAGCGATTTAGAGCGATTACGAGCGATTTAGGAGTTAATTTCATTTTTTTCCAATGTCGAAAATGTTCTTCTCCTCTAGAAGTGGATTTCACTCTTTTGTTTTAAGAGTGTATAAATGAGATAAAAGACATATATTCTCTTGTCCAGCCAACCTGGAAAAATTGCAGCAAATCACCAACTCGCTCTACGAAGACCTTTATGAGGACCACTGTCTACAGATAGCTGAAGCAGTCTGTGAGACCTTTGGTCCCGTATAATCTTTATCCACGGACACGACATCATCATCATCATATGGTTTGTTTGAAAAATTCCGGTTGTCTATTTCCAGCCAGTAAGACGAGCTTTAAAACAGCCTCTTACGGGTAGTTATTTGTAGTGATAACCAAAAGAATCGTCAGGAATCCTCCCGTGTATATGAGACTGATGAACGTTAAATCTATGTCATGGTCCTTAGGTCCTGACTCCACGTAAGATGTCACTATCCTTCACCATTTGGTTAGACTGAAGTGTATTTGTTGTGGTGAATGTGCAAAATTAATTAATAAAGCTGCTTTTAAAATATTTTGTTTAGCCGTTCATTCACTGTGATATGAAAAGAGTATAAAATTTGTTGGCTCTATACTCAGATAACACTGCTTACAAGCAATCCATAGTATTCCTGCCCATCACATTACAGGTATTTAGAGTATAAAATTTGATGGCTCAATACTCAGATAACACTGCTTACAAGCAATCCATAGTATTCCTGCACATCACATCACAGTCAGAGTATAAAATGTGATGGCTCAATAGTCAGATAACACTGCTTACAAGCAATCCATAGTATTCCTGCCCTTCACATCACAGGCAGAGTATGAAATGTGATGCCTCAATAGTCAGATAACACTGCTTACAAGCAATCCATAGTATTCCTGCACATCACATCACAGGCAGAGTATAAAATGTGATGGCTCAATAGTCAGATAAAACTGCTTACAAGCAATCCATATTCCTGCCCATCACATTACAGGTAGAGTATAAAATTTGTTAGCTCAATACTCAGGTAACACTGCTTACAAGCAATTCATAGTATTCCTGGCCATCACATTACAGGTATTGTGGCTCAATACTCAGATAACACTGCTTACAAGCAATCCATAGTATTCCTGCGCATCACATCACAGGTAGAGTATAAAATTTGTTAGCTCAATACTCAGGTAACACTGCTTAGGGTAGACTGTCCAGTGAATGAACAGGAACCAGTAAATGAACAGTTGGTAAATACATTTAAAAAGTAAGGATTAAAAATCATTCCACTGGATGGATTGGCAACACTGACTTCATCTCATCTAGTAATTCACTTGGCTTTTGTACCACTTCTTATTTGGACCCCCAAAAGACCCAAAGCAGTGCAATATTAAGTCACCTCCTTTTTTTTTGTAGAATTAACATATAATGACAGATGTGTTCACATTGTCATCAACCCACAAGCTATATTTTCTTAAAATGTATGAATTTTCTTAAAACAAATTGTGCTTAAGCGTTCATTCACTGGTTAGTCTACCCAAGCAATCTACAAGTCTACTAGCACTACGAGTCTACAAGCAATCCATAGTATTCTTGCCCATCACATCACAGGTACTGACGACCAAACCGTTCCATCCGGTTGTGTGTCTTAGAAGGGATGCTCGGTCGAATCGCTCCCTTTTATGAAAGGTGGCTGGCTTTTGTCTCATCTCTTCATCTCGGACGGAATATTTCCTCACACAAAAGGGGTCGGGGGAGGATATTCGAAATTCGAAAGGAGAGTGCATTGTCCAACCCGGGAAATCTGACCCATTGTCGAGAAAATGGACGAAACTTTTAATTAAGTGCTTCGGTTCCCTTTCGATTAGCAATCGTTTGTTTAAAGGGATTAGCGGCTGATGTGTGTGGTTCGTGACAGATTTATTCATGTTGAGTAATTGGGTGGTGATTGTTGTCTTCTGCACATGGTAGAGTTTACTCTCGTCATTGGAATAGCTTAAATATATCATGAGGTTTTGGAAAGTGAATGAAATGAAAATGTATAAAAGCATTTTTACTAAAGATACTTTATGTGCATTAACTAAATCCTCAATTTTAAGAACAATTGACTTGTATCAATGGAATTCGTAGCCTTAAACATAAGAGGGATGGAAAATTTCAATTGGTAAAGAAATTATGCTTTGACCAATGATAAGGAAATTGGCCAGGCTGTCATTTTGCCTTAGATTTTGACGGATATTTCCTCAAAAAGGAATTTAGTTAAGAAGGAGAGATAAATGGTATACGGTGCTTCGAGACACTAGTAATATTAATCAACTAGTGTGCAATATTGCAATGCTACTGGTCGATGAGGCATTGCTCAATTTAATTTCTGTAGCCAGGCAGAGGAGCTGGCTTAAAAGTTATGATTCTTTATACATTGTAAAAGTAATTAAAATTAGCATTATTTATCATTGCAATTTTCAACTTTTTATGTATTTTTCCATATTTACTACTCTAAATGAGGAATAAATTTTAAATTTAGCATTGTGTATTTATTTCTGTAAAAACCATGATCACTCCAATTGTCAAGCTCTTTTTTTAAAAGAAAATGGTGAACCTAGATTTCCAGAGCTGTTTTTTGAGGTTTAAAAAAAAAAAAAAAAACTCTTATTCCTAACCCCATTTATTGACTTCGCCACAATCCTTTTCCTTACTTGGCATTACTATTCGAATATAAATCACAATTGAAGAAATCCCATCACTGCACCCGTACCGTGATCAGAGGGTCCGCCATTTTGAATATCATTACCTACCCAGCGAATTAAAGGCACGAGACGACGGGCGCCGATTTGTAACAAATGTCAAAGGAATAATAACTAAGCCCCCCGAACTGGAAAAAAGAAAAAAGTGGGTGGAAGAAAAAAAGAACAAAAATTTCATAAAATATATCTCCACCATTAATTAGTCTTTGTTTCCACCAGTGGCCCTTCTTTTCTTACCATTTCTTCCCCGCGAATTTGCATTCTTTTAAATGAGTTATATCATCACCAGAACGATGATTTCTTAGACATCTGCAGTAATTAATCTGAATTTTCGTTTATCCCTTCGAAAATAAGATCCGCTTTTTTTGTTTTTATTTTATTTATTCATCTTTTCCCATTCCGTTCTTTTAATCTTAGAGGAAAGTTTTTTGAACCGTTAGGCTAAAAATCTTTCATATTCCTTAATGACAAAGACAGACAGTCCTGTGCCTGACAGCTTTAATTTATTCTCGAGCCAATAATTTGAAGCGTGCTGTTTTTTTTCTCCTCTTCTATATAAGTATCCATTGTTGTAAGAGGGTGCGTCGCTGCTCGGTCAATCATTTGTTATGCAGTTCCACGTCAGTATTTGAGGGTGTCCCACGAAAACGCAGATCTATAACTGCGGATGGAAACACAGAGAGTAAAACAAAGCAACACATGACAACAACAAAAAACCTAAAAAGATTAGACGAAAGTAATATATTCTTTTACCCTTTTTTCATTTTTTAATCTTGCTTTGGAGCGTTTTCGGTGTAATTAATGACTTGTATAAAGTGGAAACATTTGCCAGCACTTGCAGTTGGTTGCACGATTTCGTGGGGACTAATTTTTTTCCATCCAGCTCTGGCCCATTGTTTTGCGTTGTCTGTGAGTGGACCCGTCACGCTAAATTAAACTCATCTTGAAAGTAAAACTTTAATAATTTAACAATGTTACAACAGCAGCGGCGAAATTACTTTTTTTAATGTTAATCCTGCTTGTGGTTAGGATTAATATAGTCGGTAATTAGTTTAGTAATTATCGTAACTTATGATACTTGTCGGGGGCATGGCTCTCAAGTACAACTCGTTTTTTTTAATTGCAAAAACCATAATTATGTATTTTAATATTCTTGTATAAGAAACTAAAGAAGGCGAGATCTGTAAATACTCTATTATCCAGGTGTCAAGATTTTTAAAAAAAAAACATTACTATTGTTTGTTTGATAAGGAGTTATTCGATTGAAAACAAGAATTTTTAAAATTGGGTAATTTAACTGTGAAACATTTGGTGTAACTTTACTTTACAAGACTGCTGGATGCAGCTTTGTGTTGTAAAGATACCTTAAAATAGAGTTTGCATGCACTATAAAAAGGAATATGGATGGGAGATTCTATGGATCTACGCATCACGTCATACAGCGCATATGAAGATAGTTTTGATGCTGCGCAAGCCTTGCTGTATATAATTTGTTTGTTCAATTTATCATTGCTCTCTATTTACTATATTTACCTTGTGTTGTTATAATAAAACAAGATGCATCTTTATGTGGCCAACCTTTCCTGATATGATACTACACCAGGTCTACAACGATTGTATTATATCAATGGGTTTAGCGTTACAATACTTCTGAAGTTTCACCACCTTCACTCTCAAAACAAAAGAGTGAAATCCACTCCTGTAGAAGAGGTGCATTTTCGACACTGAAAAGGAGTGAATATTAACTCAGACTGAGTTAAAATCACTCGTTTGGAGTGATTCTGTCGGATGATTAACACACAAGGAATCCACTCCTGTAGGAGAAGTGCATTTTCGACACTAGAAAAGTGAAAATTAACTCAGACTGAGGTAAAATCGCTCGTTTGTTTTAAGAGTGTTTCCACAGACTACAAGTGCAATCTAAATGCCTGAAAGTAAAGCGCAATGTGAAAAGAATTCCGGTTACTATCAAGCCGGCATTGAGTTGTCGGTAAGCAACGCTCTATTAATATAATGTCTAGTTTTGTTTTAGAATCAACTATAACTTTGATATAAAAGCACCAAAAAAAAACCACATTATAATATGTGGTAAAAGCAGTTAAATTCTACTATGAGATTGGAAGCAGCTTTGCTGCTATTTATATAAAAACCACATTATAGTATGTGGTAAAAGCAGTTAAATTCTACTATGAGATTGGAAGCAGCTTTGCTGCTATTTATATTTGACTCATATTTGAGGTGCTAGCTTACTGAGTTTTGTTTTGTAAACTTACTCATTTCTTGTGTTGCTCCATCCTAACTCCCTCCAAGTTAACTCCATCCTTGTGCCCCTTGTGGTGTAAGTTTACTCCACCCTTGTGGTGTATCTTTACTCGATAAAGCTTCAGCAAGAATTTTCTGCTATCAGTTTTTGGAATGACTGTGCAACAAACATTTTAAATCTGAAAAATATACGAATTCTGGTATTTAACGAATGCTTATTAACTATTTAGTGCACTATCTTATTATTACTATACTATCTTATTACTACCATATGCTATCTTATTGCTATTTATTAATACTATCTGGCGCTTTGTTACACTTTACGTTCCTTTAAAAAAATACTTTGTGATGCTTCGTGTATATAGCATGTATAACTTCTATAATAACATGGAGAATACTTTAACACGCACAATGATATAAAGAAACGCCTCTAGACGACGAAAATATTTTCCAAAACATATCTGGTTACACGACAGGACGCCTGTGTGCCATATATAATCACGGGGGACTTAAGCTCGACATGCACCTCTTTGTCGGGGACGTATGTCACAACGGATGACGGATGGACAGACAGACGTTATCGTTTTGCATTTGAAAGAACATAGGGGGCGACGTGTCCCCATAGACATGAAATACTACCACTTCTAAATCTAAAAAAAAGGGGAGAAAGAGAGAACTGACACTATTTATTAAAGACGTTTTTATAATTCTGATGAATGTCGCTAGGATGAATGAAATGCTGTCTGAATATGTATGAGTTGTGAAGTTTTTAAGCCTGTTTGTTGCACACCTGGTATGGATCGTGAAGGAGAAATTGGAATGAATTGTCATGTGGTGTTTCGGTTGGGTAACAATTTTATTTCCAGTGATCGATTTATAATGATATTTTGAATAAGGTTTTATCGTCACATAAAATTATTATATAAACTAGAAATGATACAAATGAACTCATCATAGGATGAAGCGTTTTAAATGAAAGAATATATAAAAATAACTTGAAATGATAATATGCTATAAACTTTTTAAAATTAAAAAACTTTATAAAGTTGGGGGGGGGGAGAGAGACGGGGAGAGAATAACTTATATGCGATATTTTTTTTTTTTTTTGTAAGAGGGTAAGAAGGGTAATAGTTGAATTCCTCTTTCACTTTCAATTACCTAACTTGAAAACAAGTTAATGGAAGTATTACGATGGGGGTCTCAATACCGATAGAGAGATTTTGTGTTTTCTACACATTTTTAAAAGTTTCTGATTTCGAAAAATGAGATTTTGAACATTTGTCCACTGTCTGTGTGAAACCACTCTGGGAACGTACATTAATTACGTCAAGTAAAATTTTGACTTTTTTGACCCCTCCCTCCCCCTATGTCACGCTGCGTCACGTTTGGTCGGACCCCTCCCCCTAAAATTACGTCACGTTTGACGCACCCCCCCCCCTCCAGATTTATTATTATTATTATCATTTTTTGTAACTTGATTTTAATATTTCGCTTTTTTTCAAAGATTTGAAAGAAAAATTCATAAATCGATATTTTTAAAAAAAATTTACTTGGAAAAAAAAGTAAAATTTTCTTGGTGAAATAATTTATTCATAGAAATATATCGACATTGTATTTACATTTTCGTTGTTCAAGGACAAACTAGACATTCTTTAATGCCTTCTAAAAGAAAGGGTTGGGAAGTAATCGGATCTGTCAACTGTCTAGTTCTGGGGCTTTTTGATGGTGTTCGTCCATGTAGCTGCTAGTAGGGGAGAGAAGGGGAATGGCGCCACCTTAAGGGAAATTGAATTTTCATGCAGAATTGTGTTGCAATTAATGTAAATTGTAATGATTATAGCAGACTACAGTTCATAACCTATCTTGTAGTGATTTTTTTTATTTAAATTTTTAATAGAAACTGAATAAAATTGTATTTTTCTAAAGCTCGCACAGTGGCGGGATTACCCCGGTATCTGGGGTAATGCCGCCACACCACTGGGGTTATGCCGCCATATCAATAAACAAAGCAAATAATCTATAAATAATGGAAAATTACATAATAAAGCAATACATATAGAACTAAAATAGTTTCAATTAACTTTGGAATGGTAAATTGTACAGGGTACAGTTCTTTTATTAACTTTCTGTGTGCAACTATCTATATAGATTTTTTTTAAAGCTTCTTTGGTCTATTTGACCAGTTCATTTATTCTTTTTTCGGATACGTGGCATCTCTAACGAAAAGTAATAGGTTGTAGGGCCAATATATGAAATTTCTATTTTACGGATTATGCCGCCATCATTTTGCATGTGGCGGCATAACCCCAGAGTGATGTGGCGGCATTACCCCAGTAAGACAAAATGGCATAGACGGTTGTTTAATAAAAGGCAGTTAGCCTAGCGTCCAAACTAATGACGTGATAAAATAGCCAAATAATTACTCTTTTAAATGATATATAACTGATTTATCTAACTTAGAGATAGCAGTCACTTATCGCTTAATTTCAGAAGGCTCAAGATTAGATGAAAATCACTAAAAACCGTATTTTTTAAATAACTTTACACCAACTCACCGCACGGCCATTAGCGTCTGTACTACAAATTACTTTGTTTCCTGCTACAGGTCAGCGCTCACAGTCCCCCTCCCACACACACCGCTAGCGAGATACAAGGGGTGACGGCATTACCCGAGGTGGCGGGATTCCCCTGCTCTCCCCTACTCTGATTCCTCAAAATAGTGTCACAATTTTGCGTACTAAGTTCCGTTAGGAAAAGGTCCGTAAAATGTAGAAGGCTAATAATGCCAAAGTTGTGACATTCAATAATCCACCATCTTCTTTCTGAAATTAAGTGTTTCCTATGATGATCTTATGACAAAAAAAGATTTCAGATTTTTATCTAAAAAACTTTATTTTATGTAAAACAGGTTTTCCTTGCAAAATTGGAAATTTCGAATCGTTACGTAACGCAAGCGATTACCCCTACCCCCCTATATGTCACGATCCGTCACGTTGTCGCATACCCCTCCCTCCCCCCTCTAAGCGTGACATAATTTATGTACGTCCCCTCTACAGCTCGAACTAAAAGAGCTACGGACTTAAAATTATCTCATTTTTTTGCAGAAATAGTGATTTAGCGAATGGTAGAAATGATAGCTGCTATAGAACTTTTTAGATTTTAAAGTTATTAAAATTACCTTTATGTAACTACCTTTCAATGTTTTGATTTATTGAGTGGTAAGGTAATTGTAAAATTCGTGTAGTGTTACATCACAAGTTTTTTTGTACATTAGATTATGAAATACCGATCAAATTATTTGGATACCATACTGACATCTGATCATTTTTAACATCCACAATAATTAAAGTAGAGAACTTGAGAGACAATTTTTAAACCAAAGGAAAAAATACCTAAAAAATACCGCTGCAGAAACACCGGAGTCAAGTTTTTAAACTTATCCTTGATTGTCAACATACCTATCACATAACAATGAATTACCAAGCTACAAAGTATTACAAAACCCCAAGGTTACATGACTTTACAATGCTAAACCAATTGTAGCAAGCTGAATAAAACATACACTCTGTGGTGTAGTTCCGCTTTGTTTCCAAAATGTTTAACTAATAATCACCAATGTAAAAAAATACACTCCCCCTTCTTATGTGGCTACAGGGAAAGCAAGTACCCATCTGGTTTCTTTTCCAACTCATAGCTCAGTGCTGTCTAGAGTTGAGGTGGTGAAATTTGCGTTATTTTTCAGATAACAGTTTTTGTTTGGTTTTGGTTTTTATGAAAAAAATTGAGAGGTGATCTCGTATAAAGTTAGGTTTTTATGTCCTATTCTTAGTACGAAGAACATATTAATGACGAAAATAGATAATTCCTTTTTAAACTCGCCACTTTTATAATAATAATAATAATAATAATAATAGTAATATAGTAATAATAATAATAATAATAATAATAATAGTAATATAGTAATAATAATAATAATAATAATAACAATAATAATAACCTTAATATCACCTACATCAAACCATCAATTGAGAATCAAAATTAGACTAATTCCTCAATTGATGATCCTCGATTATCATCGAAATGGAGTTAATTAGCATTTAAACCGAATTCGGGATTTTTTGTTCGGATTAATTTAAGTTTGTGATTAAAACATGCAGGTTTGTAATAGTAACTGTCACCTGGAACCCATTCCGCTCAGTTTAGCATTTAGTTGCAATTTTAGATTGTCCAATTTCCTCCATTTCATTCCATTTACTTTTCAAATTCAATTATCGTTTACTTTATCGTTTTCTAAACTAATTTTTCAAGTAAAAGAATAAAAATTTATTATTTTCTCACTTAAAATTGAAGCGAAAGTTATCATAACATCCTTTTACATACATTTACGAATAAAGATTTACAACTTTTGAACACACAATCTATAATTTGAAATTATATGTTTTTATGCATTTTATGTTTTTAACTATAAGTTCAACTGTAGGTCACCCTGACCCCTGTTATTTGTTTATTTGTGAGAGAAGTGTTAACTTCTCGACCACAAGTACAAAACACCACATACTTCCGTACTTCACATCACCGGAACCATACTGACCGACCCCTGCCAGTATATTTATGGAGTTAACAGGGTGACATGACGTTACCTCTATTTGGAAAGGTGGGGGAAGCCGGGTTTCTTGTTTAAAACCTTTCCATCAGCGGCTGGACATAAATCTGCCAACTCGAAATCGAGAGAGATTGGGCCTTTTTTTTTCCTGGTCTGCCAGCCGACTGCTTTTCTTATGTCTGGTTGTTTACTAGAGGCTGGGTTGCCTTTTATAGATTAGCTGTAAGAATTTTCTTCTTATAAAGAGGTCTTAGGGGTCGAAAGTTGCAATGGTGCTTGGTTGTATAGTGATGAAATTTAGGTAAGGTTTATGTATTTACTTTATTTGGGGAATTTTTTTAATTCGGTTTTAGGAGCTTCAGATAATGTTGATTACGAGAAAAATATCTAAAGAAAAGTTGTCTAATTTTACAACAGTTACTTTCCTGCATGAAATCTCCTTTATTACCTCAATAATGAGAATTGGTTTGTTTCACGTGAGCCGTGAGGTAGGGTCATTCCTGTTTTCACTACTGGATACCATTGGTGATTTCAATGATTCGTTGTATGCAGGTTAAGTTTCTCACACTGCCATAAATAACCAATCGATTCTTGCATTTTCATTCCTGCGAAACTGTTGCCACTCACTGTTGAAACATGCATACTAAATTTCAAACTCATGTGAAAATAAAAATGAAAAAATCTTGAAAGCAGTTATAAAGAGATATTTAGAAAAGGTTAATAGCATTAAAAAAATTTACCCCCCCCCCCCCTTAAAAACCTATTTCGTTATTATAACATCGAAAAAATTAAATTTCTTTTATTTTGAATGCTTAGATAATAAAAAAAAGTAATTAAAAATTGCATTGAAATTTTATGATTCAGTTTTAATCTTATAGAAAATACAGACTCACTGACTGAACAATTTTAGAGAATGAAATTCTTTCCACACATTTTATTAAAACCTACCATCTGCTAACTCAAAATATACTACCACACCAAACGAAAGATAAAATACATAAATCCGCAACTATAAAACCTCAAAATTCCTCGCATACGCCATTTCATACGTCAAAAGGAGCTCAAATTTATTGTCCAAATGGAGAGCAAACACATAAAAAACCCCACTGGTCATCTCCACAGCTGCCCCGTGTGATCGACAACCGTAATCCAAGCGATCCTTAATTTATGGACAAGCCCCCCTGGCCCACAGTTTACGTGATTTATTAGGGGCTATCCCGCACCAAATGCGGATTCACGCTCACGCAGTTAGAAAAAAATACGAGAGCACACACAGGGCGGTTGATGGATTAAAGGGGTTTTTGTTGGAGAACAGTGCTTGATGGTTATTGACTTGGGTATGAGGTTTTGTTCTAACAAAAAGAAGTAAATTCTTGCTTTTAAAAATAAAAGGGGATTTATGCGTTCAAAGAAAGATCCAAATGGTAGTATTTCAAATCTCTTTTCAATCAAACTAATCATTTTTTTTAAAACTTGCAATCACTTTCATAAGTTAAATCTTGCTTAATTATTTAATCTTTCAAAAATCGTATTTTTAGATGGTTAGTTTATGATAATCTGGCATAATCAGGGTCAGACTTGCAACTTTAGGGGCCCAGGACACTAGCAAATTTGGGGGCCCCAAAATATACCTCGATAAAATATTTGCGTGTATTTTCCTATCTTACAGTGTTTAACAAAAAATAACCGAAGTAATTAGCCTGGAAAGCATGCTTAATCTCCCCAAAATAACTGTTTTTATGAATTGGTTAATTCAGAGTTTAAACACAATTACATAGTAAACTTTTGTTCAAGAATTTAATTTTTTTTTTGTTTACTTCAGATTAAAAAGTTTAGAGCAGTTGTATTGAACATAAATGTTCACGAAGAAAATTTAGGGGACCCCTTAAAATGGGGGGTCCTAAGCGCGTGCCCTGTTTGCCCTGCCGGATATCAGGCCCTTGACATAATGACGTGAGAGTTTTTTAGTCCAAAAATTTCGATTGCATCTAAAATCCAAGTCATTTATTTATTAAATGATTGTAAAAAAAAACGTTCAAAAACAAATGTTACTTTTAAAACAACAACCCCCTCATACAAAAGCTACAGTTTCAGTAAACAACTAACCAATCATATTCCCACCAAAGAACAAGTATGCCCTCCTAATCCATTCTCATCTTCAATATCCTCCATCCACCCGCGAGTATATTTCTTCCCCGCTTCTGTCACTCTTTGTTGGCAACAGACATCCCGTCAGCCATGCATCAAAGTAATGGCCCCCTCTTCGCAGACAGCCTGGCCCTGACATTTACTGGGCCCTAGGGACCCCGGGCCCTGGGCCCTAGATCCTGGGATAAGTTCTGCTGGACGGTCCAGCTCTAACGTCGATTCTGATGATGCGAGATGGTGTTTATTTAGGGTTTTTTATGTGTTGAGTTTGGGAATTTGTATTTGAGTTTTTTTGTTTTTCGAGGAGGAAGTTTTTATTGAGGATATTTATCCGAGAGGAGGAGGGTTTTATATTTTGGGAAATGCGCGGTTTGGGTATAGGGATATCTGAGATATGGTCCCCCTATATCAGACGGTCCGAAACCAATTTTGTTGTTTGTTTGTTGGTTTTCTAGCATCTGCCCATCATTCTCGTTGGTTTTTGTTGTTTTGTCGTTTCGCATTTTAAATGGACAATTCAAATAAAGAAGAGCGTGGTTTATTAGTGGACTAGAAGGCAATGGTGCTACGTCACTATGAGAATGGCTGTTGTAATTTGGACGAATTAACTGTCGGGTGGTTCGTTTGAGACAGTATTTGACAATATTTGGCATAATTTCAAATAAATAGCTAAAAAAGAATAACAGTTGATATAAAAAGTATTAGGGCCATAATGTCAGCAAAATATGCACTTTAAAAACTAACGAGCGATTTTAACTCAGTCTAAGTTAATATTCACTCCTTTCGGTGTGGATTTCATTCTTTTCTTTAGTTAAACCTAGAACAATCAAGCGATTCTAAGACGATTAGGAACAATTTAGGGCGATTACGAAAGATTTAGGAGTTAATTTTACTCCTTTCCGTGTTGAAAATGCACTTCTCCTATAGGAGTGGATTTCACTCTTATGTTTTAAGAGAGAAGAAAAAAAAAACATACCCTCATATAAGTGCAGCCATAATGATTTTAAATTTTTTCTACAGTTTAACATGCTTACCCAACAAATTTTACACTCTTAAAACAAAAGAGTAAAATCCACTCCAGTGAGAGAAGTGCATTTTCGACACTGGAAAGGAGTGAATATTAACTCAGACTGAGTTAAAATCACTCGTTTGGAGTTAACACACAAAGGATCCACTCCTTTCGGGGAAGTGCATTTTCAAGACAGGAGGAGTGAAAATAACTCAGACTGAGTTAAAATCACTCGTTTGTTTTAAGAGTGTACATATTTAAATACAGTATATTAATCTTTGTACAGATACTTTCTTTAAATATTTTATTTGTACGCATGTTTACCTTATTTTTACCTTTGTATTCTCCAGTGTAGTACCTTGTGTCAATAGCTCATCCATTTTCAATAGAGGAATTAATTGCTATCACTACATGAATACATTCCTTCTCATAACCTAAACCAATATTGAATCTATGAAACACAGGTTGGCCATTTATACCACATCGGTGAATAACAATCCCTCATTGTTAAATGAAATATTTAATTACAAGAATGATTCCCAAATCATTCGTAACACTCTCAATGCATGCTAAATACTCGTGGAGAACTCACTCACAAATCAGAGATGGCTGATTTACGTTTCAGCACAATGTACCCCATTTGTACACATAGCCAAGGTTTATATGGAAGTCACAAATTCACTGTTTACAGCTGTCAATTATATCACATTCAGCAATGAAATATGTGATATCTAGTTGATATAAAGGTACTACTGGCATGTTTGGGAATATTCAAGATATAGCATTTGGACGATGTATGCGTTTGAAACAATATGATGTTGACAAAATTTGCTTATGAACCAAAAAGTTATTATAATGGTAATTAGACTTGGAAATTTGTAGTTATATTCATTGTCGATTTTCAATGCGTTGTGAAGAATATTTCAAAGTTTGTAAAACAATTTGAAAATATTGTTTTTTAGATTTTAACCATATAACTAACATAGAGGCACAAAGGTCTAATTGGGTCAAAATCAAAATTTGGGTCAGATGAAATGTATTATTTTTTAAGACGCTGCTCTATATATCATTTGTATTATAAACAACTTACAATACTAATTCCACACAAAGTTAAATGAAATTTATTGTGGTATTGCATTGTTCATATAGATACATACCCATTAATCTATATAAAATCCCTGACTTTTCAATTCACTTAAAAAGCTTACAATGAAACTGGTTGACCACAAAGCCCAAGACTCCCAGCCGAAAATAACTGAAGGGTGTAGTTTACAAAACCCACATTCTCCAAAGCATAACTAAGATGTAGGGGCCAGCCCATTCATTAGCCACTTTGTCCGATTGATTTAACTATTATCAAAAGTCGTAAATGAATGCACCGGGCCCTATACCTTAGTTATGCTTAGGTTAGGTTTGAATTATCGTCGCACTAGAGCTACACGAGGGTTATTGGCGACGGGCGTCGTATTTTAGAACCACGGTCAGGTGACGAGCCAACACCTGAATAGGCACCCAACGCAACCGTTAAGGGCGACATCGTACGCAGCGTTAGGACTTTGAAGGATATTTAACGTGCACTCCCTTACACGGGGTATTATTCGTCGGACATTTTTGGCTGCACGGGCCGTTTATTGGTCGGCAGCTATTTTGGCGATGCCCGGACCCGAACCTGGGACCTTCCGCATGCTAAGCGAGGGCTTAACCGACTGGGCTCCACAGCCCCCAGTTATGCTTAGGAAATTATAAGTTTCGAAATTATGTGCACCCTTCAATTACATTGTCTACTGGCATTATAGTTCTAAAAAAACTGCTAACTATTATTTACCATTGCTACTTAATAACACACTCTCAATCCGCATTCCACGTGTTAGAGCAAACCATTCGCACTACATCATCATTCATCAAGCAAACCGATCGCAGACCGGAGTCGAATGGATCGAAGTTTTGACCCGATGCCCAAACCGAATTCCGAATGTCATGGAAGAGACTGATATATACGAAAGATGTTGAGGAAGAACTGTTTTCTACTGGTTACCTGCTTATTTTTTTTCGAACGAACAGATGCTGTTCTTGAAGGATCAGAAACTTATAGGGGGTAGGAGTAGAGTATATATATATTCCGGCTTGTGTGCTTGGTCAGAGACCAGCTTATAAGCCTTCGTCAAGAAAGACAGACACAGAAAGAATTTTTACAGTCACAACGAAAGTAAAGTACACCCGGGGCGAAGGCGGGAATTAAACCCGCATCCGTTACTACAGCGCGCAGACTACTTACTCAATGGTACAAACCACTTGACCATCCGGGCCCTTTAAAATTGTGTTATAATATTTTTTGTCAAATGATAAAACCACGAATATGCAAAAGCACAGGCATAAAAGTCTGGATACTGATAAGCCAACCGCTTTCAAAAACCGCCGATCCATATAATTGTTTATTCGCGTTTTGTCATTTGACTTCTCCGATATAACGTCATTAGTGTTGTTTGTATATGTATGTACCTAGAACAATAGTTTAAGTTTACCTTTCCAGGTTTAAAGAAAGCATAAAATACTAAAAAAATTATCTTTGAAGAGCAACAAGTATTTAGCTAATATATTTCAAAAAAGAAAATTTTATTGTAAAATTGTAAAGTATAGAACAACGTACAAGATATAACAGTTGAATCAAAGTTTTTTTTTTCATATACTAACCGTACTAGATAACATGCTTAACATCTGATATTGTGTGTTTTTATTTTCCTATTTCTACCCGATTTTTAGTAAAAAAATATATTATATGTCCGTTTTAGTATAAAGATTGAAATATAAATATAAAAAAATACTTATTTAACAACAGTATTCCAAATATCCTCTAGCCATCGCTCATAGCTAAATTTTAATGCTTCCTATACTTTCTTTGTTTCCCCACAAATGCATTCAAAGCTAAAAATCAAATAAAAAAAATCCAATTCAAATCTAAATACTATAGTACTTCAAACTAATTCAACAACAGAAACACAAACCAACTACTCTCTCAAACAAACACGAATTTCCCATCTCCAACCCAGGCAGATAGAGCATCTCCCGAAATAGTCAAGCGGACAATTAAACGCATCCTCCGCTTCATTACCACAGAGAAATGGTAATTACAGGTCTTGCGGGTTTTATATATCACTTATTTGTGATATGTCCGCTGGCCCCCGTGGCGCTTATCATTTATTGTGTCCGATGTATATTTAGATTCGATAGAACCATCTGATTCGACCATGAAAGAGATTTATCGGTCTGCGTTTTTTTTAATGGGAAACTAGGAGCATGTAACACTACACGACTTTCAGTTACGCAACCCCTCGTTATATCGCGCTTCCCGGGAGACAAGCAAAAAAACGCGATATAACCGAATGCGCGATATAACGAGCCACTTGATAAATACAATGTTTTTGATTATTTTTTATACTCTCAACAAAGTTTTTAAACTCAGTATATATTTAAAAGATAAAACTAAATCATACCAATTAATATAACTCCTCTAAAAAAATCAGAAATGAATTATTATTATTAATTACTACGAACATTACAAATTAATGCACAAGTAATACTATGCATATTTCACTCATTTTCTAGTGAAATATCCATCGCAAGTTATCCTATTTGATTTTTCTCTCCTATATCTTGTCCTGTCGCTTATCTTGAAAATGTGTCTTATGTCGATTTTAACGAAAGTACATAAAACATATACATTAGAAAAAAAGCACGGGGGAAAAATCAGCAATTTTTTTTGCATATGGGTGATTTTCTTGAAAACTTTAACATTGCTTTTGACAGGTACTGGGAACTTAGGAACCAAATTCGAAGTTTGTACCTCTTTTTAATTTCAGCTAGAGTGGTTTCAGACAGACAGACAGAACAATGTGGAAGCACCATTTTAAGTTCAGCACCCTCCAAAATGTGTAGAAAACGCAAAATCTCTACTTCGGACTTTCAACCCCAGCCTTAATACTTGTAGTTTCAATACCTTATATTTCATGTCAGCCAGTTGAAAGTAAAAATATTTTCTGGGTTTTGCATCTTTTTACATCAACAGCACGTTTGTCATCACACTGACACTGTGATCGTAAATTATCGAAATATATTGTCTTTTACAGTGTAATAGGTCAGAAATCAAATTATGATTTTAGATATCTTCTAAAAATATTTGCTACTAGCTCATTAAAAATTTTTAAGGTCTTATGAAGCCCCATTAATATTTGCTTAAAATTTAGAGTTGTAATACGTGCATCCATATTTTTTGTGTAGTCTTAATGGAAATATCTTAATCCAGTTACATGTAAATTACATTTTGGCTGGCATCATATTTGAAACGGTTAATAAGTTTTTAATGTCACAAAAGAACTCTTTTAGCAAAAATTACTTCCTTATAAAAGTCAACCCCTAGATGACAAATTGAAAAGTATAAATTTTAGTATGTTTTTAAATGCAAAATACATATACTTTTATAATGATGCTACTTTACATAAACATGTTTTTTTTATGAAACAATCGTTTCAAAGACTTTTTAAAGTAGACCATAACGATTACTTGCCAACAATGGAGAATCAAGAATGGAGAAGTACCCGTTGTGTGTTGGCCTAATCATTGGAAACAGAACCATTTCCAGACAGAGCATTTTGTTCATTTAGCCTCTTCAACAATAGCCCGTCAGGAGTCGAAGGAATCTTATGAGGGGGACCCCCTAACAACAATACAATGTAGCGCAACCGATAAGATGTAAGAGGGCGAAATTTTATTTAATAAATCCCCCATTCGTCATCAAAAAAATGATAAAGGCGGTGAGTAAAAAGAAATTTCTGGCACAAATCTCAAAAAAAACTCCATTGTCCTCCGATTGAAACATATGAGCGTCGACTTAAACTCATAATGGTTGATGGATATTAGGGTGGGCCGAAAAAAGTGAATTTTCGAGTACAAACTTCTAATAGGACTCAAAAGTTGCGTATTGTCATGCTGATTACTGGAAAAATAATAAAAAAATTCCCAATTAATATTAAGTGCTGCCTCAAAGAGGTTGAAGTTTGAAAAAAATGCCAAAAATTGAGTTGTTTTAATTTTACCGCCAGAATTTACTGATTACATTTCGGCCTTAAAACAAGAAATAATATTGTTCAGTAACATATCGTTTTTATAAAAAAAATTATTATAAAAATTATCTTCAAAATTTCAAATTCGTAAAAAATTGTTAAAAATACGCGATTTTGATGAAAAATCCCAAATTTAAAGCTTTTTAAACTGAACCTGTTTGGAAGTTTAAATTATAAAAAAGTGCTCTTATACACAAGAATGGAGGCTATCTATTATGTTTAACCGATATAAGCCACATAATAACATTTATTATACAAAGGCAGGGCCGTAGTGTGGGTAATGGGTAAGCTTCAAAGGGTGGGTAATGGGTAAGTTCAAATTTTTAAAATGCAAACTTATTATTGCTCTTTTATTATTTATTGTTATTATTATGACTATTTAATAATAAATAATAATTAAAAAAGGAATGTGAACCATGCTATTACAAAAGTTCCGTAGTTTACAGCTATTGTCCCTTTCCACATTTTTCCCTTTAGCAAATGAAGTCTTAGAAAGTCTTAGATTTTGCAGTGGTATCATATATTAGCATTATAGATCATGAAAATATAGTTGCTTGAATGTAATTGTCTCTGGTTGCTGATCTACATACTTTTCTTGAAGATTGTCCGACACTTATTTCTAATGTTGACAAAACCATAAAGAGCAATTTATGAGCCACATAGGTTCCAAAAGAAGAAATATATTTTTCTTTTTTAAAACTGCAAATTGTAAAGCTACACAAAAATAGCGCTTAAAGAGGATAATAGATTATAATTGAATTTCGGATACATTAAATTCACTCAAATAACTAAGTATTCAAGAAACTTCAAATAACTTATTTTTTACAATGTTGCAAAAAGGAAAAAAATACCAACTACCATGGAAAGTAATACGCTTCTGGATCACAAAAGAATGCGTTGTTTGTATGATAGGGTCAATTACTTTACCTATTTCTTCTGACACATGCATTCTCGTTTCAACTGCCTTAAGTATACGTGCTTTGTGCCGTATATGTCAATGTAGCTTTTTAAATTGTTCTTTCGAACAGAAAAAAAAATTATAATAAATAATTTACAATAATTTCGCTCTTACTTGATAAGTAGATTTGCGAAATGTATAACTTAAAAACCATATTTGCAATGTTATAGTCATTGGGAATTTTATTCTGGTTTGGAAGGCTTATCACGTTTAGAATTTCGGTGATCAAAAATCGAACACCGGTTTTCCCTGCCTAGAGTCTAGTTTCTTGAAAGATTTTTTTATTTATATAATTGCAACTGCTAATTTCACTGGAAAAAATAAAGAACTTTTTCAAGTGGCACGTCATATCTTCGTACTTTATATATTCTCAAGTGGCCACATGTGCGAATGGCAATAACGAAGTTTTTTTTTTTCTCTCTCTGTTATACACTACATGTAATAGTTTTAGCCTTTTGCTGGAATGCAGCACTAAGGTTTTTTTTTTTTTTTTTTTTTTTGCAACCTCGTAAAAAAATAGGTTATTTACAGTTTATTGGAACTATATAGTTAAGTGTGAAAAATGAATATCCAAAATTTTATTTTCATTAGTTATATCTGCTTTCAGCGCATTTTTGGGTTGCATTACAGTTTCAAGTTTTAAAAATGAAAAAAGATACATTGGCATTTTTATCTTTTGGAACCCATGTGGCTCATAAATTGCTCTTAATATGTTTGTCAACATTAGAAATAAGCGTCAGACAATCTCAAGAAAAGTATGTAGAACTGCAAACAGAGACAATTGCGTTCAAGTAGCTATGCTTTCATGATCTATAATGCTAATATATGATACCGCTGCACAATCTAAGACTTTGTCATAATCAAATAACAAAAAAATCTTAATTGGTTTGATGGTTCAACACGAGTGAAACTTGAATTGCAGCCACCCTTCCATGTAGAATATTAGGTCGTTTGCTAAAGGGAAAAATTTGGTAAGGGACAATAGCTAAAAACTGCAGAACATTTGTAATAGCATGGTTCATATTCTTTTAATTATCATTTATTATAACATAGTTACAATAATAGCAATAAATAGCAAAATAGCAATAATAAGTTTGCATTTTACAATTTGAATTATAGTGGAGCAAGCTTACCCACAACCCACACTACGGCCCTGCCCTTGTATAATAAATATTATTATGCAGCTTATATCGGTTAAACATAATAGATAGCCTCCATTCCTGTGTATAAGAGCACTTTTTTATAACTTAAACTTCCAAACAATTTCAGTTTAAAAAGCTTTAAATTTGGGATTTTTCATCAAAATCGCGTATTTTTAACAATTTTTTACGAATTTGAAATTTTGAAGATAATTTTTATAATAATTTTTTTTATAATAACGATATACTACTGAACAATATTATTTCTTGTTTTAAGGCCGAAATGTAATCAGTAAATTCTGGCGGTAAAATTAAAACAAGTCGATTTTTGGCATTTTTTTCAAACTTCAACCTCTTTGAGGCAGCACTTAATATTAATTGGGAATTTTTTTATTATTTTTCCAGTAATCAGCATGACAATACGCAACTTTTGAGTCCTATTAGAAGTTTGTACTCGAAAATTCACTTTTTTCGGCCCACCCTAATGGATATACATGCATAACAAATGCAATTTCATTATGACTTCGACCGCCATTCATCACGATCGCCATGAAAGAAGCCAAGTTTGGGTGGGAAAAGGGGAAAATCTTCCAAGGAAAAAAAAACCGCCAAAAAGAATTCATGTGACAACCAAAGACGTCAAAAAAGGAAGTCAAAACTCCCGAAGACACTTGGATGTTCGCGAGAACTCATCAAACTTGTAATAGCCCCCTCACAAAATCCTTCCCTATCTTTTAACTTTTTTTTATACATGCCATCGAAGATACTAAAAATATTTTTTTTGTAAAAAACGTCGGCAGTAAATTTGTCATACCCATTCAAATGCTATGATTTGTTAATGAAATATGGTTTTCGCAGTCAGTCCTGAAAAGACGCATGCCATCCCATGGCTGGATCGCATCAGTCAGGCCTTTGTTAGGCCTCAAAGCATGATGGATTGTTAACAGGGGAGGAGGAGGCCTGTGTATCGATGCTCTGTTTTCTCTGTAATAATTTATCGGACAAAGATGACTTGGAATACATAGATCTGGCGTAATTTTTTATGGCTCGTCATGGATTTTTTTTTTTATTTTACCCTCCCAAACTTTTCTTTTTATTATTCACGTACATCATAGATCACAGATTTCGTAAATCCTCGCCAACCCTCCCCTTTCTCTTTTGATTGAAGTAGAAGTTAAAAAATGTTGCTATTGACCCGCTTTTTGATACTATTGTTTCCAAGTTTGGAAAAAAGTTAGTTAAAAATTTGGTGAGTAAAGGATGGATTCTTCAACTTGATGCCAAGTCGTAAGTAACAGATTATGTCTACCAAGCTTTGTGTATAAAATAGTATATAAACGTATTTCCCTTTCTCTTTCTTTTTTTGATTGAAGTAGAAGTTAAAAAATGTTGCTATTGATCCGCTTTTTGGTACCATTGTTTCCAAGTTTGGAAAGTGGCGAGTAAAGGATGGATTCTTTAACTTGACGCAAAATCGTAAGTAACTGATTAGGTCTACCAAGCTTTGTGAATAAAATAGTACATAAATGTTGCACAATGAAATGATTTAGGCATCAATTGTGTTTCTTTTTATTCAAGCTGAAGTAATACGATAAGTAATGGATGTGACTCAGTGAAAAAAAAGATATCCTATACTTTTGCATTCCTCTTAAAGTAGAATAAAAGTCTATAAGTTAAATTTTACGTTTGTGATATTCAGCCATCCCGTTGAAAGTGTTTATGAAACAAGGCCTTATCAATAAAATAATATTAAAAGTTATACTTATATTATACTACTTATAATAAAGTAATGTTTAAACAAAAAAAATTGTGGACCGAGAATTACGGATTAGATATTTTAATTTTCGTTTCATAATATGACTTTGCAAAATATCTTGTTAGTAAATGTTCATAAAACAATAAATGTTCATGAAACAATGTGTTATCCACTAAAACATGCTTTATACAAATAAATTACATATTAATGATAGCTCTATATATATATTTAAAACAACAATGTAATTTACTATTATTCTACAAAACATAAATTAAAAAGTAGTAGGCGATTCAAATAAAACAATGACTTCCACGCATACAAATACCTTACGCGGGTTTTGCAAACAAATATCTACATACAACAACAATAGCCATCTATAATGATATCCCCCGACAAAGTGATTCAAAAGGACGATAGCACCAGTTATTATTTGATAAATAGCACCGAGTTGGCGTAAGTTTTTGTAGCGCATATTAATTTTTCTGTTGTATGCGGTCGCCCAGCCATTGATATCCAAGGTGATTAGAGTTCGCGTTTCCGAATTGGTGGGTGGTGTCATATTTCCACGTGTCAAGAATTAGGCAAAGGTGTGTGTTTCGAATTCTTCACCCTCAGAAGGAAAAGGGATCATCTTCCAGACTCGTTTTACTTGCAGTGTTCCGACAATGTTCACCGTATTTACCATATTAATGCATACTGTGTTTTTTTTAAAAATCAAAATAGCGTTTTCGTAAACTTAAAGAAGCCAACGTGGTTTCCAGTTTGACAATACAAAAAATCAATAGAACCTATTTTCGTTTAAATAAATAATAATATCGGTAACATTTAATATTTGATTGGTTACCGAAACAAGAGATTCCGTTACAGATTTCTCGAAAACATGTTCAATATTTTGAAGTTTTAATAGATGATTCACATAAGTCAGTTATATAAGTCAATTTCTTTGTCAGATCTGTAACGCCTCCCCACATCTGTAAATTGGCACCTTTTCCTAATATTTACCCTTAACATTGTCAGTACACGATTGAAAATTGCAAGTCAAAGCATAAATGTTTTCGTTTGCGTCACATGCAATATATCCAATTGACTAAAGGGGGAGCTGGACCCGGGGTCTCCAAAGCAAGGTTCATTAGTGTTAATAAAATTGAGAAAAATATATATATTTCTCTGTCACATTTCTCCGGCTGTACAGAATATTTTTACAAACACATTTTTTATGTTATAAATGTAGCTGACTTACAGGTCCCGACAATCCTGCTTTTTGAAATTGGTTTAAAAAAATTTAAAATTCTAATTAAATAATTTTACAAAATGTATTTGAAGCAATTTTAAAAAGTGGAACCATAGAGACCTGTAAATTATATACATTTATTATTTAAAAAAAAAAAACGTTTGTAAAAAATATTGAATACAGCCAGAGAAATTTGGCAGAGAAAATAGTTTTTTTTTCACATTGGATTAACACTGAGTCCCTCGAGTTTGGAGACCCGGGATCCAGCGCGCCCATTCCCCCGTAACTGCGCCACTGCGATCTTCCAACACCGTACCGGAACCATGGAGTGTGAAACAGGCATTCATGTTGTAACACAGGACCATGGCCATTGTTCTTCTAAAATATCGAGTTAAAAACCTCAAATTAATCTTGCTCTTACAGGGCGTCCACCGCTCATCCTCATAAAGGGATGCTAACCCAGAAAATTGAACTCAGGTTTTGCTTAAATGTGCCATCAATTAAAAAGAGCTTGTCATTTATCACGTTTGAATACATATTTGCACAAAACCGAGTCTTCAAAAAACTGAATGGGAAATTGCGCTGAGTAATTTTGTGTCAGTAGTAAAGCTGATAAATTATTGGTAATGTCAGTGTGTTCTGCGTGCGTAAGACTTAAAAACATGAAGATTTCGGTTGTGGGTCACCGTATGATACGCCCACGCCTTGTACGTCTGAAATTGGTCTTCAAGCTTCATATCACCTGAATAGGTTTTTAAAAACTGGTGCAACAATTGTTAACAGCAACGGCGAAAACAATTATTGCCTAACTAGAGGTTTATAACGCTACATAAATTTCAATTACTGCTCTATAAATCAAACATTTAAAGATAATAATATACCCTACGAAGTCATTTCAACAGTTCAAAAAAAGATTAAATGTTACACTGCACTTTTTAATAGATTACACTTTTAATAGATTATTTGTGTTTGAAAATATTGAGCTATCAAAATCTAGGTGAAAGCTGTTATAAGCAACAGTTACTATTATAAATTTATTTGATCTTTTTTGTTAATATTTTTCATTAACAAAAAAAAAAACTATTTACTTAATATTAATAATATTCTTCTATGTATTCAACTATTAAAATATTCTTTTAAAGTTAGAAATAAAACAAAGTAATAAAAGATGGAAACTAAAAAACTATTCCCTAAATTTATTTCATAAAAATACTGATTTACAGGACAATGGTTTTAAATTACTTCGCCAATAACCCTTGTGTAACTCTAGTTCGACGATAATTGAAACTAAGCTAAACTGATTAACAGTCGTATTCTGCTTATAATTCCTCAATACCATATATTTTCCCGCTTATTGGCTTATCAAAATCAGACAAACAAGTTAGGAAAAGAGTCAAGTTTTAAAAGATGCGATACCTTTCTTATTATCATGCAACACGGTGTGCCATTTCTTGTAAGTAAAACTTCACTTTGCTGTCTCAAACTAGTAGAGCGTACATTGCAAAAGTGAAGCAACTCCATTTTTCTTCGAAAAAGCATATTTTTTTAAATAAAATTAAGAGTTTATAGCCTACAACACACGCATAAACTTCAATAAAACATTATTTTTAAACTTTTTGTTCTGGTGTACTATACTTAATAGTATTGCATAACAACATATCTTAAAAATTTTTTTTAATTAAGCAACTATTAAATATTATTATCATTTTTTTAAATTTGCTACTACTCATTCTTATAATTATTCTAATAGTTCCTATTTTTTCTAATATCGGTAATAATCAGTTAATATTTTCTAAAATTTCCAAATGTGAAATACAATACATTTTTGCAAGTATACATTCTGAATTATTCTATTTTATAATATCAATGTGTTTTGAATCATTTTATTTTGAACTTATTCGGAATTATTCCATTTTGAATTTTTCCAAACTATTGCATTTTAAATTTTTCCAAATTCAAAATGCATTCAAAATTGTTCTATATACTTTCGAACTGTTCTTAATTATTGCATTTTCAATGTATTCTAAATTATTCGATTTTCAATGTAGTTCTAATTTTCTTTCATTGTATTTTGAGTATTGTTTATTTCAAAAATTTTCTGTTTTTTTTATTTTTTAATGTATTCTAAATTATTCCTTTTATTGTTATTTGAATTATTCTATTTTCAATGATTCTTTGATATCAAACATTAATATAGGAAACTATTATCGCTTACTAAAAACAAGATTCTTCTTTTAATATGTACATACTTTTTTTGGGTGATAGCGAGAAATTGCTTAAACTGGTGTTTAAAAAAAACGGTTACTCGCTTTGTTTATCTTTTGGGGCAACCCTGATTTACGCCAGAGATCAGTGGATACAAGTCACACATTTGTACCACGAGTGTAGAACCGAATGAAAAAACGATTTCCGGTCTTTATGTCCGCCAAGCAGACACAATTACGGAGAGACTCTAAAGAAATCAAGCCGTTCTCCCCTTACATTCTTCATTTAATATCATTAGCCACTTCATCAAAATCGACCTTACCGGACTTAACTCCCTTGTACCCTGAGATTCTCGGGATAAGTGGGAGTACGGCTGACCTCAGCAAAACAAGAAAAATTACCAACCCGACACGAGGATTGGCAGAAGGAAAAAAAATACGAAGGTCTAACACGGAGACAATCCATAACAGATTTGATATTTGCATCCCTCAGCGGTGAAGGCGCCATGGTTACAAAATTACAGTCCTAGTGAGAAATACTGACGAGGACTGATTACTGGCAGAACTAAGAACTCTAATAGCAGTCCTCAGATTCAACTTCTGTCAGCAATGATGATTGATTGGCGAAGCGTTCTCCGATTCAAAAAGCAACTCGGTAACCAGTATTTGGCTAAGAAAATGGCGGAAAAAGTTCTTGGAGTGGAATTGTTTTTGCTCATTCATTCCACTTATTGTTGCTACAATGTAATACTTTTTATTGGCGACTTAAACAATCGGTTTTATGCGTGATATCTGTTTTTATTAAATGACGCGATGGGCGGTAAGGGACCGTTCATACATCTAAAAAGAAGTAATGTTTGATATTAATTTCATTAAAAAAAATATTCACAATTAAAATTTAATAGTAAAATGGAACAACTATTAAAATATTGCTTTATGTGTAATTAATTAAACTAAAAACCACAGTCTTAAAAAATGCGAGCAATTATTTATTCATAAAATTCTTCATGAAATATTACCTTTATGAAATAAGTGTCATATAAAAAAAGTAATATCTTTTAAATATTTAGCACTAATAGCAAAAAAAAAAAAAAAAAAACGAAAAAAGTACAAAATACAAACTTTATCGTTCTCCGAAATTGTTGCCTATATTACCGCCAGTATGGGTACTAAGATTTGACCGAAGGCAGAAGCAAAACTTTACATTGCCTCGATTTCTATTTTCAATTTTTGAATAAAGATTTATAATATTCGGAAAAAGCAATATAACAATATGCAAACAATTTATTATCTTTTACTAATATCTTAACGGAATGATTTTCAAATACTTTAGGAAAAGCAAAAACCACTAAAATAAATATCACAGCGAATACTTTTATTGTTACTCCCTTATTAAAATTATACTTTAATAAACGAATATTTGAAAATTTAAACTTTAAAATTTACCAGCATTTAAAAAAATTAACACAATGGAGCGCTTATTTAAAAAAAATCGTATTATCAACAATCAAAAAATCAAATTGGGCCTCTTTGATTCATATGATGAAATTTTTCTTAACTGATTAATGTGACAAAATAAATTTTCCTTCAAATATTCCTTTTAAATAAAGTTTCTCCTGTTATTGCTAACGTTGCAACAGCGCTTTAAATGAATAAAAAAAAATTTAATGCTATTTAAATGAGAAGATTGTCGACTGACAGTTTATACTAGATATGCTTTTAATTGGTCGAGGTTTATATAACCATTAACGATGATTGGTAAGACAATTTTGCCTGGCAAAAATGAGCTTTCTGCATAAACTTATTTAAAGCCATAAATAAACAAAATATGAGACAGATGACGACCATAGTCCTGAACACTTTTAGGTTAGGTAAGGATTGAATTATAGTCGCACTAGGGCTACAAGAGGGCTATTGGCGACGTGCGCCGTACTTTAGAACCACCTGAACACTTTAGGACAAATTAAGTTACACAAAAATCGAATTTTAAAAACTTAATGATTTGTTTCGGAAATGAAGTTTTAATGGTATTCACGAAGGCGTCGTTAATGGATTAATGCAATAAAGCCCATTGAATGTTTTTTGGGGTGTTACTTTTTACCTTAAAAATTAATAAATGGTTTTTGAAATTAATTACGAAAACCACACTGATTACCTGTTTCAAACTTAAACATATAACACAAAACTTCAAAAGGTGAATTTCAATATGCTATAAGTAAGTTCAGAAAACTCAACAACATTTCTATCCATCTCTCTTGGCTTTAGTTGGTCACGACCCTCTAATAGATAGCCCATTACATGTTTTTGTAGAAATTACTTCTTTATCTGGAAATCCGATGCTATCTTCCTTCACATTACATAATTACACCTCAAAGATCAGGAGTTCAAACTGATCCATCAGGAAGTATATGGGTTTAAATGAAGGTATATCAGAAGTGAGAAGAGAGCTTCAAACTTATGTTGGTGAGTGCAAAAAAAAGCTAAAGTGCATTGAAGGATTTCCCTGTAGGCTTCAATTATAATAGTTTAGAGCTATGAGAAGTGTTTATGGAAATGCCTCTGTGGACTTTAACCTTTTAGTGAGTCGGCTAATATTTGACGATTTCTGTTTCACCTGTTGCGGATATTTTCGCAACCCACGCAGATTGAGAATGGATAATCAATCAGGACATTGGTTGGGTAAAATGGACTGTTGCTTATGTTGCGACTTAAGCGATTTCTATTAGTTGAGCATTCCAGCAAATTGGATTGTTTAATTAA
Organism: Hylyphantes graminicola; assembly: GCA_023701765.1. Taxonomy (NCBI): domain Eukaryota; kingdom Metazoa; phylum Arthropoda; class Arachnida; order Araneae; family Linyphiidae; genus Hylyphantes; species Hylyphantes graminicola. The sequence goes on from CM043119.1 coordinate 55,043,103, forward strand.
GAGAAGATGCTTTCAAACTTAGTCGTAGCTTTAGAATCAACCGATGGCGGCTTATGTATAATACAAGCCGCACGAATACTTCCTTTTACATTGAAGAAAATTAAGCGAAACATGGGCCTATAATCCAATAGCAATGAACCATTCGTTCACCACAATAATGACTTTGGTGAACAAGGGTTGTCATATCGCCGAGGTTGTCCCGACTCTACCTACTTTAACCCGACCTCATACTTTAAGAATGCAGATATACAGTGATATTATCTAGTGTATTAGTCTTGATGTTAGGACAGTTGTGGTTTTTGATCTTATGATTTACCGCAAACAGAAACAGCCATCTGTTCATGCTCTGCCCCTGACAAAGTGGCATGAACAGAGGAATTAATTTGATTTTAATTGTTCCATTTTCGTATTTTCTAAAATAGCTAATTTCTGTTGCAAGAACCTTTAGCTACCTAAAGGGTTCCTAGACAGGGGGCAAATACTTGATTTGACATCGTCAAAGATTATTAAAAAAAGAACATTTACAAATTGAATCTTGAATTGAAATTGAGGTAACAAAAAAGAAAAACAGTATTCCATCATCCGGCAAATTGTAAAACTTTTAAATCTATACTGATTCATTAATATACGGTCTCCTTTTAGTCACACCTTGAGTTTTCAGTATGTATACACTCAAGTAAGTACTTCCAAACACCTTAATCATTAAAATAAATGGTTCCATATAATACAAGTTTAGTCTCTAAACTTTCATTGTACAAAACTGGCTGTTTTGACGGTTATCCCTTGCTGATTGACACCATTAAAGATTGTAAAAAAAATCATTTACAGATTGAAGCTCTTTGCTACAAAAACAAGAGCAGGTATTCCATAATCCGGCACATTATAAAATTTGTAAATCTACGATCCCACTATAAGAAGTCTTCAGTTTACACTCCATAAGTGAATACTTCACACCCTACTAAATATCTTAACTTCCTTCTCATTTAAATAAATGGTTCAATATAATACAAGTTTAGTCTCTAATTTCGCTAGTACAATACTGTTTTTTTTTAGGCCTGAACATTTAGCTACCTAAAGGACTCATAGGCAAGAGACACCGTTAAAGGCTAGAAGATTAAAATAGAACTTTTACAGATTGAAGCCTTAATGCAATAACAATAAAAAAAAAATTTATTGCATCATCCGGGTTATTGTAAAATTTGTAAATCTATCCCGATTCCTGAGTGCACGATCCCCTTTTAACCAAAAAAAGGGGTCTTTTCAGCAGCTTCCCAACAACCTTCTAAATGCCCTCTCATTTAAGTAAATGGTTTATTATAATACAAGTTTATTCTCTAACTTCTGACTGTACAATAATAATCTTTAAGATTATAAAAAAAAAAACATTCGGATTGAAACCCTGTTGCGATAAAAGATATTCCTTCATCCGGCTAATTGTAAAATTTGTAAACCAACCCCGATTCAAACGCGAACGATTCCCTTTTAGTCACAAAAAAGTCTTCAGTGTGCACTCCACTAAATACTTACCTATACAACTTCTCTCTCATTTAAATAAATAGTTCAATGTAATAAAAGTTTAGTTTCTAAATTTTGATTGTACAATTCTGGCTCTTTTGGAAGTTATATTTTTCTGAAGCAAGCATCTTTATCTACCTAAAGGGTTTCTATATAAGCAAACAACAAATATTCGATTTGCTACCGTTAAAGATTGTACAAAAAAATAACAAGTACAACCCTGTTACGACAGCAAAAAAAATAATAAGAAGACTTTCCATCATCTGACGTATTGAAAAATTTGTAAAACTGCGATCCCGTTATAAAGAGTGTTTTCAGTATACAATACACTGAAGTGAATACTTCCGAACAACCTTCTCAATACCTTAAATGCCTTCACACTTACATAAATTGTTTAATATAATATAAGTCTAGTATTTAAATTTTGACTGCACAATACTGGTTTTTGGTAGTCCTCCCCTTTCTGAGGCGAGAACCTTTAGCTACCAAAAGGACTCCTAGGCAACGGGACACCGTTAAAGATTATATTTTTTTACAGAAAAAAGTCCTGTTGCGATAACAACAAAAAAACATGTCTTCCATCATCCAGCTCATTGTAAAATTTGTAAATCTATCCCGATTCATGAGTGCACGATCCCCTTTTCAGCCATAAAAGGGGGACTTTAGGGGCGTGGTGGCCAACCGATGGGCGTCGTCATCGCAGCCAAAGATATCGGGTCCGCACTTGATGGAGTGTCTGAATATTATTGAAATTAGTTCCAGGACGACGTCTCACCCATCCATCATAAGGTCTGCCGCTGATCGGCTCAGCGACAAAGGCCCAAGTCGAAATTGCAACTTGTCGTGTGTGAAGGCCAAGGGCATCAATGGGATAAGGGAAGGTATGCTGTACTGCCGTGGCCGGGTAAACTGCAGCAAAGACAACAATGGATGATACCATTTTTGCTTTGAAATAATTAGTCTTTCCCAATGAAGTTCTGTAGGCTAACGTAATTTGGTGTTTGCAACAATGGTCTGAGTCATTAGGCGAGTTACTGCAGTTTACCAGCACACGGCAGTTGTATATTCTTATTGTGCGCCATGGTAATTATTTTGTGATTGAGAATAAAAAACAACAACATTTGGAATATTGTATGTTTTGCCTAAGCTATTTGATACTTTGTATAACTTTTATGGAAATGTTCGGGAGAGTTTCATTTAGATATGGTATTTAGGTATGAATAAAAAGATATCGGGATTAAGTGTAATGTAACTGTATAATAATGCAAATGCAAATATTAAGTGATGTACTGAAGAGGAAAATATAGTCATGAGAGAATGTATCTTCAATATTTCTTCCTTAATTAGAATTTGATGGAACATTTACGTGCATGGTATACAGATTTTTTTTTACTTATCATCGATAGAAATAACGTAACTTTGGCTCAAAACGAACAGTTGTTTTTGATTTATTGAAAAAAATCTCATACTGACAAAAGTTATGTCCTCAGTTAAAAAAAAATAAACTGAATAAAAAAAATACCAACACTCAAAAATAAGGAACAAAAAATTTTAAACAAAAAGAAAAAGGAAACCCAATTACAATTTTACGAATAAAATTTAGTTTTGAATGAGTTGCATTCGACTCATGTTCGAAATTCGACTCATTTTCAATTAATTGAATCTTAAAAAACTTACTTGAAATTGCTTTTTAAATTATAGCGAGATTATTAATTACTAGTTATTGAACTATAGCTTTGCCCTAACATTTAAAATCCAATCCCCAAAAATATTAAATGCGCAATTTTCGACTGCTTTAGGTTTAACAAGTGAAGCAGCTTATTTTCTTGAAATGCAAAGATATATTTTGATGAAAGATCTGAACTTAACGCTGAATGAACTTGATGTGAATGGAACTATGGATATATCTTTAATCCATAAACAACTTTTCATGAAATGCAAGATATATTTTAATGAAAGATCTGAACTTAACGCTGAATGAACTTGATGTGAATGAAACTAAGGATGTTTAATCCATAGATAACTTTTCATGAAATGCAAGATATATTTTAATGAAGATCTGAACTTAACGCTGAATGAACTTGATGTGAATGGAACTATGGATATATGTTTAATCCATAAACAACTTTTCATGAAATGCAAGATATATTTAAATGAAAGATCTGAACTTAACGCTGAATGAACTTGATGTGAATGAAACTAAGGATATATGTTTAATCCATAGATAACTTTTCATGAAATGCAAGACATATTTTAATGAAAGATCTGAACTTAACGCTGAATGAACTTGATGTAAATGGAACTATGGAAATATGTTTAATCCATAGATAACTTTTCATGAAATGCAAGACATATTTTAATGAAAGATCTGAACTTAACGCTGAATGAACTTGATGTAAATGGAACTATGGAAATATGTTTAATCCATAGATAACTTTTCATGAAATGCAAGGATATATTTTAATGAAAGATCTGAACTTAAAGCTGAATGAACTTGATGTGAATGGAACTATGGATAAATGTTTGATACACAGATAACTTTTCATGAAATGCAAGGACATATGTTAATGAAAGATCTGAACTCGATGTGCATGAAGCTACATACATATGTTTGATCCATAAATAACTTTTTATGCAATGCAAGGATATATTTTAATGAAAGATCTGCTGAACTTAACGCTGAATGAACTTGATGTGAATGAAACTATATATGTTTGATCCATAGATAACTGCAATAATTCTACCAAAAAAAAGTCCTTGCCTAACTTACATGTAACAAATCCTTCATTCAACACGCAAAAGATAAGTAAATTCACAAGGGACTTCGAATGCACAATGAGAACTCCTCTTCCTCGGCAAGAAGTGCTGATAAAGCCCACCTCAAGTGTCAAGAAATTCCGGTGGACAAAAAAATAATACGCAGACGGATTTATAGCAGCATCTCCCGGGTGACACGGTATCTTTCAAGTCCCACCAACATGTTTTTCCAAGTGACAATGCTGAGAGAGAGTGAAGACACTGAAAAATTATCTTGTTTGCTTTTAGGGGTCTTATGCGTTTTAAACATAGAGTTCAAAAGAAGAGGGAAATGCTTGGCGTGGAAATCAAGTGAAGCTCTTTGAAAGTCGCCAAGTAACCATAGTAAGCTAAAAAAAAATAATAAATAAAAAAAACACTCACTTAACGTTAGTTCAATGTTGGCTGACAAAAATTTTCAGGTCTGTGTAAATGGTCAGAGACCCGCTTATAAACTTTCGTCAAGTGAGACAGACGCAGCACACATAAGTGTCAGATGCTGCCATCTATCGCCCTCTCCGCAATTTAGACACACTCTTAAAACAAAAGAGTGAAATCCACTCCAGTTGGAGAAGTGCATTTTCGACACCGTAAAGGCATGCATATTTACTCAGACTGAGTTAAAATCACTCGTTTGGAGTGATCCTGTCGGAGGTTTAACACACAAAGGATCCACTCCAAAAGGCGAAGTGCATTTTCCAGTCTGGAGGAGTGAAATCCACTCAGACTGAGTAAAATTAGGAGTGTTTGTTTTAAGAGTGCATGTTCCTGACGAAGAGGAAAATATTCTCCAGGGACCTCTACCCGTGGGAAACTGCGCCATGACCGCCCACAGGACTTTCGGACCCACAGATTTAGCTACTCCGCATATACTCGGTGGGTCTTCAGTTGGCTCAATGTGAAACGCAACATTTTATTCTTTAAAAATTGTTGATTTAAAAAAAATAAAAATGACTCTTTGGGCCCTTGTAAGTGTAGCACGAGATCTAAATTTACACATGATGGTAGTAATTTCCTTCACAGGTAAGAAAAAATACTTTGTAATTCTAGTTTTTATTATTAGTTAAAAATCGCCAAGTCGATGAAGAAGTCAATGCAAACTCCACTATATGGAATTAGCGCCAAATGGTCCGCCGACACTCCTTGCCAACCAAGTTGGGTAAATAGAAATATGCTATGGAGAAGAACCTTCCGCCCATGTAAAAAGTTCCATAAATTATTTGTGAGTCCACCCTGAAAACATGTCGTTTAAGGCCAAACAGATTTGAATATTATTTGAGAAAATTTGGCAATTTTATCAGAATGAAAAGTGTATTTTGGTTCAATTGTATTCAGATCATTTTGAATGTAAATATTACCTTGCAAGAGTTTCCAACTAACGAACCAATCGAGCTTTTCCCTCTGCCTTTTTACTCTTTGTTTTCACCCAAGTTAGGGTGGCACGGAGTGGAGAGCTTTTGTTTGGGTTTACTACAAGGAAATCGAAGCATGGCTTCACTTGGCGATACATTTTGGCGACACAGCAGCATCATCTTCTCAACTCTGTGTTTTAACGGGGCAGATTTTTAGTGAGCCGTCGAATGATTTAAAACCGCATTTCCTGTCGCTTTTTTTGACAGGTGACGCTGAGATTTTCCCACAAGAGTCGCAACTGGATTGCTGTAAGTCTTTGTTTGTATAGACACTAACTGAGGTTGTGCTAAGGAATAGAGATAACTTGTGCTGTGAATCCATTCAATGTTCGAAATGATATAAGAGAACACATTTTTGTTGGTTTGAGGAGTTGACAGATTTATATATTTCGTTATTACACTTTGTACCACTAAAACATGATTTGTAACCCTCGCTTAAAGAAACAACTTATAAAGATAACTAAACAATAAACCAACCCATATAAACAATTACTATTTAATAAATCATTATTTAAAATTTCCTAGGACTTAAAAAAAAGAAGACTAGTGTATGCAAGAAATGATATGTAATTGTACTATAGACATAAATATTTCATAGATTTCCTTGATTAGGATTTACAAATTTCACAGGGCTGGGGAGCCCAGTTGGTTAAGCACTCGCTTAGCATGCGGAAGGTCCCAGGTTCGGGTCCGGGCATCGCCAAAATAGCTGCCGACCTATAAACGGCCCGTGCAGCCAAAAATGTCCGACGAATACCCCGTGTAAGGGAGTGCACGTTAAATATCCTTCAAAGTCCTAACGCTGCGTACGATGTCGCCCTTAACGGTTGCGTTGGGTGCCTATTCAGGTGTTGGCTCGTCACCTGACTGTGGTTCTAAAATACGACGCCCGTCGCCAATAGCCCTCGTGTAGCTCTAGTGCGACGATAATTCAAACCTAACCTAACCTAACCAAATTTCACAATAATCACTTTATTGATATTTGTAGGAGGTTTAGTTCTAATAACAATTCCCTTGCACTATGGTTGCAATCCCACAGTTTTAAGGCCGCGGTCTAGTGAAAAGGTCGGCATATGAGCGGGAGCGGACACCCAAAAGCCCTCCCCCCCCCCCAACCCTATATTCTAAAAGACATTGTATGTAAGAAATTTGGTGCAAAATTTTGTCTAGCTGTCACCACTATTCGGAGAGTGTATTTTCCAATTTTGTGGTAAAATCATAACTTTGACGTACCTCAAAGTAGATAAATCAATTCTTCAAATAGTGGTGGCAGCTAGAAAGGTCCAGTATTCGTGCATCAAACTTTTTAAGAATGTGTGGTGAGATTGATTTAATTTCTACAATCTAGCTCTATAGATATAGTTTCGAAGTATTTTGAACAGTCCAATTCTATAGGTAGACGTTGCCAAAGACTGTTTAATCTCATGTCTCTTGAGATCATGAGTTCCGAAGACTAATGCTAAAATGGCTGTGATGGCCGTAAATGTGATTTCTATTAGCTGCAATGGCTGTGTGGTGAAATGTTTCACCAAATTTTCGGCATTCGGTTGAACCATTAATCAGATTTTTGTTTCTAAAACTTGAAAAAGGATTTAACCAAATTCCGAAATCATGGTGAAACATTCCACCACACGGCCGTTGCAGTTACCAGGAAATATTAGTATGGTCAAAACAATCACAACATTTCTAACGCTAAAAATCAAACAATTCAAAATTCGCGTTAAAAAGCGTGCATGTACACCAAAGTACATACCACATAAATCACATAACGGACAAGATAAATTGAAGCAAAGAGAAAGAAACGAACACAAATAGTGTCTTTGGCGAAACTGAAGCAACAAAAAAAATTATTTCGTAATCGCAAGCCAGCTTAGGACAAGGAGCTTACACAAAAACGTTCTATACAACATTCTGGAATCTTACGGAACGAAAGTCTTTCCATCACTCACTGCAGACAGTAGATGACTTGCCGGAGAACCGCTACAGAAAAATAATAAAATCTTCTCTTCTAACATTTTTTTTTGCTGTTGTTGACGGTTAAAAATGTATGCCCAAGACATTGATGGAAGGTTGAAGAAGAGGATGAGGGGGAAATGACGAGCAGTTGAGATTGACCTATTATTTTAAGAAAAAACAAGAAAATAGACAATGTCTTCGAAAAAACAAAACATTATACGAATATCTGTAAGACCATTTGAAAACTTAACATTACATATTTATATGTGGAAGGGCTACTTCTGTTAAACTTTAGTATATAAGAAAAAAAAATTATGGCGATGAAATTGCGAGTGTTTTAACATTTGAAATTAATTTTTAATTTTAAATTATTTTTTCCTGTATACGAAGTTTTATTTAAGGGGAGAAGGGTAGACTAAATGCATTAGTTTTGAAATCCGAATTTCCGAGACCGGTTGGCACTAAAACCAGTTGGCATTATGCACTTTTCAATAATTAAAATATTTGCAATAACTCAATAAATCAAATATAAAAAAAAATTAACGATTATTTATTATCACAATTTAATACTAATACCGCTACTTTTATATTTCATCTTTTGAAGATTAAATAACCGTGGTATATTTGTTGTTATTTCGATTTTAGTACTTTAAAAAAATGACTTATGTCAAAAAATAAAGTAACAGAAATTGTGATTTCAAAAATAATACATGAGGTGTATTTCATGACCATCCTTCCTAAATTCAATTACATTGCCCTTCGATCATTTTTTTCACGAGTTATATCAGAACTTACTACGCATTCTCCTTTGTTAGCTACTAAAGTCTGCATGATTCGAGTTAACAGACTGTAACGACAGGGGACATAGATTTTTCACGAGTTATATTAGAACTTACGAGTTATATACTTCACGAGTTATATCAGAACATTTTCTCTCTTTTTTTAGCGAATTAAGTCTGTATGATTCGAGTTAACTGTCAACAGACTGTAACAACAGGGGACAGAGCTTTTATCAATAGAACTTTTATCAATTGCTAACTCAAAATAATTTAAAAAATAATATCCTTAAATTTAACAACAAACAGCCATTAGCTACTTTTCAAAAATAACTATCGCACTTCCAAAGTTGGGACAACTTGTCTTTAGTTTGAATGCACCGATCCCGTTCCACGTAATTCTTTATTGTCTCCTCCTTTCAAAAAATATTCCATCCAGATCCAGAAAAATTCTATTTTTTATGTATTCCGACATATTTTTTAGCGACATTTTTTGTTTTTCGGGCGGTAAAAAGTGAGACACAGATGTGCGGGCGTGTTTTTTGTTGTTTACTCTCCAAAGAGGACATCCATCCATCAAAAGTGAAGGGTCGGCACTGCGGACATTAGTTTTGAGGATTTTTCTGGAGTGAGGAAGGAACGGTATTATATTGTTCACCTAGTCTGTTCGTATCTTACAGGGGCTGGGGAACTCAATCGGTTAAGCACTCGCTTAGCATGCGGAAGGTCCCTGGTTCGGGTCCGGGCATCGCCAAAATAGCTGCCGACCTATAAACGGCACGTGCCGTGCAGCCAAAAATGTCCGACGAATAATACCCCGTGTAAGGGAGTGCACGTTAAATATCCCTCAAAGTCCTAACGCTGCGTACGATGTAACGATTGCGTTGGGTGGCTATTCAGGTGTCGGCTCGTCACCTGACTGTGGTTCTAAAATACGGCGCCCGTCGCCAATAGCCCTCGTGCAGCTCTAGTGCGACGATAATTCAAACCTAACCTAAAAATCTGACAGGAGGAATAGAAGTTTTGATTTTGTTTTGAATATCGTCGCACTAGAGCTGCACGAGGGCTATTGGCGACGGTCGTTGTATTTTGGAACCCCAGTCAAGTGATAAGCCGACACCTGAATAGGCACCCGACGCAACTGTTAAGGGCGACATCGTACGCAGCGTTAGGACATTGAAGGATATTTAACGTTTACTCCCTTTACACGGAGTATTATTCGTCGAACATTTTTGGCTGCACGGGCCGTTTATTGGTCGGCAATTATTTCGGCGATGCTTGGACACGAAACTGGGACCTTTCGGATACTAGGCGAGTGTCTAACCGACTGGGCTCCCCAGCACCGAGGAATAAAAGTAGAGGCGCAGTAACCATATTCCGCTCTTGAGTCAAAGATAAACATGTTTTATTGTTGTTGGTCATTTGGTGATAGAAAGTTTTTTAATGATAGGATATTTTCTTCATGAAAATTTTATTTCAAGTAATAATCAAGCAAACCTAAAACGAAAAGTTACCCTCTTCATACATTACTTTTAGTTACTTAACATGAAAGGTAACGAAAGTGTTGCGTTGCGGTCGAAAATCCGAACTGAGGATTTGGTGTTTTGTACACGTTTTGAAGTGTGCTGATTCTAAAAAAGTGGCTTTCGAACATTGATCCGGCTGTCACCAGACTGTTTGAACCCACTATACAGATCGAACTAAAAGAGCTACAGTCTTCAAATTTGGTGCACGAGTTTCTAGTTCGCGTCGAATTTCATAGTAGGATTTTCGAGAAAATCGTACAAGTGCAAAGCTTGCTGCTGTCATATTATTTCTTTAGGTTTTATGGCTATTGAAATTTGCTTGTAAGGCTTATAATCACTTTTTTAAATGTGTTGATTTATTAAGTAGTAATTCTAAAAGCTGTAGGATGTGGGATGTCACACACCTAACAACTGCTAACACCAATATTCCCTAGCCACTTCTCCACATCGCCTAGTCATCTTGTTCGAGGTCTGCCACGTATTTTTAATTCTGGTGTAATTTATTTTATTTTCTCCTTCCTCTGTAAATGTTTTTTCTTCTCTAATGGGGCTGCAAAATTGGCCGTCAGGCCTTTGCAGACTTGCCATATTCCCCAGAACTGAGAGCCATTTTTTGTAGCACCACCTCGGCGACTCTCGCTACCAATTTTGATGCCCAGATGACAATGAATCTGAGCATCTCTGTGAATGTTAAAGTATCTTCTTTCTTCATGAGCGCAACAGTCTCTTGCAGGCTTTGGCTCCCTCAACAGCACGCCTTCTTCAGCTCCCCCTGTCCATGGCAAATCAGTTTTAGGAATTTGAGGTCGTTTTCTGTGTAGTTGAGCCATCTAGTAGGGGGTCTACTTCTGGAGCGGAACCCCTGAGGATTCTTGAAGGTGGCATGTTTGTTAAAGTATGCCGAGATTTAATTTTGACGAGAGAACCCTACACTCTTAAAACGAACGAGCGATTTTTTACTCAGTCTGAGTAATTTTCACTCCTGCACTCTGGAAAATGCACTTCTCCTCTTGGAGTGGATCCTTTGTGTGTTAAACCTCCGACAAGATCACTCCAAACGAGTGATTTTTACTCAGTCTGATTTAATATTCACTCCTTTCCAGTGTCGAAAATGCACTTCTCCAACTGGAGTGGAATTCACTCGTTTGTTTTAAGAGTGTAGCTATCTTTAAAAGTGTTAATGACATCTAAGTTTAAACCCTTTAACACACCGTGACACTAAATTAGAAGGACATATTATACACTGAAGATCAAACTTTTATCGAAATAACACCCCAAAACACCACCCGTTCTCCCAACATAACCCACCTTGTCAGTCCCCATGTTAAGAGGGATCTTGCACCGTGAGGTTGTAGGTTGAGGTGCCTCGTGTGGTTGGGCTCTCGCTTGATGGAATGGTTGTCTCGAGGAATTATGTGGACCTTTCACGCCACTATTTGCTGCTGCTCCCAAAAAGCTGGAAAGGGAGAAAAAAGGTTGGCACTAGGTTTTTAGAGGTTTTTTAGTAGTAGGGGATCGGCGGCATATGAAACGGAAGGTTTTCGAATGTGATCTATGCGTTTATTTTTTGTGTTATTTTTTTGTAATGATTGTTTATTTGTTTTGTTGTGTGTTGGAGCAAATATAGATTGCTATAAAAAAATCCAGTTAATTTCCATTGTAATTTCTATCGTCATCATAATTGTTCATTGTCCATTTATCCCAGTATAACTAGTTGATAGAAAAGTATTAAATATTTTTTTAATTAAAATCTAAATAATGAGAAAAAACATATTTAGTTAATTTTTAATAACAATTTGGCTAGTTTTTTTCTTCAATTAATTAAATGAATGAAAAAATGATTTTGTATCGTATCAAATTTTACCTTTACATAAAACTATAAAACGATTTCTAACTGGCAGACGCTATTTTAAACAAAACAAAAAAATACCTAAAAATTTTTATAAAAGAAGAATAGGCCATAGAAAAAGTAAAGATAACTATAATAAGTTTTTCAACAATACAGTAAGGCCAATTTTTAGCCTACTTTTCTTTTTTTTTTTCTAATTCGAAGAATTAAAAACATGAACAAGTAGGTATTGACATGGCTGTCGATGTCCGTCCGTCCGTCTGTCCGTCCGTAACCCCCTTCCAAAATCGGTTCTATCAATCCGATCTTAAAATTTCTTTTTTCATTAGAAAGGTATAACCTCAGACACCCAACTTTCATACTTCTTGTCCGTCTGTCTGTACGATCGGACGGACATAAATCTACTCTTTGTATTTCCCATTGAATTAGCTTTGAAATTCAATTTCGAGTCATTTAAATCGCTGTTGCAAACTAAAAATGCTACGGACAAGTGAGATACGTCAAAAAATTCAGCGCATCGAAACGAGAATACATTGAAAATTTCAGAAAAGAATTCGAATTCCAAGTCTTCAATTATTTAAAAAACGTCAAAAGTTAATGCTAATTTAAAAAGCATATAGGAAGCCATTTTTATTAGAATTAAATCACCATTGCCATCGCAACAATCGCTCGAGAAACTTTAATTCTTTCAGACAATAAAATTAAAATAAATTTATTTTTGTGACATCGATCAGTTTGAAATGACGCCAAATATATTTCACTACGAGATTCTTTGTATGTTGGCATGAAATGTTTTCATTCTATTTAAAAGAGAGAAATAATACATATTTATTCTTTGAAATATAAACTTTTACAAATGATTTAAGTAATACTTATTTAATTTGCGAAATAAAATAAATGAAACCAACCGAATTTAGCGGGCAAATGTTTAATATAGAATTAATGCTGCGTTTGGCGCCTTTTTACCTGTTAAACACAATTGTTGTGTGGAAGCGGGTTAAGTGACAGATTATGTTACAAACCTACTTGTTAATTTACATTTCCTATTTTAGGTGAATTTTGGAGTAGTTTTATGGGTTTTGTTCTACGAATAATTAAGTAATTATTTATAACTGCAAATAAATCATGCGGACGAGAAGTAATATTTATTTTATTGGCGATAGAAAATTAATGAAAATAATTGGCTTTAGAAGTTGAAATTATAGCTGGATGCTGTGTTTAGTGAAAGTTATTCTAATGTAAATAAATTTATTGTAGAAACTGTTGTTGATGTCACTTATACTGTTACGAACCTAGTTTTTTCAAGATAAGAATTTTAGTAAGTACTTAAGTAACAGGAAAGTAGGCTATTTTAGTTCTTTTAGAACTTCTTGTTTTTTACAATGCAAAAATTTCTTACATCGAAAACGACCTTAATTAAAGTTCTAAAAAATAGTAAAGCTTGCTCGACCCTATTTTCTCAAAAAGCAGTGCCCCAAAACTTTCCCCTATTCATATTTTTAAACGGTTACAGAAGGATTGTAACACTTAGCTTTGCAACATTTAAACTTAAACAAAGATTTCTACTACCACCAACTAAACACAGGCGATCGTCCATACCGATTGGCTAGAAAGCAACTTTTCTCTTTGAATATTTTTATTACCATCCATGTTAGCATTAAAACATATTTTCCATTTACTCTTAACTAATATTATTTCCTACAAAATATATTTAATAGAAAAATATTTTAAATAATTCTCATCTAAAACCAACCCTCTATTGTCCAGTGTTGCAATTCCAGGGCGGCCCCTCATATAAGACCCCTGACACAAAGCAGACACTGTTGACGCTGACAGATGTGGCCTGATATGTTGTTGCCCCTCACTCCCCACTGCAATGACGGCCAGACACCTATCCATCACTAGAAAGGAGTCAAGAGTTTCTTTCCTCCCACCTCACTGATCAATCTGCGCATCCCCATAAAAATGTAAATAAATTAGTAATTGATTTATTAATGAATAATTGATTGAAAAAGTATACGTCAGTGATTTAGTTTAGAATTTTCTATAAGTACCGTTTTTTTAATTTATATTAATAAAAAGTTCTTATAACATAAAGGTTATAATTTTACTTCCAGATTGTAAAAAAGTGAACCCTCACTACTCCCTACTGCAATGACGGCCAGACACCTATCCATCACTAAAAAGGAGTCAGAGTTTCTCCTCCCACCTCACTGATCAATCTGCAGATCCACCTAAAAGTACATTACTACGGTCAATGTAACTTTGGTCCAAAATCCAAGTTTTTTTCTTTATTTTGTTTAACAAGAGGAGAAAAATTTAAGCTGCACAAACAGTTAAACACTTTGAAATCACCATGCGTTTTAAGTATTGAACTTTTAAGGATAATTTTGGTGAATTTTATGAACAAAAAAATGGTGTTATTTTAAAAAATTAGGTCAAGACTGGAATCCGGGCGGGTAACTTTGGTCCAAGCATAAAATACATAAGAAACATACCTTATGTCATGTTTCCACCTTTCCTAAAATGTAAAACAATTTAAGATGTTATTTTATGAAGATAAATTAAGAAACAAGTCTTTTTCCTACGCTTAGGCCTAAGTTACTCGCTCCTACGGTAGTTAATAATTAGTAGGGGGTCTATTAATGCATAAAATTAGGTTGATTTGAAAATGTATAATAATTTAAGGATTTAAAATGGAATTTTAACAAATATTAATATGTATTTTATAATATAATTCTATTTATATTTACAAAATTTTCTTAATATATAAAAGTTATATTTTTACATTCGGATTATAAAAAGGCAATGTGGACCAGACATCTATCCATCAGCCGCCTCGGTGGCTGAATGGTTAGTGTACTAGCCTTTGGAGCTGCTGGGGTCGGGTTCAAATCCCGGTCAGGCATGGATGTTTGTGACTGTCAATAAATGTTGTTATTTGTCTATGTGTTATTCATTTCTTTGTGACTGTAAAATTTCTTTCTGTGTCTGTCCCACTTGACGAAAGCTTATAAGCGGTTCTCTGAACAAGCACACAAGCTGGAATATATATGTATCATACCATACCATACCATCTATCCATCACAAAAAGGAGTCAGAGTTTCTTCTTCCACTTCACTGATCAATCTGTGCAACCCTCCTCCCAAAATTATATGAGTTAAAAATTAGTAGGTAATTTATTATTTAATAACTAAATGAAAAAGAATCGCACGTCAATAATTTAATTTTAGAATTTTCTATAAATATTAATATGGTTTATTTGCATTTTTTTATTTATTACATTTATATAAAAATTCTTATTATACAAAAGTAATAATTATACATTCAGATTATAAAAAAAAGTTCGAGTAATTGAAAATTATATAATTTTTATTTTCTGAAAAAAAATTATGTTTAGCTTCTAATCGATAAAAAAACATCAAGACCAAATGCAAGTTCCGGTTGAAAAAACAGTCACTTTTCTAAATTATAAATGAATCAAATTCTACGACATGGATGAAAATTTGGCAACATCAAAAAACAAAGTTTCTTTTATTTCTTCGAATCCATTTTTTGCCAAAAGATATCAGAATTATTGGAGATTTCTTTCGAATCATTGGGCTAAACAGTTTTACTTTTATATTAATTCAAATTTTCTTCCTTTGAAAAAAAAATCTTCCAGAAATTGTCGGTTGCCAAAAAAGGAAGAGAGAAAATGTTTTTATCAGACGATAACCATCGTCATTTTGCGAGTAAGACAGAAAACGGATAATGGATATCGTTTGTCGGTTGATAAAGGGCGGGAAAAGTCCTCCTGTTCTAAATTAGGAAGAAGAAAAAAAAGATTCGTCCACAAATAAAAATTCGAACATTAAAAAATAAAGAGCTAAAATAAAAGTATTCTAAATAAAAAAAACCACAGAAGAAAATAAAATATGTTTCCATATTTTATTCTATTTTTTTATACTGTCTTCTAAAGATAAACAGTAAAAATAACACCAAAAAAAGTCAAAGCAAAAAAAAACTTAAATCGATTTTTATATATTTTCAAAGATTTACTGATTGAGAAACAGGATGGGGAGGGGGGCGAAAATTCGAATGAAAAAAACTTGCACAGAGTTGTCTAGTAAATGGAAACTTAATTAAATAAAGGGAACTGAACAGTTTATTTGAAGGAATGTCAAAAAACCGAATATATCTTGTCAGCAGCGGTTATTAATGCTTTGACTTATGATCGTGAACTTTTTTTTTTCATAACCAAATATTTTTTTTAAAGAATAGTTTTTTTTGGAACTCATTTTTTTATTATATCGTTTGTTTTTTCACTTTAACACACGTCATCAGGTAGTGTGATTATAAAACAATTAGGCCATTGCGGGGTAGGGGTAGGGTGTAAGGACGCGTTTCAAATATGATTAGAGTAAAACGGATAAGGAAAAAAAAGGTGGGAGGATGCTAAATGAAAAAGATAACTCTCAGCCGAGCAGATGTCTCCGCCGTATTATTTCTCTAATTCGCTGAGAGTGGTGAAAGTGGATTTGGAACGGGGATGGGGGTCTCAAAAAACGCATAAAAGCGTTAAAAACAAACAGAAATTTAAATAAAAAACGCAAAACAGATAAAGAAAAAACATTTTCTCCTAGTGAAAACGTAAATTAAGTTTTGAATTGAATTACTACTGATAACACGTGAATAATAATGTAGTAAGAAATATAAAAAGGTGAGAATTACTTTTTTGTGTAGCTTTTCTCTGAATATTTGATGGGGACGCCTGCGCTTTTTTGCCTTCTACACAGATATATAAACAAGAATTGAGTTGACATTTTTTTTCTGTAAGTAAGAAAGTAATCTTTAAAAAAATCTAATCCGGTGTCGACTTGGATAAGAAAGAGTGCGTAACATTAGATTTTTTAATACTGCACTAAAAAGAGATAGTAACAGATTTCTTTAAGAATCTGGATTTGGAGGTAGTATTTTTTCAGAAGAAACCAAGTTCATTTTTGTAATGTCTTGTCTCTTTTCGTTTTACAATTTCTTCTAACGTGAGCAACTTCAATGGAAAAGCGCTTATTTATGCTTAGATGAGAAATGTATAAACTGAATAACGGGAAACAATTATTTATTTATTGCCAATTTTTCGATATTTACTAAAATTAACTAAAATTAATCGAACTCCGAATAATATAAATAATCAAAACTTTCTAATTATCTTCATGATTAGCCCTTATTCATTTTTCGTCCAAAGAAAAGATTTTAACCTATACTACATCCAACAACCACACCATGAAGCAAAATTGGCTGATATCCTGGGCCTGTATTCTTCAAAAGTTAAGATTTCAACTTTTTTATAGGGAATGTCAGTCTCATAGAGCTAACGCATTAGTTTTGAAATCACAACTTTTGCAAAATAATTGCTTTGCCGTGTTATCCCACTTCCACCAGTTATGCGGGAATCATAACACCATCAATTTAAAACAAAATTGAAAGGAAAATAACATCTGATTATTAAACTCTTAATTTATAAAGTTATAGATAGATATCAGCTGTATAATTTTGGAAATTCCAAACATCAAAAATATTTAATTAAATAAATATAAAATATTTTTTTCAACTTTGTTTCATTTCGATGTTATGTGGTTTAAAAAAAGGCTAACATAGCAAAAGCAATATTTATGAATAAGTTATAATTCCAAAACTAATGCATTAGCTCTATGGAGCTGACAATCCCTCCTCATCTTACCACCAATACATAGACGGGCACCCTGAACTCTGTGTTCGCCCACAGACATGGATGTCATCACGGGACAGCATGATTTAGAGTCCATCTCTTGCGACATGCTGCATATAAACACACCCGTAAATAACGAACCACTGAAAGGTCAAGTTCAACTGGAAGCCACACCTTTTATTGAAAAGAAACAACAGCGCGTTTAGTTTTACCTGTTTTAGTTATTACGTAGAGATTTAAGTGTATTTGGCAGTAGTTATTCATACATTTTCATCAGAACTTCGATTTATTTCGTACGCTTACGAGTACGTTCTGAAAGATGAGCAAAGTGGCTGATGTGTAAACTTGTTTTCACTTTATCCCAATGAAATTTTTAATTGAGAGTTTAATATCTCAAATTTTTGAAAAATTATATTTATTTAGTTAATGGTTATAATTGGTTCTTCCATACTTTAAATTGTAAAATTACCAAAATTATTAAATTAATATTTTTTTAAAAAATGTGCATTGTTAAAAAACCTGACATCCAGGTGACAGGTTTATCAGTTTGTATCCCCCAGAGGGTTAACAAGCATTTTTTAATCTGCAAAATGTATTTATACCAATTTATGGGATAGAAATGCAGAAGAAAGTATTCAATTTGAGGCACTGAATGTTTAAAAGTCTCACACAATTACTATATCTTGATTTGTTTGCCTCTTCATATATTTAGAACGAGAAGGCCACAGTGGCGGGAAGATTAGTCGGTACGGCTCTTTCCTTACATACGAAAGGTCCCAAGTTCAGATATGGACATTTCCGAAATAACTGCCCTACCTATGAAAGGTTGTACAGCCAAAAAATCGGACGAATAATACCCCATGAGAGTACCAGCTATATGATGTGTTGCTGGGAATCCTAACAGACTACAGTTGACTATGAATATTTTAAATTTTATGAAGGAATAAAAATAAATTAATAATAAATTATTTGTAAAAAATATCTTAAATAAAATGTCAAGGTTCAATTTCTTTTACAAATTAAAATGTTTCAATGAAATAGGATTATCTAGTACAGTACGTGAAACACAAATCAATATTATTTTATTAGAAATAAAAACTACACTAGTCTATAGAATTTTTCAAATTTTTTTTGAAATGTCAACAATATCATACTTATTCAAGCTGTGTGTGTAAATCAATGCATCCTATATGTTTAACTACAATAATACATTATTTAATAAAAATTTAAAATTTTCTATCACCTCCCCCTTTCTTAATCCTCAAAAGGGGCAAGGGAGCTTAGTCGGTTAGGCGTACGCCGTGCATGCGAAAGGTCACAGGTTCAGGCATCGCCAAAATAACTTCCGACCTATAAACGTCCCGTGCAGCCCCAAAATGCCCGACGACTAATACAATATCAATACCTCGCATAGTGGGAGTGCACTTTAAATATGCTCCAAAGTCCCAACACGATGTCGCCATTAACGGTTACAAGAAACCGTTACAAGAACCAACACCAGAAACTTTTCCAGGTTAAAGATTCTATACAGGGTGTTGTAATAAATAGACAATATCTGATAAACAACAAATTGGTTACAACTGTTGCCCTTTTTTAAAAAAAACAATTTCCCTAAAAAAATACTATTAATGGTTTAACATCAAATTGGATTTTTAGGAAATTAAGGTTATTTCACTGTCGCCCAGTGTTTTGATTTTCATATAACTAGGCGACATTTTTCTTTCACTGGGCGACATTAATGTCGTCCAGTCACTATTTTAAAAAAAATTCACTGCAACATATACACCATATTGTTACATGTATTTTCCTGTTTGTGTGCTTGATCACAGACCCGCTTATCAAGTAAAACAGACTTCATCAAGTAAAACAACAGACACAAACAGAATTTTTACTGACACAGAGCAGAGAGAGAAATCCACAAAGCACATGCCAAATATAACAACGTTCCACACCAACTATCCGCCACATATCCCACAAACATTCCATCCAAATAAAGAAAGAAACCTCTAACGCCTTGTAAGAAAACCTGCCATTGCAGGCACTTCCGCAACACTGTCACTTGGTATGCAGGCTCATGCACCACATTTGATGTGGCCGAGATCTTCCCTCCTGAGGATCACCATAAAGTCCCATTGCGAAAGACGGCTACGGTTTTTCCTCTGTTATTTTCTTCTAATAAACGGATGGGTGTACGACGTACACATTAGGGTGGGCCGAAAAAAACTTTTTATTTTATTTCGGATCGCTATAGTGCGGAAAAGTTGCCATTGGTAAAGACATGAAAAATGCACTAATTGTTATTTTTTATGACTATATCTTCCGTTCGCGCAATGCCATCAAAGTTGGCAAAAAATGTCAAAAACCGTAATTTTTCATAATTTTTTTAAACCCGATATACGATTTTAATTGCTTTTACTATATCATGTTGTATGATTAAAATTTTCAAAAAGTTAAACCTTTGAAATTTAGCAAAAATACGAATTTTCCTAATTTTATACTACGTTGAGTGGTCGGAAGATCTGACACAAATGTATAATAACTTATTATACTAAATATATTATAGCATTTATTATTAATAAGTGCATTAATTTTTGGATTTTACATACCTTTAGTAGTTAATTCATGATATAGGAACGTAATTAAAAACATCTGCCGTTTAAAAAAAATTATAAAAAATTACTGTTTTTAACAATTTTTCGCCAACTTTGAAGGCATTGCGCGAACGGAAGATATGGTCATAAAAAAATAATAATTAGTGCATTTTTCATGTATTTAAAAATGGCAACTTTTCCGCACTATAGCGATCCGAAATAAAATAAAAAGTTTTTTTCGGCCCACCCTAGTACACATGGAGGTTAAATAGGATGGACATGCTTGGAGAGGAAAATAGTGAACTGATTGAACCCTAGAAATTCAAACCAATTTCTTTCTTTAAACTACCTTTTAAACCTTTAAACTACACACCGGGGTAAATATTAACCTTTAGGTTTTTTTTTTGGTAGTAAAATTGTTCTGAAAGAAGCAGTTATAAAAAAAAAATAAAGACTTATAAAAGTGCATGGTGTTTTTTTTTGCTTTTTCATGCCAGATAATAAGAAAATCAAATTCGGTTTTATAACAGATCGAATTAAATATGTCGATAATATCATTGACCAGCTTAACCCTAGAAATATCAATCTAACCTAAGTCAAATACCTACCCTGGTTAATTGTTTTATAGGATCAATGCAATATTGATTTTAATATGTAGCTATTATAATATAAAAATCAAATAAATATTTTAGAAATTTCGCTTGTGCGTCTGTAAAATTTTTTATAATGGAATTGGCATTGAATGGTCAAAATTTTATACTTTGGTAAAGTGCAAGTTAAATTTTGGTTAAGTAGTTGAAATCTTTAGTTGATTTTCAAATAAAATTTTCGTGTGACAAAAAAAAAAAGAAAAGAAAATGACAGCTTGGTAATTTGTGCATTAATTTAATAAAACCTCCTCTTTCGCAAATTTTAATTATTTTTTATTTATATATTGCAAATTTTAATCATACACTTTTATACCTATTAAATACTAAAAATTCAATGAGCGCGCACAAAGTAAAGTATTACCAATAACCAATAATTATGGTTAAATAAATTTTTATATAATCGGCTAAGAGTCAATGCAAATTCAAATCCGTACGGCATAACTCTTTAATATGTATTTTTATAAAGAAAACATTTTATTTTTTTAGTCTTACATACGTGAATCAAATCCTTTTTTCACTTGCCTACCTGCATTTTTTTTATCTTGTTCGCATCGAGCAAGTACTTTGCCTTTTCTTTTGCACGGGTCTTTTAGCTACGGGGAACTTGACAAATTAGTCGAAAATGGCCCTTTACTGCTGTCAACCCAAATTCATTTATTTTTTTACCTTCTTTCCTTTTCTCTTTATATAACTCTCCTTCCCCTTTTTATATCCGTTTTACAGTGGCTCAATTAGTTTTTTCAATTGAACCGTATAAAAGAAAATGTTTAACAGAGTAATTGTTCTTGTGTCGTGCTACTTTTTCTTCTACCTTTTCTTCTATTCAAGGGCTCGGTTTTACAAGAAAAAAAAAAAGACAGAGGGACAGTCTTCTTGCATAGGTCCTTTGTCAAGTACTGTCTCCTAAATAAGCCATTTCAAATTGGTTACCTTTGAGGAATAGGTTTCTTTTTTATTCTACTTGCACTATTGAAGTGCTTAGTGGAAGAAAGTGCTAAGTGATATTTTAAAAAATTAGATTTTTGTGTCCAATAAACATATTATTCCATCCTTTCAAGATCACGCTTATCCCTTTTTTTCATAAACTAAAATTTAAGTAAATTTTTTACAGTTTGCGAGCACCGATTTTAAAGGATTTAAGTGCAAACTAAAAACTTAAAAGCTCATTTTCTCAGTTTCACTTTTTTGTCACTTAGTACGTTCTCACACTAAGCTCCTCAATTCTAGTCGGTTTGATGCAATTAAATAAAGAAAAAGATAAGAAACGGCTAAATAATAAATAAAAATCTTTTTTTAAGTCCATAGATATTTTTTTATGTTACCACCCCACTTTTTATATCTCTGTTGTTTTCGGTTACTTCTTTTCAAATGCTTTTTTTTCCTTTAAAGTTTTCTTTCCCGCGCTATTCAATCCGTGAGTTTCACTTGTTCAATAATTGCCGTTAAAATACGAACATGAAATGTAAAGTTCTTACTTCAAATGCCAAGCCTTTAGCTTTGTCTCTCTCACAACAGGGAATATCGCTCTTTTTTCCACTTCATATCCCTTTGATATTTTAGACAAGTAGGCTTCGAACAAAAAAAAGTCATTTAGAATTGCTTTCCACACAAAGTTCATTAGTCCAAAAAAATCGCACAAGTACAGCATTTAATTCTATATTAAAATAGTAAACGTCAAAGTTAAAAAAATTAATTAATCTAGAATTCAATAATTATAACTAATCGTTTGATAAATTCATTTGTATTTCGAAGAAAAAATATTTAATATTGCTCACACTTAAAAAGAAACAAAACGTTTCATATTAACATACGGCATTGAAACTACCCATATTACCTACAAAACATTAAAAAAATGATTTTAAAATGCTAGTAAAAAACAAGGCAATGAAAAAAAAACTTACAAACCTTACAACCACCTTAAAATAAAATCAAAACGAAACATTATTGTTAAAAGTAGTACGTACTAAAGATTGCAACTTAAAAATTTCTAGGTATTTATATTCTTTATAATAAATTTAATCAAACTTCGTTTAGTTGTTCTAAGCATTTAAAAACGCAAAATAAATATAAATTCGTCAAAACACAATTTAAGAACTAAATAACGTAAAAAGTAATGCATAATTAATCGCATATATCAAAATACACTCAGTAAAAACTGATTCCCATTTTGAAGTATTATATTAGTCATTTAAGCAAATTTATTTTGACAAAAGAGATTAATATATTCACTAAAATAAAACTTATTTTTGTATTATTTTATACTTTTAAAATCTTAGTTCATTTTTTCCCTATTGCTATTTTTCTATTAACATATTGATTCCTATCTCCGAATAAAACACATCACACTAAAAATAAATATTTAACAATGACAAAGTAGAAACAAAACTGATTAAATGTCAAAAATACACTTTTTTTCCTCTCCTTAAGAAAATTGATCAAAGAATTGATATATAAGGCATTTGTATACATGCGAGCGTCAACAAAATTTCTCGAATGTTAATTTTTTAAAAAAATCATTGAAAAATGACATACGAAACGAGCTTCGAAGTTTGCTTGTTTCATTATTATTTTAGATTTTTTTTGGGTGGGGTGATTTAATATAAAAGGCATTAATTATTGTATTGTTTTCAATAAGAGGTTTTTGTAACAGAAATTAATGATGAAACCGTGGTAAAATAGACAGGTGATTTACCTTTTGTGTTTGGAAAACCGGCTGTTTTACTTGCATCGTCACAGTGACAGAGAAAATAGTGATTCTTTATCCCTTTCGAAAAACGTTTTTTTAAAGAGCATTGTGCGGTTTTGAGTTCCGTTATTAATTTCTTCCGTACACTTTGATAAATATTCCCAAGTGTTTTTATTAATGTTTTCGGATCATTTTCTTTTCAAGTTGACATCGAAATTTCGTTTTTAAAAAGTATCCTTTTACAAAAGAAGGCGCGGGTTGTTTTCTTTTGCAATGCATACAAATTACAAAAGCCTTTCAAAAGAAAGTTGTTCATCACTTTTTGATTCATTAATTATACAAATATGAAATACGAAAACAAATGACAATATTTTTATTATTTGTGCAAAAAAAGCAGACTACAATTAATAAATATTGATGCACAATGTTTTCTGATGATATGCTAAATTTTATTTTTACAGTAAAAGCATACGTTAGTTTAATTTTTAAAAAAATCAATTTCAATATTAAAAAAAAAATTGTAGCCAACATCGAATGGATTTTTCATTTACTGATTAAGGACTTTCAAAAAGAGTTTAAGGATTTTGTATGACATGAATCTTTAATAAGAGTTCTATCTTAAAGGATAAATTCTTGCACTCTTGTAAAGTTAAATTACTTATAGGTATTTAATTCCATATCCAAGTATGATTTTTTCTGTTGTTAGTTAATTTGGTGTAGAATGTAAGCAGCTAAAAACTTGATTTATTTTTCCCATTGGAAATATCTGCTACACCCATTGGAATGCATACATGAGTTGATAGACTAACGACTAATTGTTTTTCCTCTCCCCCAAATTAAATAAGTAGTTCTGCACAAGCCATTTTTAATGTTTTAATTACAGCTTTTATTTCTGTTTTTTTAGCTTCCACACTACGTTTATAACGTAAAAAGTGGAAGGTTTTATAATCGTCCAGTCCGTCTGTCTGTCATACCCGATTTCACAGAACGAACCGCAAGTCACAAAAAACAAGTGGGATACGTCATTTTGAGGCAAAAAAATCAGTTTAGGCTACATTCCAAATTTCATTAAAAAATTTAAATTAGAAGTTTATTTAAAATTTAAATAATTAAAAACTTTATCTACATTGAAATATCATGCAAATTCCATTTTTATTCAATATTTTCGCTCTTTAAAGTTTTACTATCAAAATTAGAATACATTGAAAATTTCAGAAAAGAATTCGAATTCGAAGTACTTCAATTATTTAAAAAACTGCAAAGTTTAATGCTCATTAAAAAAGTATAGGAAGCCATTTTTATTAGAATTAAATCACCATTGCCATCACAACAATCGCTCGAGGAACTTTAATTCTTTTAGACAATAAATTAATATTAATTTATTTTTGCAACATCAATCAGTTTGAAATGACGTGAAATATATTTCACTACAAGATTTTTTGTATGTTAACATGAAATGTTTTCATTCTATTTAAAAGTAAGGGAATATTACAAATTTATTCTTTGAATTATAAAGCAATTTTTGCAAACGATAAGTAATAATTATTGAATTTTCGAAATAAAATAAATGAAACCTTATTTATATTACAGGGTTTTGATTTGAATCCCTGGTCCTATCCTATTGGACCTATTTGGTCCAATAGGACCTATTGGTCCTATTTAAAAGAGACGAATATTACATGTTGATTTTTTTAATATAAATTATAATTTCTTCAAACGATAATAATTATGGAATTTATTATTAAATAAATAATTATTGAATTTTTGAAATAAAATAAATGAAACTAGCCAAATTTAGCGTTTTTTAGGTTTATAATAGAAATAATATTGTGTTTGGCGTCATTTTTCCTGTTGAACACAAATGTTGGGTGGAAGCGGGTTAAGTGACAGATTCTGTTACAAACCTACTAGTTTATTTTAAACAAATAATTTCGCCTTCTGCATTTTCTTAATAATTTTTTGAAAAGAATATTGGACAGAATTAAAGAATTAGAACGTGTGAAAAAATAAAAACCTCCGTGTGATGATAATTTTCTCACATCCACGAGGATGAATCCGCATCCCAATAAAAATACAAGTGAAATCGAGATAATTTATTCAACATACGTATGTGTAGAAATTCGGATTCACGTTTCGAACGTTTCTGCCAATGTTGTTTCTTTGAAGCTGCACAAATGTATCACTGAGAGACAACAACTGTCTTTTAAGTTAGGTCCGGCTCCTGAGACCAACATTTTTCTTAAAATTGAAACTCTGTGTAATAACTTTCCTTCACCCAGGTCATGGGGTCCAGGTGGGATGTCCTACTCCAAAATAGAAAAATAAGAGACATTTAGAAAATTTAGTTATTATATGTATGGAATTTCGCAGTCTGAGTTTGGCGAGACAGTCTACTTAGAATTTCGAGTGATGCAATCAACATATTTATTCGCAATAACAAAACTTATCAAAGGGCAACGAACAAACGCTAATCCTTCCAGCAAAAAAACAAGGACTTCGATTACCTTCGATTAGTGTTAAATCAAAATTATAGACAGCAACACATTTTCTGCTTTTACTATTAAATTTGTAACATTGTATTTATCTCGAGTGATGGATCCGACAACAAGAATGAATCAGCACCCAATAGAAAAATAAGGAAAATCTAAGAAATTTAGCTATGTATAGAATTTCGGATTCAGAGTTTGGCGACACTGTCTACTCAGAACTTCGTGCAATGCAATCAACATATCCATCTGTAATAGCAAAACTCATCAAAGGACAACAAACAGACACCTATTCCTTCCAGCAATCGAAGAAAAAAACAAGGAACTCGAGAACCTTCTATTCGTGCATTCGAAATTACAGATGGCATCACATTTACTGCATTTACAATTAAATGTGTAACATTGTATTTATCCCTAGTGATGGATCGACAAAATCCCTCTCATTTCAGGAGTGTGACTGTCGTTTCTGAGAATGCTCTGCCTTCGAAGTTGCAACAATGTATCGCAAAGAGACAACAACAGTCTTTGAAGTTGAGTCCGGCGACGGGGACCAAAATTTTTCGAAAAATTTAAACCCTGTGTACTAACTTTCCTTCAGCCAGAGTAAGGAGTAGGGAGTCCATTGAGAATGAATCAGCACAGCACCACAATAAAAAAAAATAAGGAAAAATTAAGAAATTCAGCTGATATACGTATAGAATTTTTCGATTTCAGAGTTTGTCGACACTGTCTACTCGGGAGTATGAGTTATGCAATCAACATATCCATCTGTAATAGCAAAACTCATCAAAGGACAACGAACAGACACCTAATCCTTCCAGCAATCGAAGAAAAAAAACAAGGACCTCGATTACCTTCTATTCGTGCATTCGAAATTACAGATGGCATCACATTTCCTGCGTTTACAATTAAATGTGTAACATTGTATTTATCTCGAGTGATGGATCGACAGAAAACCCTCTCATTTCAGGTGTGTGACTGTCGTTTCTGCGAATGTTCTGCCTTCGAAGTTGCAACAATGTATCACAAAGAGACAACAGCAGGTCTTTGAAGTCGGGTCCGGCGACCGAGACAGGACGGACTTGGCGAGATATAATAAGGAGATTAGGCGGACAAGTATGATGGATCAGATTTGATTACATATCAACGGGCATATTTCGGTTCCGCTAGGTATGATAGATATCCAAGGCCAGGGAAGAGTACTGCAGAGATCAAGGAGTTTGTGGTGCGGGGCTATAATTTAAACATTGCTGCATGCATAAGAAGGTAGTAGGTCTTTTGTCTTAAACCGATACATCAAGAGTTCTTTTTTGTGCTGTCTGTCGACCAAATTAGCCGGGTATTCAGGGTCTTCATAGCAATCACCATAATATGATTTTCCTCTAACTAAATGACATTGAGAGTAACTGAACATTCCATGGAGCTTTCTATTCTGTAAATGCTGATTTCTCGAAAATATTGAAGATTTTCTCTCCAAGTTTTAAATACTCAAATTTTCTAACCATATCTTTAGCATATTGAAATGTAAATATTAAGTGAAAATAATTGTTTATTTGAGAAAACTTCCAAACTAAATAGCAGTTACTTCAATTGCTCATAAATTACGTCTACAATAGAAAATTAAATATTTTGGTCCATTCTTCTGCACGCAAAAAAAATGGTGCTGGTCCTGCAACTCAACCAAGTTTGGTTGAAGGGTGTTTAATTGGCACAGCCAAACTGGTGGTTTCTTTCAAACCTACCAGTTTAGTTACCATAACTATACTCGTTCGATTGAACGAGTTTAGTCAACGAGACCAGACTGCCTCAATGTGTTCGGTTGAGACAACTAAACTATGTGTGAGAACTAAACTGCGCGGTATCAGTGTAGTTCTCTCAACCGAACTAGTCGTTTGCGCCAGCTGAACGCTTCTAACCAAACGTGTTTGGTTCCTGCAACTAGACAGTCCTGTCAGTCCTATAGCAACCGAACAGCTTGGTTGGGAGAACTCAATTTTCGTTTGTACGTACCAGACAGTTTTTTTGCGTGTGTACTAACGTTTCGACTCATACAACTCTTTTTAGTTTCCAATTATAAAATTTGAAGTTTGGGTGTTACTGAAATTACATTGTATACTATACTTTGTCTCAAGTTATAAAAACAACGAGACGAAAGAAAAAAGATTATAAATAAATATTTTCTTTTTACCTAAAAAAGAAAATAAAATAAAAATTTTATACTATGGTTTTTTTATATCATAAAACCATTTGTTAAAATGAAGAAAAAAATTAAAGATGATTAAAAAAATCATATATAATTTTATTGTAGGAATTTTGTTTATTCCCTATATCGTGCATTAATTAAAATTAACCGCTTTCATTAAAATATAATCCTACTTAAGTAGAATACTACAATCTCACAACTACACCTCTCTCTACTACTCCACACAAGGGTGAACGGGGCCTTTTCTTGACAAAAAGCAAGTTATTAATTCTCTTAATTTCTTTTCATAATAGTACGCACTACCAAAAATTATTTTTACACTTAAATTAAAATCTTATTGCATAAGAAAAGGTTTCATTATGTTAAATAACTTGCATTTTCCCTGTCATTCAAGATAATTTAAAGCTATTATATTGGCATTTATATCACAAATTTACAAATTTAAAGTTTACATAATTTCGCGAGAACTTCCATAATTAATAACTTACGTAAAAAAACACGCCTATCGTAGTTCTAAGGAGATATATTTTTAACAACATAAAGATGCTCCCTCTCTTTATCGATAACACTTCTCTTACAATAATAGCGTTTTTTAGTATCTAAGTAAAAATTGTAACTTTTTTTAAAATATAAGTATTTTTTTTTTGTTTGTCTATACGAATGACACAAAATTTGATGTGGAAATTTAAGAAAAAAATACTATATACTGACTAATAATTCCAAAAACTATTTTGAAGAAAAAACTTGTAATTATTTTTTGAGGGAATGTCGTAGTATTCAGTTATTTTGCAACGATTAAAATGAATTAAATAAAATATTTTTATATAAAATTTCGCTGCTAAGTGACTACAGAGAAAAGACCGCCTGGATTATTTTGAAATAAACCGCCTGAAGTTGATCAAGCAGGTGGCAGTAGTGTCATCTAGTGACAACTAAAGAAACCATTAAAAGATAATAATCTATTTAAAGTAGAATCTTTAGCCAAAAGTAACATTTTTCATGTTCAAAAATGTAAAAAGAGTTTTAAAAACGCTCATTTGGGTCAATAAAATTTGTGTAACAAGTAAATTGAAATGTATCAGTCTGATTTAAACAAGTAAAAAATTAATTTACATTTTAATAAAATTTGGTTTAAAAGAAGGTTATAATGAGTTTGTAAGAAATATTCTTAAGTACGTAGTTTATGTTTTAGGAAACTTCTCAATATTTTTTTAATGAAATCTACTTATTACTTTATTTTTCCTGGTATTCTTTACTGCATTTTTAATGATAGTATGTATATGTACTAGATTTGAGTTCATCAATCTTAGCATCCTATCCAAAATTCTGAGTTTTGAACTCCATAGTTCATATTTACTTAATACATTTTGTCTATACAATAAAGTATTCAATAATGTCTTCATATTTTTTTCACAGAATAATTTTGTTTGCATAATATACTAAATTTCAACTAAAAATTACATTTTAATTTTTAAACATGTTTGAAAAATACCACCCCTTCAAAATTTGCCGCTCTTTACAGAAGCCGACTCACAGCCGATATTTAGAAGGGGGAAAAAAGGTTTTTAAGGTACAAAAAGGCCTCGGTGCTTTTTGTACCTTAATGTCCATTCCTACTAGGGTAAGGTGGGGTAAGTGGGCCATTGGGGCAAGTTGGCCACTCCTCCTGGCATTTCTCGAATTATGGACGTAAAAAAATCTGTTACGATATTTTTACGTATTTACCCCAATAGATGCAGGAAACATTATGGCATCATTTTCATTTAAGTATGTAACAAGGTACAATCCTTTTTGTGATTTTTTTTAAATGGATCTTCTCGTAATTCACGCCATCATACTGTTTTTTTTATTTATTTCCAAACGGTTCATGATACAAAACAAAATGTTATATATTTTGAAAGTGTATAAAACATAGTTTCTTTTAGTAGTGTCATGTACTTATGATGTTGATAAGGATAAAGAAAATTGGGGTGGCCCAGTTGCCCTGCGTTTGGGGTAAGTGGGCCACCACAATGGCGGGGTAAGTGGTCCAGGGGTGGCCCACTTGCCCCAACTCTTTAATATACTTTTAAAAAAAAGTCATATTCACTGATTCATAGGGCTAGTCATATTCACTATTCATAGTCCTATTCATTGACATAGGCCAGTTTAAAATCTGTAGCCCTCACAATTTTTTTTACACTACATGCAAAAATGACAAGATGAAAATTATCGTATTTTTTCTTTTAGTAAGCTTGCATGCCAGAAAAAGTTGCTATGGGGGACTATTAAAGATGCAGCATTACTTTTTTTTTCAAACACCTAAAAAATCATGTTGATTATTCCACTTGCCCACCATATCTCTACCAGTTATGTGTAAAAATATATTAGTGGGGTGGCCTACTTACCCCACCTTGCGGGGCAAGTGGGCCACTCAAATGACCAAAAAAAAAAAACCAAATTTTTTTAATTTATCATTTGCCCCCAATTTGTCTTATGGGTACAGTAATAACATCTGAGAGAATGGACCACAAAAAAAAGTAAGTTGTTAGGCCGATTACATCCAGTGGTATGATACTGGGTTTACATACGTCGAGCGGCTCGAAGCACTTTGACCTTCATCGATTCGACCTTTGGTTGGCGAGAAATTGGCGAGTGAGATTGTATAGCGCGGCGATTTGATGATGTGACTAAATTGAATTCACGATGTAGGATCAATTAAAAAAAGAGAGAAACCGCCAAGATAGTTGCCATTTACCTTATGGTAACCATTTCCTTTGATCTCGGGCAGAAACCCGAAAAAAAAATGGGTTAATGGCCTTGAGAGCCGGCTTCAGCGGATGTTCGAATAAATACGTATAACGAGGTCACCTTGAGATTCTCAAGGCCGCTGCTAGAAGCAAATGCTCGAGGTATGTAAACGCGGTGTGATTGTCTAAAGTCGAATTATGCCAAAAAGGGGACCCACTTACCCCACCTTACCCTAATAAAGTTATTAAAAATTTAAATGATGTATCTTTCTGCATCGTCGAGTGAGTTTTTAAGCAAGTTATAAATTAGAAGCTTCTTAAGAATTAGCAGTTAAATATGTTTTTTAATTTAAATAAAGAATTATTTGTGAATGTCGAAATTTCATTGATGTCACTTATAAAGGTTTAAATTCTTGTCGATTTTTGATATTGTACGAACATCAAAAAGTTCCATTTATCGACATTTGTATGGTATTTTGTTATTATGGTCTTTTTTATTATTTCTAACGTTTTTTGAACCATGTAACTCATAATACAATTGATAAACTTAATCTCTAATTTTATTACTGAAGCTAAGTAAATAACTATTGAACCGAGGCACTGAACGAAAATCTTAATATAACGTCAACCTCCAATTAATTTTTTTAAAATTAGTAGAATTTTTAATGTTTAATAAATCGAATCACGTTTAAACTCTTAAAGCAAAAAAAAAACATCTTAAGCAGCAATCTTGATTATAACTCCATCAAAAATCGAAAAATAAGGGGTGGGGCCTTATTGTTCTCTTGAGGCAGCACACCTCACAATACAATACCTCCCCCCTCAAACTCTGAACTGTCGAATTATTCCTTCATTCTTCTGGTCGGTAGATATTACCCCGCACGACACACTATCCCATTTTTCTAATACTGTTTCAGCATTAATATCAAAGTATTGATAAGTAAACACTTTACAAAAATATAGAGTTGCCGCCCTAGTGGCGCAATCGTTAGGACTCTAGCATTTGGAGCTGCTGGGGTAGGGTCCGAATCCCGATCAGGCATGGATGCTTGTGACCGTCAATAAATGTTGTTATTTGTCGATGCGTTATTCATTTCGTTGTGACTGCAAAAATTCTTTCTGTGTCTGTCCCACTTGACGAAAGCTTATAAGCGGTTCTCTGAACAAGCACACAAGCTGGAATATATATGTACCATACCATATCATACCATACAATGTCGATTTAACATCCATTTCCCAGTCTTCTCTGATGTCGATTCAACAAATATCCCGGATTTCTAATTCCGATTCAACATCAATAACCCAGTTTTCTTATGTCGATTTAACATACATTTCCCAGTTTTCTAATGTCAATTCAACATCAATAACCCAGCTGTCTGATGTCGAATCGATTGATAAGTAAACACTTTACAAAAATATAGAGTTGGACTATCTTTTTAAAAATAAGCTCACTTTGTTACTGAAGGTAGGTAATAAGCTATCCAGCGGAAAAAATCAACGAGATTCTTAATAAAACGTCACCATCAATTAATTTTTAAAATTAGTAGAATTTTTAACGTTTAATAAATCGAACCCTCAAACACTTATAAGGCAAAAAAAAAAAACTCTTTAGCAGCAATCTTGATTATAACTCCATCAAAAATCGGAAAATAAGGGATGGGGGAGGGGGAACCTTCATTGTTCTCTTGAGGCAGCACACCTCACAATACCTCCCCCCTCAAACCCTGAACTGTCGAATTATTCCTTCATTCTTCTGGCCGGTAGATGTCATCCCGCTCGACAGTCGAGCCGAGTTGAGTGGCACCGCGGCTGCTGCTCATTTTCAATTTTCTTGAAAAGACGATCCACCCCCAATCTATTGATCGCCCGCGCCAACCGCATTCTTGTCACTTGATTAGTATTCGCCTGTCAAAGATAGTCTTGACGATATCCCCCCCACTCTCTAAATGCTAATAATTAAGTCCACCTCAATATATTTCTAGACTGACTTTGTGTGCACGCCCCGCTACCAAAAGATTTTAAGACTCCCCCCGCGTCGCTTATTGTGTAATTGTGGGGTTAGATATCCGGATTTGTGAATCTTCGAATGTCTTTCAATGTGATGATTAAAATCGGGGGTTGTTTTGAAAGTGTCGCTCGTTATTTAATTTACAATTTTAAACATTTAACCAGCATTGATGATCAATAGATACCAACATGCATTTATCTATATTTTCTCATAATAATGATTATAATTTTTCGGTTTCAAATGCATCAGTGGAGCTTAGAATGCAGTACAATTCAGTAATTGATTCAATTTTTTTTTTCCGGATCGGATTCACTTCAATTATCCAAATGTGGTTAGGTCCCGATATTGCTTTATTAGGGTAGTTAGAGTGAATCCGAAAAAATATATATATTAATCAATTACTTGGGCTGTGATATAATAGAGTTCTTCTTTAGGTCATCATTAACGATATGGAAGATAACGATATCGAAGAAGATATAGATATTGAAAAAGTTTTCTTTTAAAAGCCATGCTGAATGATATATAGATATTGAAAAAGTTCAATCTACCTTTCAAAGATCATTTTAGGAAAATCTCAACTTTCTAACAAACTTATTGTCTGGTAATTAAAAACTAGCAAGATGTGCTGAAAGAACAACTTGATAGGTAATTTGCACAACTTTATTACCAGAAAAAACTTGGCCAGATCACTAGATCAGTCACTAGATCTTAAAGAACGAAATCATCTTAAATAAATCAGATGTTATTTGCATTGGTTGGTTGGTAAAAACATATATATTCTGGATTGTGTGATGAGAGACACCTCTTATAAGGCCGACTAAGACCGAATTTTACTGATGCAGAGACAGATAGAAGGTACAGGGCGTTATTTGCGTTGTTTTCGTTCGGAAAATCTATAACAAATAAAACAGATATCTATTCGGATAATTTTTATAAATTGATAGTTGAAAAACAAATAACACTGTATTGCGAAATGCAGTATGTCTGGACAGCGATTTTTAACAACAGAAAACAGCAACAACTTTTATTTCAGCAATAAGAACACAAACATCCTCATACACTTGCCAGATAACAAAAAAATAAGTTCCCGCATACGATAAAAAATATATTTATAAAAATTAATTGCCTAATAATATCTGTACGCTTGATGTTTAATTGAAATAAAATTCACAACAACATACATTTGTCCGTGTTCAAGATCGTTATATCTAAACTGAAAAGATTTTATGTTGGTACAATCAAGTTTATTTAATTTGTTGCATTTATAAAGCCAGCTTTTTTTTTTTTAGTTTAAATTATATTGAATGCACAGTGTAGAGAAAATATTATTGTAGAAAATCAATAATAATGATATTCAAAATCAATTGCAATTTTGTACTATGTCTGTAAAATTGTGTAAGTTGTTAAGTTGTATGATGTAAGTACTAAGTTGATTTTTTGCAAACAAGTAAACTTTTTCCACGATGTTTGATAAAACACAATTGCGGTTTAAATTGCAATAACACGCGATGGGTAGGATAAAATTTCAAGTAAAAATCTATAATAATATTTTATACTTTTATAAGAATGTCGTGGTTTGTTTATAGTACGATGTAGCAACGTTTAAGAGCTATATGATTTTCAATTTGTCTAGATTATGAAGGTGAATTTGTTCTACTGAGAGATTCAAAAAATTCAGATGACGTTCCCTAGTTCTGTAAAAGTCGTTACTGGACCATACACTTTATTCAACAATAGTTCTGGGACAATTACTTACTATTCAGACTTTTACGTTCTTGACTATCTAGCAGATAAGTTACGATTCCAATCTGAAATTACATACAACGACAATGAAAAAGAAATCCTAGAAGGATTGCTAGAAGGAAAAGCCGATCTATCGTTGTACCAGGCAGGCATAAATCTAGCGAAATACCACTATGTTGATTTTTCTGTGCCTTATGGCGTTTATGACATACGTTTTATGTTGGAAGAACAAAATGTACGACATAAATTGGAAATATTTGCGTCTCCATTCAAAACTCACGTTTGGGTAAGTTTTTTCTGCTTATCAGTTGTGGCAGCTTTTGGGTTCCGACTTTCCACAAAAGTATCGTTGCCACACATATTTCTATCAATTTTTGCAAGTGTTCTAAAACAGTCCATGGATATCAAAACGGATGGATTTAAGAAAAGGATATTTTATGGTGCCTGGTTCACCTTGACAGGTGTGCTGTCTACATTTTATATTGCTCTCTTTCTGAGCTACCTGACAGTAGCTACCAAGGAACGGGGAGTCAGGAACTTCGTAGACCTGTCCTCCGCGGTCCAGAATAAAGGATACATTTGCCGAACTTTAGAAAGCATCAATTATTTCATGTTGCACAGCAAACAGGAACATTTGAGGATTCTGGCGCAAGAGATCGAAAGAAACGGGTGGGTTCACGGTGTAAAAGAAGTTCCTCCTTTCGGAACAAAAGAAGCTGTGATTCATTCCCGAGAATTCCTGGAAAGGATGCAGGTCTACCCACCCAGCCGAGTCAAGGTGTTCTCGGACGATGCCTTAGCAGTTCAGCCTTTTGCTATTTGTGTGAGAAAAGATTTCTGTTGCAAAGAGCAGTTGAACGTGGCCATTCTGGAAGGGATAGCCATGGGTTTGTTTGATGTTTTCCTCAAACGACCCTTTTTGGAAAAGCAATGGCGTCAAGAACTTCGCACGCTGGAACGGATCGACGAAGATAGTTCCGAGATTAAGTTGACAGATTTAGAGCACGTTCTTTATCCGATATTCTGCATGTACTCACTGTCCTTTATTGTCTTTTTATATGAATGTGTGAGAGGTCGACATCGTATGAAAATGGTCAGGACAATCAGGCGAAATATTAAGAGAACGCCTCAAGAATTATAAATAAAAAAGTGCATAAAATTGCTAAGTTCAAGAAAGAGTTTATAGAAGGATACATGGCAAAATCAGACCAAAGTTACGTGTAACCACAAGACGGCTCTGACTATCAGAACAATGAAATATAAATAGAATTGAAAAATACGTTTGATCAGTTTTCTATACAAAAAATAATGTGAAAAAATAATGTTTTGTGTATGAAACTCCAGGTCGTGTGTATATGTTGCTTTAATATTTGATACAAGAATGAAAAGATGACAACACTTTCACAATATTTTGAATTACAACTAGCTGTTTATCTGATGTGACTAGATTTCCTTTATTTTTGATCAATCATGTACGTATGTCTATTATTTGTATACACATTTAATGTATGTGTTATTGGTTAATAATATTTTCGACACAGCAGCATCGCTAAACTTTATAATATATTATTATTTATAGATTATTTAAATTTTTAAAAGCTTATTTATTTACCAAACCAAACTCAGTGGCACTACAGCTCGCAGTAGTCCAAAACCTGCAGTCAGACAGTCTTAAAAAAATTATAAAATAAACAGATTTTTCTGTAAAGAAATCTTTCTGGTATACATTAGCTGTTGTTGTGGCTGGCTGTTGCTGTTGACGTGAGTTAGACAGAGCTTCTTCTTTTACAGATCTAGATTAATATCTCGAATCCCGAAATAACTTGATTACTTTTGAAAAGCTAAAATTGCTTGAACAAATATTTGGTTTAATATTAGTGGAGACCGGGGCTAGTTCCCACCGGGCCTTATATATTGGAAATGAGCAATAAGGGAACGTCAACTGTCGGCTTGGTTTATGAAGCAACATGGTCTAAGTCACACACAAGAATCTTTGTTCAGTTGGAGTTGTAACACAGTTGCTAGAGCTGTTTTTATGATTTTTTCAATGCTGAGTAATTTTTAGGTTTGCATTCGAACCTAAAATAAACGTAGTTTCATTAAAGTTACAATTTTATCATGTCGTATATTAAAACTCGGTTCCTCTCTAAAATGGGCAAGAATTCCAGCAATGACGCGTAGATAAATGTGTATCATCCTATATAATATTTATTTAGAAAAGTGGTAATGGTAGTTTGTAGGTAACCATTTAAGAAAGGCAATTATATCTTACTTCCTTCAAAATAAATTAAAGTTAAAATATACAATCCAACAGGAAAAACATTGAAAACTAGCCCCGGTCTCCCCTATTTTCAAAACTAAAACACATGGTGACCTTATCATATTTTTCGACCTTCAAAGGAGTAAATAGAAGAAAATTGCTTTGTTTTTCTAAAAGTTTTAGAGCTGTATGTTACTGTTAGTAAAATGTTATTAGGTTATTTGAAAAATGTGTCGAATAATAACGATTATCAATTTTTCTCCCACTCTAGTTAAATAGTAAAACACACAAAAATTGAATCGTTGATTTCCAAAAACCAGTAAAATGAAAATCACTTGAATTGTTTTTGAAATAAACGAATCATAATCAAACTTTACTAACACAAACATTTATCATATATTCCTGATTTTTTTTTAACTTCACACAATCTACCTCGCAGTCGATGCTATTTGCTCTATCACGTATGTTATTAATCGATTACTGTAACATTGTTATTTTGCTAAAAAATTATTGTCCTTTTTTATTGTGACATACATCACAATGGCACGCGTTTTGATGTAAAGTAAAAGATCGAATAACGACTTTTGTTGTGCTAACATGTAATTGTTTTGCAATTTTTTTATTAAATTATATTTAAATTGTTTAATCATAATAGTGTTTTTAAATCAACCATTTTACATTGCTACTAAAAATGTATCTAAACCTTTTATCACAGAGTCGGGAGAATGGTATCAAAAATTTTGCTTTTTTTTGGTGCTTGATGTTTCATATTTGACTTAAGCTGGAAGCATTCTATTTTAATTGAAACATTATTGAGGTGTTTTTTTTAAAGTCAGGATGTTTCTTGCCAGCTAAAATAATATTATAAATGGAATTAGTAATAACAGTAATAATATAAAATAATGTACAATAATAAAATATATTATGTGTGTGGAATTTTTGTTATTAAATGATGCATTTTAGATAACATAACCTGAAAAGCCTAACAGCTCACATTTTCCATGTGCTTTTTATTTCACGCTTTTTCTTATTCAACAAAATGAATAGGTTTCTAACATAAATTGTCTCTTTCAACTGCTTCCACTCAAAAATCATGAGTCTAAACTAAAAAGCACAAACATAACCTTTAGTTCGACGCTAAAAATTTTTTAAAGTCAATGACAATAACAAATGACAGTGATTGCGCCCTGGGGCAGGCTATATAGCCCATTACCCCGTTCGCCAGAAGAGACAGTCACAAGAGACACACAAAGAGGACGCCACAAACAACAACATTTATTCACTAACACAAACACCCATGCCTTTACCGGGATTCGAACCCGAGCCCAGCAGCTCCAAAGGCTAGTACACTAACCATTGTGCCAGTGGACCGGCTTTTAAAGTCAAAATTAACGAATAATTTTTCATTGGAATTTTATAGTTAAGTTATTTACTTATCTCTTGCTAAATTATTTGTATTTCGGAGAAGAAATAAGTTGGGGAGAGTGGGGCTATACCTACACACACACTCTTAAAGGAGATTCGTCGATACACAGCAAATTGCAAAGTGAAGGTTATGTTAACAAAAGCAATATATAATTTGATTGTTAAGCTACTGATCATACATAAACATTTTGGAACTATTCCACTTTTTACATATAAAAATTGGGGATTAAAAAAAGTTACCTTGCACGAAATAGCCCAGGGAGTCAGGGCTAAACCGTACATTAGAATGGGCTACACCGTACAGTTTCTAAGTCATCTGTTTAGGCAAGTAATAATTGTAATGCAATATATGTATGAAAACTTTTATTGCTAATAAAGGTCGTAACTAAGAAACTGTGTAGTACAATTGTAAAATTTTAGAACAAATTACAATCCAAAAAAAGTGATTTTCAATCTCCTTCTATTGAACTATTGCAGTTCTTATAATTTTAAACAAATTAGATTTTAAAATTTATTTCAATATCCTTCTTTTCTCATAAGAGTATTTGCATTTTCATTAACCATGCTATATCTATAGTAAAACCACATCTTAAGATTTTTCGTGACACATTTTTAAATCATCTATTGCGATAATTTTTATTCTCCATAATAATTACCGAGTTTTCTCAAGAATGTGTGAATAAGCTCACAAATAAGTTCTAATAAAAACAATTTCCTTATTTCAATCTGCCAAATTCATGTCAACTTTTTTGCACAACAAAATAAAACCGAAACTTTCCATTTAAATTTAATTTCAACTTTGATCAAGCATCGACTCCAACAATATTAATTAATATATTTTTTCCTTTTAAAAAAACTAGCTGTCCACTTAATATTTAAAACTAAACCCATCTGACAGCAGCAAGGATTTTTTAGCTTCTTGAAACTTATAGTCCTTATTTTTTTTCAAACTCTACTTCAAATGTGCTTTTTTGCGAGGTTTTAATAAAACATGAGAATCACAGGACTCGGTAATTAACCAATCGAATGTTATCCTTTGGATACATTACCGACTCTTTTCGAAGTACGTAAGTGGTCTTTATTGAAATATGTTAAAGTCTACCTTCCGAGAAACCGCTTTTCCTCTAAAACGCACAGGAACCTATTTCGATTAAAGAATACTAGCTGTTCATAATGGTTATCTTTTAAAATTAGGTATTATTTTGTTTCTGTTATTTGCTAGTCTGTTCAAACCATTTGCAATTTAGTTGTTTTTGGTGACGAGTCCTTCCAGATTTCATTTGTTCTTCCTCAACTACGCTTCCAAGATTGTACATTCACCAATTTAGTCCAAAGAAAAAACTATTTTCAATTAGCACTTATGTAGTCACTGAAACATGTATATGCCGACGCTGCGGCGCAACGGTTAAGGAGCTTGCCTTTGGAGCCCCTGGGTTTGGGTTCGAATCCCGATAAGGCATGGAAGTTTGTGTTTGTCCCGAGACACCGAAATGTGTGGTTAAATCGGTTGAGTCCGAGAGTCCTGTGGGCGGTCATTGTGCATTTTCTCTCGGGTACAGGTCCCTGGAGACTATTTCCCTCCACTTCAGGGCAAAGTCTAAATTGTGGAGGTGGCACGCGATAGATGGCAGCATCTGTCACGTGTGTGTTGTGTCTGTCTCACTTGACGTAGATTTATAAGTGGTTTTCTGACCAAGCACACAAGCCTGAAAATATGTGTCTACCAACCCAAACAATGTTATATAAAAAATGTAGATGGAGGGTTGTTGGACGAATCTTGTACGACTGCTAGTATGTGGAACCATAGAGTATCGACATACACTAAGTACCACTACAATTATTATCCAGCTTTTGTGCAAGTTTATACAATATTTGAAGTATTTCAATCAAAATTGGCTTATGTTTCAGATGACGTAGCTGCTTCCCGCTTTCATTCCTGTTTTTCTTCTCCCAAAAAAAATCAGGCTTCGCCTATTTCAAAATGTCCATACCCTTTTGAAAAATAATAGGGTATTTGACTAAATTTTTTTTATTGGCTTAAAATGTTCTTATGCCAAAAATATTAGACCCGTATTTTTTCGTTTTTTCAAATACGCCATAAAAAGGCAGAAAAATTAATTTGAAAATAATGACGAAAAATCACTCCTGAAAACGCTTTCTGGCTGTCACGTGGTATCTGTGATGTCACTATGAACTATAAACAAACTTTTAAACGCTACATTGGAATCGATTTTAGGCAAATTTGAAATATATTCTTCTGTAAAACAGCCCTACATTTCCTCAATATTAATTATTTGAATAATAATTAGATTAAATCAAGTGTAATAAGAAAACAAAAAACATCACGCCGGTTTGTTTATAGTTCATAGTGACGTCAGCCAAACCGACGCGTTTGAAATCACATGATGATCACGTGAAAAAAATGCCTTTTTTAAAACGATTTTTTAATGATTTAAAGACTTATTTCGCAAAAAGTATATATGCATTTGTTATTTTTTACATTCAACTATAATTTAAATAACATTGGAAGGTACTTAAGCGATACAGTCAAGTACCCTATTTCGGCAATGTACTTTTATAGACTTCAAACAATTTGTTGCGTTGGGTGCCTATTCAGGTGTTGGCTCATCACCTGACTGTGGTTCGAAAATACGACGCCCGTCGCCAATAGCCTTCGTGTAGCTCTAGTGCGACGATAATTCAAAACCTAACCAAACAATCTGTAAAACAGACTTGTGAGTTATTTTCTTAGCATGTCGATCAGCGATTCGCTATTTTAACCAAGATGCGTGAAAAAGTGGTTCAAATGTAAGCGGACTTGGTTCCCTCTTGCACCCGCCCACTCATATTTTCGTACACCTTTCACCATGGTAATTTCTAGCCCGTGATACTCACACGCAGACGACCCTAATTAAAACGAGGGCCGTAATTAAAAATTTATTAATGAAAACATGATTAAAACGAAATGAGAGTACTTCGATAAGTTCGGCGAAGGAATAGCAAAAGAGTTTTATTAACCGAAAGCGATGGATTAAATTTGGTGATGTTAATGAAACGGTTT
Source organism: Hylyphantes graminicola (assembly GCA_023701765.1). NCBI lineage: Eukaryota > Metazoa > Arthropoda > Arachnida > Araneae > Linyphiidae > Hylyphantes > Hylyphantes graminicola. Next base: position 55,084,485 of record CM043119.1, read on the forward strand.
CCTCGAGTATAGCGAATACTTTTTGAGTCAATATGAACAATGGTTTTTTAAGAAATAAACTTCAAAGAAAATAACCTTGATAGCATTAATATAAAAAAAACTGAATAAAATTGAATAGAAAGAGTTTTTTATATACATAAAAAAGCTTGTTGATACGCTAATATGAAGTTTTCATTTATTTTAGTAATAAAACTATTTAATGGTCAGTAAATAACGGAAAAAAGCTTTAGATCAAATGTAGTTGTCAAAGTTTACTGAAAAGAAATTAAAATATATGCGTTTCATATCGACTATTTTAAAAGTTATATAGACATCGTCACGATTTTATGAAACCAATGTGAAAAAGTGTTTTTTTAATGACAAGTGCGTAAAAGTAGCCTTTTCACACTTATTCATGCTATTTTATGCCTGCATTTTTACATGATAATTAAAACAACCATAACTAGTACAAAAAAAATCATTTTTAAATTTTGGAAAACTATAAAGTAATGTTGAAAATTTGTATACAAAGTTAAAATTATAAAAAAAAAGTACGCATTTAAATCTTGTGCGTAAATTAAACAAAACGCTTGGAAATCATTTTGCTAGCTTTGATCTTTTTTGTATCTTTAAATAAACATTATTCCTATCGTTTTAAAAAAGTTTTATTTTACTCACGTTTTGCTTAAATAAATATTTTCTTACTTGTGCTTAAAAGTAATATTTGCAAACACAACCCTGGTTTCTAAGTTCATTGTTTTTTTTTTTTTTGCTATAGAATTCTCCATCAAAACAAAAATACAGAAACCTGAATTTCAACAACTTTGTATTGTATTTGGTCATTTGATTTGCTTCTCTGTGATTACCATTTTACAAATAAATTAAATAAGCAAATGAATACATCGTTAATCTCACAAAAAACTATTTAAAAATAACAAAACACCCAAAAAATATTATAAATCAAAAAATTTTTAGATAAAAAAATTTAGCCCTCACAACCCCAAAACCCAGTTAAAATAAAATACGAGCTAACAATCTGACACCTTCTCAAGATAGCCATCATACCAAAATGCCTGCGAATTCAGCAGAACTTTCACTAGGGATTCATAAATTCAATCACTTAAAAAAAGGGAATTTTTGTAGTTATAAAAAAACTTCCCCAATTTAGTTGTTTTAATCATCTCGAGAAATTATCTTGTAATAAACCCAGTGTGTTGGGCATGGATCGTTGGTCGGTCGTGGGTAATAACCGGGTACATGGGAAAAAATAAGTGCCCACAAGGGGGCGCTTTTTGGAATGATGGGGAATTTATGCGATGAAAAATTAAGAGACAAACACTCATTGGCAATTCATTTTTTTTTAAATGAAGTTTTTGTCGAAGAATAATGCTTTTTTTTAACAATATATTTAATATCATGATTTTTTTTTATTCAAAAGATGTATCTGAATTATTTCTTACTTTAATACACTAATATCAAATATGGTTTGATTGAAAAATTGACAATACAAGGTGAAATATAGCAGAATTTTTTTTTGTATGCCTTTATACCAAAAATTCGGCTATTTCAGTTAACGTTAATTTCCAGATTTCATTCATGTCTTTCCAGGGCTGGATTTCTAAATAGGCTATAACTAGGACTCCTCCTCCCGAATTTCGAAGTTGAAAGAAAAATAGTAGAACAGTTTTTAAAAAAATTGACTTTTTCGCTTTCTATTTAGTGTGTATGATGATGATTCTAAAATGTGTATCTATTTTAAACAGCACACACACCACCCTATTTTGCAGCTTACCAGCTACCGAAGTGGGAGAAAATTGTGACTTGGGCGGCAAAAATCATAGCCTACAGGCGGCAAATCTTGAAATCCAGCCCTGTGTCTTCTCCGATATCATTGGTTCTTTCTGTTTCACTCTCAATGCGAGTTTTTTTTTATTGTTTTTCCCCCCTCTTCTATGTTCTAATTTGAAATTCTTTAGGCTTTATTACCTTTAAAGTTGTTTATACCTGCTATTCATTAACTTTATCGATTTTAATTTTATTACATTCTAAGTATGCAAGGCTTTACCAGAACATCAATGCTGTTGGAAAACTTCGGTTTAGATGATATTTTGTCTAATGAGGAGAAATTAGGCGAATTTCTGGGACAACAGTTTAACGTGATTCCCGAACAAAAAGAAAAGTTTAAGTTCCACTGAAGAAAATTTTTTCGCACAATACTTCTTTCTGTATGATAAGAAAATATCGCTTTTTCTAAAACAAATGTAATTCCAGAAGAAACAAGAATAAAAACATTACAGCTGGAACACACTGTTAAAAATAATAGTTCAAGGTTGAACCAAAATACGGTTCAAATTTGCTGCAACCATGATTTGGTAGACTGTTGAACCATAAAACGGTATTTTAAAATTGCGTAACTATGGTGAGAGGTTGAACCATAAAAAGGTTCTCAAAATGAATAATAATAGTGAAAGGTGAAAAAAATACAGTATTTCGTAAACTAACGCCGTCGGGACTTAAAACCCCACAGATTTAACGAGCACGTCTGTCCCAGTAAAGAGAACCGATTTATAGGATGACTGGCAGCAGGTAGGATTCGAACCCCCGCTCTCCTGAGATGTTTGAAACTCTAGGCTGATGTCATAACCACTCGTCCAAGGACTGGTCAATTCTCAAGCAGAAACAGTACTACTCACTCATGGCGCTGCGTTTGAGTAAACAGTTAAATTGTCGGATGGCGGTTAGTAGAAGTTGAACCGCGAACTATCGTGATATTGGAGTAGAAGTCGAACCAATTTTTCGTGAAAGCAGGTCTATTTCCAGAATGTTATAATTGGTTGAACCATTTTATGGTGTATCTGCCAGAAGTTTTACATTTTCCAAAAATAATTGGTTCAACGTTGAACTGAAATTTTTAACAGTGCAGTTGCCACTCAAGACGTGAAGTATGCCCATTGATGTTTATGTTCTGCATAAATTATTTAATATTTAATAGCAATTATAAAGGTAGTTAGGTAAGTTTGAATTATCGTCACAACCTGGTCACAATAGAGCTGCACGAGTGCTTTTGGCGACGGGTGTCGTAATTTAGAACCACAGTCAAAATTGAGCAATTATAATGAGGAGTTTGTTTATGAAACTCATTTCGTGTTGTATACACTAAAAGTATATTGGAAAATCTTGGCTGTACTCTTTAAAAACCTGGATCGAATTTTTCTTATGTATAATAAAAACAATTTTTCACAGAAATTACTGTTTCCTAAGTTGAAATAAGACTCATATCAAGCAATTTATGTTCCCTTGTAAATATAAAAATTTGTTTAACACCACTAACAATTGAAGTCTGAAGCGTTACTGTCACTTTTTGAAAAATTATTCGAAATTCTCCTTTAATACTATTAAAAATGCTAATTTAATTTTGGGCTAGGATAATCTGCATTGAAATACCAGTTCATTCTATAGTATCTTACAATTTCTTTTAATGTGCAGATGATATCAACTTTTCACTCGACGTCTCTGTGCGCAACTAAAGTAAAAAAGAATGCAATAATCTGTCATCTGCTTTTTAGATCTTTGCATTAGGCCTTGGGCATTTGCATATGAAGGTTAAATTGCAGGCTTTTCATGGCACGGATCAATAATACTTATGACTATAAGACAAATTACTGTTCCTAAACCAGAATAAATTTGAGATAAATAAGTGAATTAATGGTTTAATAATTATAAGCTTAACTATACATTTGCAATGTAATTTATACCAGAAAGTGTTTGATAATGTCGATTGAAATTATCATTAATATGTTCGCAATACGTTTTTGCATGACATTTGATTACCCTAAATAAACCTTCGCTAAGTAAGAATTTGTCTGTAAACTCTTGTATATCAGTCAAATGTTTTTTTTTATTATACCTTTACACATGATAACTTTTCAATAAACAATAAATAACTAGTGGGTGCAACACTATACGACTTTCAAACATCACTCAATGAAGCAACGCACAATATTAAAGGTAATTATATAGCAGTGGAGCAATTGTATGTTATATGGAGCAATTTCTATACTTTATAACTTTAAAGTTATAAGGAAGCTACTGTTAGCGCATGCGTGGTGTTCGCAAGACAGTATGGTACTGGGAACTCGTGCATAAAAGCTGTTCTTGTCGTTTTTCAGCAATACTTTTTAACCTAAAAAGTTCTAGGTACTGGGAACTCGTGTACAAAAGCTGTTCTTTTCGTTTTTCAGCAATACCTTTTAATCTAAAGAGTTCTATGACAGATACCCTTTTGTTGCATGCGCGACCAACGTTCAAAACCACTTTGCTGAATCAGCAAAATCCAAACGTGTCGAAAACACAAAATCTCTAGTTCGGATTGTCGACCTCATCGCAATACTTTCATTACCTTATATTTCATATTAGGTAATTAAAAGCATAAAAAAAATTTATAATTTAATTTTCATTACAATAAACATTTTTTCGAAAAACATGTATAATATATACATTATATCTTTCTGAACATTTTTAGAGGAATGTTAGTCAATGTACCATTCGTCCCGTAACTTTGTTAGAAATCCTCTGAGTTACAGTTGTACCATTGTAGAAACTATCATCAATTTCTCATATTAATTCTGATTACTTTCTTTGCCGCGCATAAAATACGGATATCAAGTAAATCAATTTTCCACATTCAAGGACCACTTTTTTCTACATTTAATCGCTTAGCCAGTTCACTTTCAATTAGCAGCCCCCGTTATAAAAGTCCCACACATCCCATCAAAATATAGAGGTATTTTTTAATTGCCAGTAACTTTTAAACAAAGCATCCATACATTAAGCGTTTAGACATGGCGGCGTCATAACTCCTGATACGTATCCCTCCCTTCGACATTGATAAATTTGCTTATGCGTCTTATTATTATACACCCCAATCCTCACTCAGGGTTGCCAGGGGGTATTTTCAAAAATTAGCCAAGTTGTTGCTTAAAGTGAGATAAAATTAACCAATGGTAACTACTACGTGAATTCCTGTGTTGTTGCACTTCCGGTGCGGTTAACCAAATATGATGAATTTTGTCTTTAAAACTCCAGTAAACACACTAAGCAAAAAAGCGAAAAAATAATGATGAAAATTACTGACTATTCAACGAAAAATAATAATCGATTTGTTTTCTTAATTATTCACTAGCCTAAATCACCTAGCTACTAGCCTAAACAGCCTCCCAGCCTGCATGGTGATTATGACCCTAGCTTACCAAGCTTAGGGCCCCGAGTTCAAATCCCGGATAAATCATGGATGAATTTGCGTGGATAGAAGTCTTACTTTCGCCTGAAATGGATCTTTGTTTCGAAATGAAGGCAGCCCACCCTTCGTATTATTGTATAGATTCATCATTTATTAATAAACGCGTTCTCTAGTGTTGTTGCTGTCATGTGTCTCTATGGCATAGCATGGATTCTAGTGTGGCTTGTATAAAAGTATATCGTGCTTGCCTATTCATATGCAACCCAGATGAAGGAACACTAAATAAACAACTGCTAGCCAAACAAGTTTTGACTAATGATTTTAATTCCATTGGAAAATCGGATATAAAATAAGCCAAAACGGCTGGTATTGGTTAGCAACCCTGACCTCACCTACCCACACATAAGCCTAGTCTGGATTCTGGTGTACCTTTTACAAACGTCTGTCTTGATTGTCTATCCATATGCATCAGAGACAAAGAGACACACGACAACACCGCAACGACTCAAAAAACAGTTTTGGCTAATGATCTTTGTATTATTAGCCAATCGGATAATAAAAAAATAAGCCAAAACGGCTAGTATTGGTAAGGCTGGCAACCCTGCCCTCACTTACACACACATAAAAAAAGCTACAGGTAAAACATCTGCGGTGCAATTTATGTACCATTGCTCATTGTCACTCGGTAGGAGCCATCTGCTACGATATTGATGGATCCAGGAATATAATTCACGGGCGAAGATTATTCGCAGAAATAATTGGCCGGCAATTCATCTCTCTGTTTATAATTATCAGACGTGCACACACACAGGAACCCTAAAAAACAAAAAAAGAAAGATGGACCTGTCTGCCTTTTGATGGCCCTCGCTGTCATTTATCACTCCCGGTGCAAGCATCCGGTTATCCTTGGTTGTGACTAATGTGGTTATTATGCGCGTAAAATAGCATACGCCTTTAGAAAAAACAATTCCGGGGCTACCTACAAAAGATCCCGAGTATCGATAATGAGCTGGGATTCAATTTTTACGTGTTGGGGAAGACTCCGTATTTGTGTTTAGATAAGTTTGCAAGGAATTCAATTAGTTAGGGGATAGATTATAATAGTTAATTTTTTGCTGCGTAACTTTATAGGATTGGTTTTTTTAACCCTTGTCCATCATGTTTCGAGGTTTTATTTGTTTTAACAAGGTGTAATTTGCATGTCCAAGAGTTTTAAAGCATATTCAGTTGTAGATAAATGGTGTGAATTTATAAATGCTAACGTAAAGACGTAATTTGATGGCTTCAGAAACAAATTACATGAGTTAATACGGATTGTTCTTGGGGGGTTTCTAAATTAAAAGGTCCGTCTACATTTAAATTAACATTTGTAGGTTGATATTAATTTTAGTCTAGTTTGCATGTATTCATATGCATCAGATTAATAAGCATAAAATAGAATACGCCTTAGAAAAAACAATTCCGGGGCTACCTACAAAAGATCCCGAGTATCGATAATGAGCTGGGATTCAATTTTTACGTGTCAGGGAAGATTCCGTATTTGTGTTTAGATAAGTTTACATGGGAATTCAATTAGTTAGGGGGTAGATTCTAATAGTTTATTTTTTGTTGCTTAATTTTGTAGGGTTTATTTTTTAACAATTGTCCATCATGTTTAGAATTTGTATTTAATTGTTTGAACAAGATTTAATGTGCATGTCTAAAAGTTGTGAAACATATTCAGTTGTAGATAAATAATGCGGATTTATAAATGTTAACGTAAAGACATATTTTGATGATGTTGCTTCAGACACAAATTACATAAATTAATACAGAATTGTTCTTGAAGGGTTTATAAATTAAAAGGTCCGCCTACAACTTAATTAACATTTGCAAGGTTGACTTTAATTTTAGTCTAGTTTGCATGAAGTCAAATGAGCGTAAAATAGCGTACGCCTAAGAAAAAACATACCTACAAAAGATCCCGAGTACCGATAATGAGCTGAATGCTTTGGGATTCAATTTTTACGTGTTGGGGAAGATTCCGTATTTGTGTTCAGATAAGTTTACATGGGAATTCAATTAGTTAGGGGGTAGATTCTAATAGTTTTCTCTCTGTATCTCTGTTGATTAAGTTTTGTAGGTTTTATATTTTTAGCCCTTGTCCATCATGTTTAGAACTTGTATTTAATTGTTTGAACAAGATTTAATTTGCATGTCTAAAAGTTGTGAAACATATTCAGTTGTTGATAAATAATGTGGATTTATAAATGTTAACGTGAAGACATATTTTGATGATGTTGCTTCAGACACAAATTAAATTAATTAATACGGAATTGTTCTTGGAGGGTTTCTAAAATAAAAGGTCAGTATACATTAAAATTAACATTTTGATTTTAATTTTAGTCTAGTTTGCATGAAGTCAAATGAGCGTAAAATAGCATACGCCTAAAAAAACAATTATGGTGCTACGTACAAAAGATCCCTAGTATTGATAATGAGATGGATGCTTTGGGATTCAATTTTTACGTGTCGAGGTAGATTCCACATTCTAGGATTTGTGTTTAGATAAGATTACCTGGGAATTCAATTAGTTAGTGGGTAGTTTCTAATAGTTTTTTCTCTGTTCATTGAGTTTTGTAGGATTTAGTTTTTTTTTTTAACTCTTATTCGTCAGGTTTGGAAATATTGAATAAGTTATTTGAACAGGATTTACTGATTCAGGTCCAACAATTGTAAAACGTATGCAATGCAAGACAATAATGGAGATTTATAAATGCTTAATTTGCTTAAATGCTTAAATAAAGGCGTCGCACAGTGTGCCAGAATCACGATTTAGCTGGCAAAAAATCAAAAAATGAAATGAAGCATTCAGCTGCGAATCATTTATAAATATAAACAATATAGTTCGTGGCACCTGGTGTTATGACTTATTCTCGGTTTGAGTGCTTTCCCCCTCCCCCACACCACCACGAACAAAGCATTTTGTGTTGAATTTTAATCACGTGAAGTATTTTCGCAAATTGGTCTCTACTTTTTCAGCTTGTTTTGCTATAAAAATAGTATTTCTAAATTTTTAAAAAAGATGGATCTTGAACCCTCAGGTATGATATTGATAATATAAACTGTTTTTCTAAAGTTTAAGTAAGTTAAAATTATATTTAAAAAAAGTTCTAATTGTAGCTAAGAAAATTTGATTTTTTTCCTTGTTAATTTATTTTCTCTGAGTGCAAAAGTAAACTTCTCCGCATATCCTCGCGGGGTTTTTACAGGAACTTGTAGTGCATACTTCATATATTGATGTCCAACAAGAATTTGTTGCTTATGTTTGCCCCATTTGGATTTATTCACTTTTTTATATAGCTCCAAAAATTAAAAAAAAAACGCATATAAATAGCTTTTAGTTTGAATTACATTAAACTAGAAATTTCTTTTGGGAAAATTATGGTAAAATAAGTTTAATTATAAAATATATTATCAAGAAAAAGTCACGCAACTTGATTTTTGTTCGCAACAAGAGTATAAAGTAGAGTTGTGACGATGCCTCAGAAACTGTATCACCAATCTCCAAAAAGCTTGGATCTAGAGGGAAATCTATAGTGATTTTTTAAAATGGATTATTATAAAATTAGTATAGCAGGCTATCTTTCAACTTATATGATATATATGTATGTATATATGTCTTCATAATGTTGGAATGAAAGAATAATGCAACTTCTTGAGGGTTTTAATTAATGTTTTGCTTCTTAAGCAAGTCTCAAGATTGATGTATTGCATCTTTTATCGCAGAATTATGTTCAAAAGAACTTGTTTAAAAAAGAATGGAATTATATAATTTAATGAGAGATAATCTTTGTATAAAACCCTATACGAAAAATTCGTTTTTTTAATCAGAACATCTCAAAAAGTGTACAAATGGCCCGGATAGTGAATCAAACTATTTATTAAAACTCTTTCGCATTTTACAACGATGCGTCTCATAGAAAACTGGTTAAAAAAGTAAGAATTCTTATTTAAAACAAAATAATTACTAAAAAAATCTTTAAAGTGTACTTATTTATCCATAATGAACTATTTTACATTAAATACAACCATTAAAATTTTTATAAATCACTCTAGGGAATTAATGCCAGCTAATTTGGTATCTTGACACACTGTGCGTCGTGTGATAATGTTTCAGAAACGAATTACATAAATTAAAACGGAATTTAATCTCTCTTAATGGGTTTCTAGATCAAAATGTCCGTTGACACATTAATGGATAAGTGGACTAAAATTTTAATCTCGGCTGACTGAAGTCGAATAATTAATTGTGAGACCACTACTGAAAAAAAATCACGTTTCCTTGTAAAGTTGACAAAATGGAGTTGAAATGACAAGTTGAACATCAACAACGCAATCGACATAAAAAATATTCATATTCTGAACTGAATTAAAAACATAAAAGTACACCAGGATGAAATCTACACAGAAATTTCGAACCACCAACATAATTCATATTTTTAATGATAACAAAAAATAATGTCAAATATTTTTAAAAAAACTAATATAGTTAAAAAAAAAGGAGCTATTTTGAAAGCAAAATGGGAAAAAAAAGAAACCTCTGATTTCCAAAAAACACAAATCAGTTTCCCGCTGCTCTCTTTCTCTCATCGGATTTTTGCTTTCGCGTGCTAATGTCAACTCAATTCTATCCGCCATTCGTAAAATGAAGCGTGCGAGGTGATTGTAGACTCCCGGATTCGGGGCTTCTGTGTAAAGAAACAAAGAAAAACTTGAAAAAATTAAATTGAGATTTTCTGTTTTAAGAATTCAAGGTGTGGTTATAGCGTATTTTTTACTTTGGTCATATTTGGCATCATTTAGTTACGTTAACCAAATCTTTTTATATATTATGCATGTTACATATTTTTTAAATGATAAACTATTTTATGTTGGCAGAAAATACTATTTTTTTAATGTCCATAGTGTTAAGTGATATCATATTTAAATTGAATGCATTGTGAGATAGAGATGTTTGAGTGTTGCACCTATATCTACACTAAGTCTAATTTTACAGATTAGATTGGAGCTGTGTTGTTACATTAGAGTACGGTCTGTTGCTACATTGGAGCCAAATTAGAGCGTGACCTACTACTTAAAGTCTGGTTTTCTTAACGACTACAAAAAATAAAAATAAAGTTTGATTCGAAACTACAGACACTAAGAACTAAGGGTCAGAACCGTAACCACTCGGCCACCTAATTGACAAATGACAGTGATTGCGCCCTCTAGAATGGAGAGTGTAGGCTTTATAGCCCATTACCCAGCTCGCCAGAAGAGACAGTCACAAGAGACACACAAAGAAGGACGTCACAAACACATAGACAAATAACAACATTTACTGACAAGCGCAAACATCCATGCCTTTACCGAGATTCGAACCCGAGCCCAGCAGCTCCAAAGGCTAGCACACTAACCACTGCGCCTGCGGGCCGGCCGGCCACCTAATTACACCGAAGCCTACTGATTCTGACAAACCTAGTACATCAAGCTAGAAACAGAAATATCTTACCCAACTTTAAGGTATGAATATGAGCGATTTATGCTGGAAAGCAGATTAATTTTTAAAAGAAAAATCACTGTGTAATTCTGTGTAAAAAATAGGATAAAGAGAATTCACCGCTAAGAACTCTTCCACCATTTTTTCTTTGAATAAAAATGAATCACACAAAACCCATTTGACATTTATATTCAAAATAAGGAACCAATTTATCCCTGATCTGGGATTCAAACATTTCTCCCCTTCAGGAAGCGTCTTTAATGAAGGAAGATTTGGAAGATGGGGGGAACTATCTCAGTTGAATTGACAAGCATGTAAAGAGAAATTTTTTTATTCAAAAGTTTAATTTTTTATTAGTTCCAATAATCACGATGTAATTTTGGTTGGTTGGGAGACATATATTTTCAGGCTTGTGTGCTTGGTCAGAGACCCGCTTATAAACCTTCGTCAAGTAAGACAGACACAACACACACATGCGCGACAGATGCTGCCATCTATCGCGCGCCACCTCCACAATTTAGACGTCTCTGAAGGGGAGGATGTCCTTTTGACGTTCGTATAATTTTAGTTGCATATTTATAGTTTGTTATGAGTTGAGTAGAATTATAGTCCACTAGAGCTACACGAAAGCTATTGGCAACGGGTGTCATTATTTACAGCCACAGGGCAGTGACGAGCCGTTACCTATAGGTAGCGCAACGTAACTCTAAGCGCGAATCCGTTCGCTACGTCGCGACGGGATTTTGGAACATATTTTGCACTGTCTACCTCTGCACGGTATTATTAGTCAGATTTGGCTGCATAAACCGTTTATAGGACGGCAGATTTTTGACAATGCCCGGGCCCGATCCTGGGACTTACCAGCATGAGCATCGGACAAGTAAGGCAAGCATCTTAAAAACTGAGCTCCTCATACTGATAGATTATTTTTTATGCTTCATACATGTGCGCTTCTATTTAAAGAAAATCTTAATTTATAATTTAATACATTATATTTGCACAGAATATATTGTTTTTAGATCTTTTTGGTATATGGTTAGGTTTTTCAACCCCTATAAAACACTAGACATTGATACGATAATTTAATAACACCTATGCCGTTTTTTATTTAAAAAAACATATTAAATATTTATAAAAATTCTGCGCTTGTAATCTTTATCCTGAATGTTCGATTTCTTAAAAAAAAGAAATTTGTACAGAGATAATCTTGATAAAACTGTTATTTTGTTTAAAGATCTAAATCCTAAGTTTTTTTTAAGCTCTTTCTATTAATTCAAACTCAGTCAAGTGCAACTTCCACTTTTGTCACACCGAAGCCTCAAAAAGACTTGAAGACACCAAGAATTATTTATACATCTGTGTAGCGCAATTCACTGTGAAATATGAGCAAAATGCGTGTGGGACAAGTTAATGCCTCGCCAAGACTTGACTGTCGAAAAACCTCTTCATGACAAAAGAAAAGGCAGAGATTTTTCTCGATTGATGGTTAATAATTACTAGGAAATATCTCGTACTGTCGCTGCGGTCTTAGAAATGCGCATAAATATGATTAATTGGTGTTATTCTATAAGCTTGCCATTGAGATGCGTTGATGTTCTATTCCTCTTGCTGTCTTTATAAAACCCCAATTAATCAGCATTTGTCCATGTCTAAGTTTGTTGAATGAAAAACATCTTCTTGAAAAATGATATTTCTATTCTGTAGATTACAGGATGGCTTAAAATTATTTTTTTGTCGTCTAATATCTGCATAAGTTCATAAAAAAGTGGTGGTCATTAATTAAATGTATAATTCGGTTTTTGTTTTTATTGATAATTTCACGTTGCTTGCTAAACGTTCAGTGTTTGGGTTGAAGGATAATTTAGAACTTGAGTATTGGATTGCATAAATTTGAACTTCTATAATTAAAACTTTTTTTTTTTTCGTAATCTTTAACCCAAACACCAAAATTGAGATTTTGGCCTTTTCAGTTCTAGCAATAATTACTAATTTTATATAATTTTATTTTTTTATAATTCTGCGCAAACAAAATATCAAACTAGAAATCAATAATGGTGTATAAAGTAACCTTTTGAGAAACCAGTGTACAAAAGTTTTTTTATACAATGTAATCCTACGTATTAAAAAACGAAGCTGCTTAGTTTTACTAATGATCTTAAGGGGTGTTTGATGTAAGTCGGACTCGGGTTCTGTGGAGGTGACCGGAGAAGGCAAAATTTAGTTTTTTTCTTTCTGTAAAAAACAGCTTTTGCTTTAAAAAAGCGAACTGTTCTTATAAAATGAACAGAATATCTCTATAATTTTTCTGAGACACCAGCTAACAGTTTATTTTCTGTTAAAACTACAGACTTTTTTTTACAGTGTAGTGTGGAAGCTAAAATTAGAAAAAGCGGTAGCCTAACATAGGGATGCATTTGCCCCTAGGCTTGAATACTAATGACAAGGGCCCAGCAATTACTGTGGAACAGGGAACATGAAATAGGGAGCAAGTGGGATGATTGAGCGAGTTTTTGCATGCAAAACTTGCACTGTTCCCTACCGGGATACTTTGGGGGTTACTAGGGGGAGGTGGTTGAGAGATTAGCAAATTTGTCGCCAATTTGAGGTGAATTAAAGGCATATTTTGTACAACTAGAGTTTAGGAAAAGCTATATGCCTCAAAAGTATGTTGGGCATTAAGACTTACAAGTATTTAAAAAAAAATGTTATGTAATATGCTGAGACAAAACAAAGTATTAGTATTAAAATACGCAAAATAAATTTAAAATAAACAATTTTAAACTGTATTTAAACTATTTTAACTGTAAAGAGAAAGCGCTATGGACTGAAAATGTTGTGAAATTTAAAGAACGTTCATTTTTGTTAGCAGTTTTGGTGCAAAATTACACCGGATTTCTGTAACTATCAAGCTGCCACCCCCACTTCGAGATATGTACCATTTTTTAGGAGGTATAACAAATTGTTTTATCAGAAAATTGGTAAATACACACCCCACATGGTGGTCCAAGCTAGAAAGTTCCAGGATTCCAGTGCAATCTTGCACCATTTTTTTTTAAATTGTAAGTATCAGTCGTGTCTTACTTTACAGGTGGTGGCATACTTTATTCAATTATCAATCAATTTTTCAAAAAACCCATTAGTCACAATTTTATAAAGAGTTTTTGATGTTAATCAATTCATCTTGTGTAAACACACATTCTGCAAAGAAATCGTATTCATCTAGTAATTTGCACAGCCATGAGAAGCAAGCAAATATAGCATTTCGTGAAGAAAATCGTTGCTGTAAAAGCGTTAAAAGTACTTTTTCAATTATTCGAGAACTATATTTCGTGAACTTATTGAGTTTCTGAAAAAATTTATTAAAATAAATTTAAAAGTATTGGCCACCATCGCCAAGCCAAGGTCCCTGGAATTCGTTACTCCGTTGGGCGTGCATGCAGCATATCCACCCGTCTCTGACAGATGAGTCGGCCATCCGTCTACGTCACGTGACCATCACACATCCAACTTGGAACAAACACCGAAATAAATTTACCCGGGCACAGCTGTCCAACGCCGCCATAGATGAATTAGCACGGACACTGTATCAGAAAACCGCCCCTGCCCGTGTGACCCCCGTACCTCCATATTCTTTGACAGACCCATCAGTTAGAACATCATCTCGCTGGCATCCCTCCCAAAGTATTTGTTGGCCCGTCTGTTTTTTAACCATTTATATACAAGGGTGGCGCAAATAAAAGTGGCATCGGTACGGAGCTAAGAATGCAGGGAGTATGCTTGGCGTGAAAAACTATTGAAGCCTTTAAGTCAAACTAAAAAAAATATTCAAGTAATGCTTCACTTGGCAATTTTTTCTCTCCATTGCTTGAATTGGAAATAGCGTTAGAGCTACTCATGGATTGGCGAGTTCAGATCTTAGTGCGTAAGTGTGAGTTGATCAATGCACAGGTGAAGACTGAAGATGATACTCACAGTATACAACATAGGCCGAAATAATCACTAGTGAGAACTTTTAAATTCACAGCTGTACAAACCTTCAGTTTAGATTGAAATTCCAACAAGATTGTCCAACCATATATCATAGTTGCCGGCAAACATTTCGCCAAGCGTCTATTTGGACTTAATATTGAAACGATCAATGTCTTCACTTTTCAAACCTGTTTTTGCATTGCATTCTGACTTAGCAGCATTTTCTGTCTTATTTTCACTTCCATGGCTGGGCCACTTTTAGTTGCGCCACCCTGTATGTCATGTGTGCGCCTGGAGTTTCTCTTGCAAAGTTGATCTTTACTTTATGCTTCTGCTGGTTTTTTTTACTATTATTTTACTCCAAGGTTGAAACAATGTGTTCGAAGAACTATTTTCCTTGTTTTGTCTCTTTTCGAGTGAAATTAATAGCGGGACGATCGTGGGATGGCAGTTTTACTAAATGCGAGTTTCCCGGGGAGACAGAATGTACCTTGGGTGAGGAAAGTATCACTTGGTTTATTTCAGACAGCGATTTATTCCTTTAAAGAAGTAATAAAAAATTGACGGTTTGAGTGGAGACGAAAATTCTGAAACATATTTTTTCTTATCCTTCGCCCGTCACAGCAACTCTGCCATCAGTTAACGAGAAGCCCAATAAAGAGAAGAATCAGTGTAGTAATCATCGAATTTAGCCTCATTAGAGAGCTTCTTAAGTTAGGTCAAAGTTTTAGAGCAGTTCTTGAATTGGAATTCGTTCATATCGCACAGAGGACATCAAGTTGATTTCTAAACTTTGTAAATATTTTTGAAGATAGTCGTGTCCAGTCTTCATTCTCAAACAACCATCCTTAGAACAACCACAATCTTGCGTGCAAGATTTTGAGGGATATGTGATACTTAAGTTTTTATCTTACAATAGAAATGTATGGGTATATATCAAATTTTGTCTTGTATGAATCCAATATAAATATTTAATTATTTACAGACCATTCAGAAAAAAATTAACAGCTTAAAAAATGAAAATAAAAAACAAACTATATAGGATATAGCACTTTCAATCATTTTAAACCATTGCGATAAAGTATCGAATAGTGAGAATTAAAACTTCAGCATTTCAATTTACGTTTAAGATTATATTCAACACAAAAAAAAACAGTTATACTACACACATAGAGACCCTGTCCCCTGCCTTAATAAAGTACTTATTAAATGGATAGTTATTTAGTATAATGAACCTTATTTATAAGGTATTTACGATTGCAATCAAAAACCACGAAGACCTATGTCACAATCCGCACACCGCAAAAGAAGATCTACGCGAGAAATGCAATTTCCACATCCAACGTTATGATGGTCCGATAAGACGAGCACGTTCCACAATATCCAAGAGGAAGAAAATATCCGCGTCACGTTATGATTTAAATTCGGCAATACCTGTCATTGACTTCCATTTGGCTGAAGATCTTATGTCTCGATGTTTGGTGAATTACGCCAACTGCCTGACGCCCCCTACCGCTGTAACTGTGCCTGTCTGAAGAAAAGTTTGTCGCTTTTTTGCTGCTGCTTGGCGATGGACTGCGGGGGAAACTGGCGTAGAAAATAACTGTGATGGACTAACTAACCAATTTTCACGCACCCCACTGTTTATCTGGTTGCATGTCCACTTTAATTTTTTTTAATAACGTATATATTTTAAAAAGAATATTTAATGTTCCAGTGGTCGATATTTTAGTGCGATCTCTGCACTTTTAAGTACATTAATTCAGAAATTATACCTACATTTCTTCTGAAACGATGAACTATATTGTAAAAAAAACGTTCACTCTTAAAACGAACGAGCGATTTTAACTCAGTCTGAGTTAATTTCACTCCTCCAGTCTGGAAAATGCACTTACCCGGAAGGAGCGGATTCTTTGTGTGTTAAGCCTCCGACGGGATCAATCCAAACGAGTGATTTTAACTCAGTCTGAGTTAATATTCAATCCTTTCCAGTGTCGAAAATACACTTCTCCAACTGGAGTGGATTTCACTCTTTCGTTTTAAGAGTGTAACGTTTCTCATAAGTATCGCAAACGTTTCTGGCTTTTTTAAGTTTACATCACTTTTTTAGTTCTTTTTTAGTTCCTTTAGTTTCCTTTTCTGGAAAAAAAATCATTTAAAACACTCCTTTCTAACAATAAAATCTAATACATCATTGTCGACTAGGAACCATGGCCTCGATGCATGGAGCGTTGTTATGAAGTGTGGTCGTATGGACCTATGGGCCCAAAGTTTGGTTTAGAACCCGGCAGATACCACTGCAAACCGCACTTAGTTGAGAAAAAGTAAAAAAAAAGAACAGTGGCGCCACACCGTTTTTCGCATCCAAATGGACATTTTGTGACATTTCCAGGAAAGTTGCTAGCACCACGAATGAGTGCGAAACTCAACGTGAAAAAAATAACTAAACCAGGAAATATAAAGTGTGTAAAAATTAAGTAAATTAACGTTATGCTGGGATTTACTTGAACTAAATTAAGAGACTTGTGTCGAAGCCAAAGCATCAGTCATCCAACGTAAGGTTTGACAAATAACCATCGTAGAGAAACCCTACTTAAATGTCCCTGTGAGATTACCCAGAAACTTAATGGTAGGTAGAACAAGGTAACCCTTGATTAACTTAAAAGGTCTTTTCATCCCCAACTCTGCCAATCTCTCATCCTTTTAATGTGAGATCATTCCCGCAACGCAATACAATTATTGACGTACCTCCCACAACCTCATAACTGCCGAAATCACACCTTCAGGCGATAAGGGGTAGCAAAATAAGTAGAATGAATAGCTCGAAGTGCCTGTAAATTATTTAAAAATGCATCCATTGTCATTACGGCGATTCTAATTCCCGTCCGACTCACGCCACTGATCTCGCCAGTGGCGCAACGCCACTGCGGTCGGGAGTGCGAGCCTTCAAAAATTATGGATGGCCATAGCTCATGATCTTATTTGTTCCCGCTTCTTTTCCATCTCCGCGGCCCCGTCATATAAAATACAGTTCTCCGGGCATTAAGCCCTGACGTGTACAGCCCCGGCGTATGCAAAATATGGGGCGGCCGCGGAATTTACACGCACACAACACATATCATTCCATCCCCCAAACCAAAAAGCCCCAGCGATAACGGCCGGTGGGGGCACACACAGTGCTGCGCCGATATGTTTCCAGCCCTTGGGGGGGTTTCAGACCCTGATATATATCGGTGCGGCCGTCGCCCATAAATTCGTGGCATCGCTGGATATTATTCCTATAAATATGTCCGATGTCCCACCACCGACGCTTGAGTTTCTTGCACGGTTGCCACTGGCAACCAGAGAGAGGGGAAAAGAGATCCTCATGGTAAAAATGCTCCAGGAGGAAAAGGGGGGAAAGATGGTTGATGTAATTGTGCCCCCCCCCCTTCCCCCTGCCGGTATTTATTGCGACACCTTAATGAAAGCAACGTGGCCGGCGACAATTCGTCTGTTGTAGTGTGCGCCCGCCCCTGTAGGTATGATTTATCACGCCACTGCGTTTGAAAAGGGGAGGAAAGCAGGGCCGCCCCTTGGAGATAGAGGGGGGAAAGGGTGTCCTGACTGCTTTATGGGGTCATCTCCGAGCTCCGGCCGCTAATAACTCACGAGATAGAAGCGAGAGTGAAGGAGTTTTGTGTATGGTGGACACGTCTGCACTAAAGTCCACAAACTCTGGGTCTATATGGGACCCGGGCATGTCCCATTAGCTCCGGGTTGGCCGTTTCAGGAGGCTGAGTCATTGTTCTCGTTTTGTCATTCATCCACGCTTTATGGGGGTGCTCGCGGCGGGTTTCTTACACCTGTGCCATAAACACGGAGGAGTGCGCGAGACAGGTGATTGGATCCGAGAGGTAATTTGTTCGATCTCCCCCTTGAGGACGAGGAAGGTGCTGGGGTGAAATATGTAGTGGCTGCCTACTGAATTTTTCTTTATTTCCCCAGTAGGGATCATGTTTTTCTTAAGAATGTATGTTGATTGTGAAAGAAGTGCTATTATACAGAATATAAATGGTTCATTAAAGTGTACATATTTGTTTTAGGAAATGTATTGATTCATTGAGAGGTCAGGGATTATTTTAACGTGTCAAAATATTCGTTGTTATTAATGGCACAACGTGACATAATGGTAAACACTACTATTATGTCCAACGACTTTTTTGATATTGACCAAGAACGATTTTTTTTTTTTTTTTTCAAAACGTTTCTTCAATTTTCATTAAATTACACCAAATAATAAACTAATACACTACCATTAAATTACACTAATAATAATCAACTTTCATACAGGCGTTATCTTGGATAATCGTCGCACACGAGAGCTATTGTCGACGGTCGTCATAATTTGGAGCCACAGTGACGAGACAAATGACGAGCTGACATCTAATTAGGCACCCTACGCAACTTTTAAAGGCAACATCGTACGCAGAGTTGAGACTATGGAGCACATTTGACGTGCTCTTCCTCTACACGGGACAATTGTCGGACAATTTGGTTGCACAGACTGTATACATATCACTTCCATACAAAGTTTTTCTAGAAGTTGGATGTATGGTAATAAAAAATGTTTGTTAGCAGTGTTAGACTTTCTCACTTGGGAAAAAAGCAAGTAATCCATCCTAAATCACTAAACAAGACTTCATATTTCATTTAACATTTTCTTTTGACAAGACATCAGAAGCACAGACCATGTGTGAACCTACATTTCCATAGCCAATCGATTACGATCTTCAATTGAAGCCCCATGCGTACCAGAAATTAATCATAATTATGGAATAACCTTTATCTTCCATAGAGGATAGAAGCACCAATTCATTGAAAAAACCACCGCCTTTGATTAACGGACACATTCAAAAGTACCTCTTTCCAGAAGGAGGAGGCTTTGGGTACCTCCCCAATCCAGAACACAGGTAATCTTTACCGGTCCATCCATCACAGAGCAACTGCCCATTCAGAATTACGATCTTCGGAGACGGACTGGACTGTTGAGCAAGACGTACGACCAGCACAGAATGTTGTTTACTGCTAAAACATAAAAAAGTATGGGGTTCCACCCAACATGAAGACTCCTGGAGCTTAAATATAAATTTCACTTTGTGATACAATGGGGATCTATATCTTTGAAAAGTTGAATTGGACAACATTATCGAACTAGAACTACGCGAAGGCTATTTTGCTTCCACAAGTTTTTTGAGATTATGTAAGAGATTATAGTTTTAATTCTGTTAATTGAATCTACCTTTCAGTGCAGACATAATGACCTCATAATGACGACTAAGCGGATAACCAAAGCAACCTACGAACTAAGAGAGAGATTATACCAGAGTCAGGACAATGTTCCTTGTGCCACGAAGATTCTTTATGCTGTAGTGTTTTCTTCGCATTCTTCATTTAGAGCCTTACTTACTTACTACCTTATAACATACTTGTGAAATTTCATTCCAGTTGACAGCTTAACACCCAGCATTTGTTTCCCAGTTAAGGACCTCCAGCCCCTTAATATCCTCCCCCAGTATATAATTCTTCCGCATATTTCTACGCTGCAAAAAAATCTTAAAACTTTAAACCAAGCGGCCAATTTTAGGTTAAGTTAGTTTTGAATTATCGTCGCACTACAGTCGCACGAATGGGGTGATACGGTTTGGAACTCTAAGTTAAGTTGTACTGATTTAAACAATTAAGAGTACAGATACTTTTCGTTAGACTATTAACTACCAAATTTGCTTATAGGAGACAGAGTTAGGGACCATATATTTTATTAAAGTATGAACAAATCTGTAAGCCAACGCCTTGCTAGTATATCCCTAGATCCCAATGTCCCCTTATACTTAATGAGAATCACACCATTGCAATGGTGCGATTCTCATTTAAGTCCCCAGTACAAGGTGTTTTGTCGGCCATCTTCCACCACCGATATATTATCCGATGAGCAACTGTCGATCAAAGCATGGTTACGACACATCAGTCATCTGTTTAATTACAGAGTCAGGTCTCACCTGACGTACGGGCCCGTCCATGATTGATACGAGGTCCGACCTTCGAATGTCAGAACATGGAACAGAAACAAAAAAAGAACACAAAATGGCGCGAAGATTTCGAGGGATACTCCCAAATCTGGAATTCCTCCAGGAACGGTTTCTTCCAGTGTTTTTAGAGAATGAAATATGCAGGAGACTGTGATAAATTTCTTTTATTTGTCACGGAAAAGGCGAGACATTTGCAATTTGTTACCGCTTCCGAAATGTTATTAAAGGGTGGTTGTTTTTGTATCATTTTAACTTCTTAATAACAGTTTCATTTTTTTCTCTTAAAATCAAGCAGAATAAAAAAAATATACATATAATCTAAGTTTTTTTTAGTTTGGTTGATTTTTTAATCCCAATGACAAATGCTATTGGATACGAAATTTTGAAACGCGAAGGTAAAGGAGAACATTACTGACTGACTTCGCAAGCCAGAACAACGGGAAAGCAAGTACTCAGTATATTTGGTTAGGGTTTAAACTAGAAGTAATGTCAGTTTATATAGCTTCAGGACCCTTCTTATGCAAAGTTTTGAAATATTGAACAAATATAAACACAAAATGCAAGAAGTATTTGAAACCAAAGAAAGACACTACATGAAATGAAATTCGAAAAAAATATATATAAAACCAAATACCAAACCAACTCTAACTTTAAAATTTCTAGAAACTATTGCAAATGACCAACTATAAATTTTAAGTAAGTTAAACTATTATATATTTTTTATTATCTTTTATATCACTCTTACTACCTTTGATGACTTGATTAAGATCATGAGAGATCACACAAGGACCCAGTTGGCAAGGCGTTGAGCCTTCATAACTTCAGGTCCTAGGATCAAATACGGAAATTTGCACTGTTATAAAAGGGGTGTGCATTTGAAGAATATCATATCACAGAACAAATCCGTGCAAAGTAGCACATAAACAGACTGTAGATTTTCAAACGATTAATTTTTTCGGTACTTTTTACGTTCTTAAACGTTTAAAAATATTTTCTTTTTTACGTTATCTGTAAATCCATCCACAGTTTCATGAACAATTTGTAAAGCAAAATATTTAAAAAAAATCAATATTAAAAAAATACTTGTAAAAAACGTAGTAGGATATTGAATTTAATATAACTAGTAAAAAAAGTACAAGACAAAAAGCATATATTTTGTGCACAAATCTTCATTATGCAAAAGTTTGACTGACACAAAAAATTTCCTTTGGATTTTGATTTTATTATAAATGTTGTAACAATTTAAGTAAATATTTTAATATGTTGCGTTTGAACATTTTGACAACTTATTTTCACACCATGCATTTCCGACATTTTCTGTCCCTTATTTTGAGCCCAAGTATTTGAAAGGGTAGCTTTCTTGCGGTGAATTTGAGTGACATTTCATAAAGTAGATTTATAATAAACAAAACTATGCGTTTTGTACAAAACTATACTTGTGTTAACGTAGTAAATAAAAAGCTCATGTTACCTTTATAAACTCAAAAAGATTTTTAAACAAATACAACTAACATTTTTACTTGTTTTAATTCAAACTCACAAAATAAAATTTGTACTTGCAGAAAGAAAAAAAATTAAGAAATTAACATTGAAAGAAAAAAATTAAGACATTAACATAACCAGTTTAACTTACCTAATATAAACTGTTTCTGACTTTGGAGAAATTAACTGTTAGAAATTTGGTTTGGACGATACATTTCATAACTACGTCATTCTATTATCTGCATCTGAAATCGGCAGTTCCGTAGATTTTTATATGTCTGTAAAATGTTCGTGTATAATCCCTAGTCAAAAATTGATATTGGCCTGGTAGGCATAATTTTGGTACAAAATTGCCTCGAGCAATTAAAGAAAGCGCACTCCAAATTGCTAGAAATACTAGATATCGTGACTCTTCGGGTCAATAGTACGGAAAATTGCCAATCTGCATACCAACCGTTTTAATATTATTTTTAAGCAAAGTCTCATAAAGTATTTTTTTTTAAACTTGGTAACTTCTACTTTCTTGCTTAAATCCTATTTAAATCATTGCATTTTTTGTTTATTTCTAACTGGGAAAAGTTGTGAAGTTTTTAAAAGGGTGACCTCTCTGTAACATGTCACATCTAGCGTTGCATTATTTATTTACCGCTGCCGATTTTTCGCAAAAAAGTACTTAAGACTTTATAGCATAGTTTTGCACCATATTTCAAAGTTTTATTATCTAATTGATTTTATAATTTAATTTCGTCGTCAGATCTGTAACGTCTCGTCACATCTGTAAGTTGGTACTTTTCATAATACTGACCCCTTAAGGGGTGTTCGTTGATCTCGTGATGCGTTTTTAACCCCCCTCCCCTTTGGTAAGATTTCGTAATATTTGGCTCGTATCCCCCCCTTCCCCCCCCCCCCCACACACACACACGTCAGATTTTTCAAAATTCGCATTTTGTTATTTGAATCCTCTCTTGGTGATTTTTAAATGTTTTTTTAAGCAACACTCTGAAACATGGTTTTTCGAAAAAAGTAACGATAAATATTATCATGTAAGATTTTTCTCAAAATTTAGAACAAGAAACATATTTGATGGATTTTAACTACATGTTCTCGCTCTGTTACATTGATTTTTTTTAACATTTAAGATTACTTATGTTGTCGCTAAGCCTGTATAGTGGTTACGACCCTCGCTTGCCAAGAGAGTGGGTCCGGGTTCGAATCCCGGGTAAGGCAAGGATATTTGTGTTGTCCTGAGTATATGCGGAGAATGTGCTCGTTAAATCTGTGGGTCCGCTAAATCTGTGTAAAGTCCTGTGGTCGGTCATTGCGGATCACTACGGATGCTACCGCAAACCTCTTGCCTTCCAGGCTACGGTCTGGAGGCACACGACTACATCAACAATGCTTATCTTAACCAGGCCCTTCACCCCTCTCTTCTACGTAAGATTTAAGAGATAACTCTAAACGCGCCATGCAATTTATAGTTTCCCCCATTTCGAATAAGTCAATATTGAGCTCTAATCCTATCATAATATGTAGCAGGTCCCTCTGAAAAAATACCTACCAAAAACGCACCTCCCCGTGTTTCTGCCACCAGATGGCGCGGCTTTAACCACTTCTCGTCATGGCGAACGTGATCCATCACAATCTTGCTTTTAACTGCGACAGGTTTGCTTTTTTTCTGAAATGATACGCTGCTGCTTTTGTGTGTGCTCTTTAAAAAACAGAGAAAGTTGAGTTGCGGCGATTTGGGTTCTAAGGAAAGAACATGGATTTTGTAGTTTGGTGCTTTAATGAGTATAAAACGTTATTTTATTACAAAAACAAATAATTTTATTTTTAAAAAAATACTTTTTTAAAATATATGATTTTTTAAAATTATTAAAAAAATTTTTTTAACATAAACTTATTTTAAAAAAAAAACGAAGTAAGCATAAACTGAAATAATTTATTTTCGAACACTTCGGGGTGTAAAAAAAGATAAAATAGTCAACTTTGTTTTTACAAAAACAGAGTTAGATATTAATCAGTAAAAAAACTTATGCTTCAAAGTTTTTAAATACATGTTTTTTTAGCAAAACAATCAAAACAGCTACATAGTAAAAATTTTACGTTTTTTTTTATAAGCTTAGGGAATCGAAAGGCGGTAAATGTAAAAGCAGGAAAAAGAAACGAAACTTAAAAAGATAAGGTTCACAAATATATTTGATTTTTTCCACCATGAAAGACACATTCAACAGCAAATACATCCTAAATCACTCAATGGTTGTTATACTTTACCAAAAAAAAAACCGACAAATTAATAAATTAATGCCGTTTTACATAATTAATTGCATTTTAACTAGGATTTTTTGCATTAATATTTTTTCTTTTTTTGCTGTCGGGCTTTCGGCTGTCATTAATATGCCCCAGATCCGAATTTTTCTCTTCGGAATTATTGCGTAATCAATGTTGAAGGGCTTAGCAATAACAGAAATGTCCGTTTTACCAACCAGGGTGGCACTGACAAGTACAAAAGAGCAATTCGTAAGTATACGGATTGACTTGACTTGGAATGCGCCCCATGGACACACAAAGAAAGGACGGCACAACACATAGACAAATAACAACATTTATTGACAAACACAAACATCCATGCCTTACCGTGTTTCAAGCCTGAGCCCAGAAGCTAAAAAGGCTAGCTCCCTAACCTTTGTGCTGCCGGGTCGGCCAAGAATACAGATTACTGAATATTCACTTATTGTCACTACAAAATCAGATGAAAAATAACGAACCAAAACTACTTTAACATCCGATCCGAGAAAGAAGAAACTAGTGGGCAGAAACAGGTATTTTCTTTGAGTTGAGCCATCTTTCCGAGCCTTTGACAAGACCCCTTTTTAACCCCGCAATTACGGATGTTACTAAACTGAAATGAAATGATACACATTATACAATTGAAGCGATCGTCAGACATTTGATTCTTTTACTTAAAAAAAAAAGATAGCCGCTGGGATTCGTTAAATTTTTTATTTTGATAGCTGCATTTCACAGTCTGTTTTCAAGGTTTAAAGGTAGCGTGTCAATTGGAATGAAGATGTATTAGTTTGAAATGGAACTGATAAAGATATTCAATAATAAGATTTCTATGGAAATAATAGGTTTGGAAGTTAACAAAAGCACGCCTAAATATTTTAATATTTATCTTGTGCGTTCAATCACCCTGGGGGAAAAGTAATAAGAAAATTATAATATAAAGAATAATTATATTTACGTATATAATAATGTAAATTAAATTATAATGTGTGATTAAGACATGTTGAAGTAATACATGGAATTTTATTTTATTAATTTTTTATATCATAAATTATAACAGTTTTTAATCATTCATTTATTTAACATTTCTTTAATAAAATATTGTTTGATTTAAAATTTATAGCATTTTCCCACATACCAATATATTTCGGAATAATATCACCTTATTTAATGTAAAAGAAACAGTGTAACTATTGTCAAATGAGTTGGGAAATATGATGTGAAAATGGACTGGAAACAAGAAATCTTAGCAAACGATAGTGTTAAAAATTCTTCAGTCACTGTAAATATTTATAAATTGGGACCAATACAACATATTTTGTTTATAATTTAATTAAGTGAAAAAAATCCGACTTTTACAGTATAATTTCAATATTATACGCGCGCAAAAAGTTAAACTTTTTGAAACAGTGAAAAAAATGACATTTTTTTCACCCAAAAGCAGTAAAAAAAGGACTTTTTATCCATCTTTTCCTAAGATGCCAACATTTCAAGTAAAATTTCAATTTCATAAAATTCATAAAATCTAATGATTTATCCATCTGCTTTTATTTAAAGTTATTAATGCGCGTGAAATATTTTTGAACAAATGGTATTTTTTTTCTCACAATTATATAAAAAAATAGTGTATGCATCGCTTGTGAAAAGTAAACTTTTTAAAACGCGTGTCATTATTTCACTCGCTCGACTCGTTTTATAAAGTATTACTTTTCACACTTGTTGCATAAATAACTACTATTATTAAAGTTACAACATAAAAGTGAACTTTTGATGATTTTCTTCCCACAATAAGTCAAATACGTAAAGTTTTAAAATGCTTAAGTTTTTTTTTATCTAAAATGAGCTAAATTGTGCTACAGACATTTTAAACAAGCAATAGTATTACTGACCTAAAGCTAAAAAAGTAAACAATCTAGCAGCGGAACAAGTGCGGCAAATGCTCCATATTTATTACAATCTTTTAAACTCCTCTCTACTACTTAATCTTGCATCACTTTTATTTGTTCTATTACTACAAAATGTATCACTTTTCGTCACTTTTGAAATCACTTTTAAAAGTTCTATTACTACGAAATAGATAAGCATGCTTAATTAAAAAAAAAACTGTGTATTTCTAGGTTTGCAATAGAAGTACTTATAACTGATGCTTCCTATTGCAAGTAACATTGAAGACTTTTCTGTAAAACTAGTTTCTCTGCTAGGGTAGTATCACCGCACGTAAACTCATTTACAAGCAGGGATACGCAAGTTGCGCATAGCATGTTGTATATTTATATTATTATGCATTTAATGTGGTTTTTATAAAAATTGATAGCTAATAAATATTTTAATTAAAAAATAAAATTTTATGAATTATTTATTTAAATATATTGGCTTATTAGAAGCAAATCCAAGTTTATCTGTTCTGACCTTAGAGGTTGAGGATGATGAAGGATTTGAACTGGACGGTGCGTCGTTTCATTTTGACAGGGTAGACGACATTGTTTGTAGCTGTTACGTCTACTTAGGTTGGGGTGTTGTAGTTTGGACGAATTAGCTGCCAGGGGGTTTGTTTGTACTAGGGTATGGCAACTTTTGACGTAGCTGTGACGACTCCGTAGGCGTGGACGCTCCTATCATCCATAGGGCGAACTTTCTCTAGCAAAATGTGTAAACTTCCTGAAGATGGTTTTTGTTTACTCGTACGCAGCCTTCCTTTATTAAAAAAATCTTAAACTAATAAAAACATTAAACTTGCTAAATTTTAAGATTTCAAAGAGAACGCAATTTATTCATAACTAAAATAAAAATTCGTCAAAAAGTTTCAGTGTTTATTTACAACAAGAAACGATACAATTTGAATAAATTTGCAACTCAAAAAAGTCCTAAAATGCTTCTTGAACTTTTGCACTTTAAAATCGGCCACATTGGCCTAGTTTTAAGGTACCACATATCACATAATCACGATCAATTTCCATCACTAACTCCTCACATCCCAAAACTTATAACCCTTTACACTTTCCTTATTGATTGAACCACATATTTACAAGAAAATTTAGTCTCCATGTTTACTTGAAATTGGATTTGATGAACCAACATCCGCTGTCGTTTTCCTCCATAAAGACGATTTATGTCCCGTTTCGTGGATGCTACGGGGTCTTCCCGAGTGGGTTTTTATATTCAGTTCAATGACTGATCCCAGCCAATGACGGATGATTGACGTCACAATGGTATGACCCGTCTCACTCATCAATCAAGGGGGAGGAAGGGTCCGCTTCGTTTCTGCAAGATGAGACAACTTGGGGTCTTTTGTAAGGATAGTTGTAGTTTGTTGCTGTTAATTTCCTAACTCCATAAGGGATTGGTTAAATTAAGAATAAGTAGATGACAAATCTTCTATCTAACGTATAGACAGAGTGGAGGTAAGCAGGACGATATGGCAACTCGCATTCACCAAGGCACTATGCTGGTCATGGCACGACAAAGCGCTATAGGAAACTGAAAACCGGCACACGAAGTCAAATAATCAGAGGGATAGGTGAACAGGTAAAGTTTTTTTTTACAAATTGTATTTTATTATAAATTGGTACTTTAACACTGACACACAAGTATTTTCACAAGAAAACAAACAACATTCAAGCAGTTCTAAAAAATTTAAATGGTTTGATTTCCAGTTACTTAAATCTTAGCAAGAAATCTAAATCAATAGTTCAGTCACATCGACGGACAGAAAGTGTAAAACATTGATTTATGATATCATACCTTATATAAATCTAATGGAATCTAGAATGCAATTAGACAGATCAGCTGACAGACGGAATCAGATTGAGAAAAATATATCCCTAATCGAAGTTTATATCCAATTTTCCATTTTTTAAAGGGTTTCAAACTTAGCTATTGATTGCTGTCTTTGTATATCTATGAGATACTCAGTAACTTTCTTTTCGCAATGCAAATACATGTCTATTTTTATTCATAGATCAATCTTGAGAATTTTGTAGGTTCTCAGTAAAAAATTCGGTAAAAGAATACTTACTTCTACTTATTCACCAATTTTTTCACAATACGTTACATAAAAAGCAGACAGGGTAGACAAACCAGTGAATGAACGTTTTAGGAACTGCTTTCGCCAGTGAATAAACATCAGGACATAATGACCAGGAGTGGACAACCAACCATATGTCTGATAGCTTTTTATTACATAGGAGGAAGTCAGTGTTGCCACTCCATCTTGTGAAATGATTTTCAATCCTTTTTAATTATATTTACCAAATGTTCATTCACTGGGGCCTGTTCACTCACTGGTCAGTCTACCCTAGATTATTCAATTTAAATTATGAATCTGACATATAAAAAGACGCCAATGTTTTCAAGAACAGCAATCAAGTGTGTAAAAAGGAAAGTAGGAGAAATAAAAACAGAGTCCAAATAGGGTCAAGTGGGGTAAGGGTGATAGGGTTTCTCCATTTTAAATTAATAAAATTCGTTCTCTGCTTCAAGTAAATTCCAAATCCTAAAATTGGTAGTGAATTATTAAAAGAAACATACATATGTAGAAAAAAATTATAAGTTTGAATTCCAATTTTAAGTGTACAAAATTTGCATTTCAAAATCCATTGCTGTTTTATCACACTTACCCCACATAGAAAAGACCCAGATAAAAAGAAGACAGTTGCACTTAAATTCAAAAGTTCAAAACTTTCTTTAAACAAAAAATAAGGTCAATATTTCTTTTTAGTTAAATTATAAGTGGTCTAATGTTATATATTGCAAACTTTCAGATTTTTAGAATGATTTCCAAAGTTACAAGAGCTGTTTATCACACTTACCCCCAATCACACTTACCCCACTTGACCCTACCCTAAAAAGCACGTGACGAATACCAAGTAATTTTTATTCTTCCCATCCTTGGTAGAACGGACGAATTTCCAAGTTGCGCCACTGCCTCTCATGACGGATGCCTGGCTTCCTGTGTTATACGAGACCCCAGATTATATATAGAAAAGAGGAGATTTAGGTAATTATTGCTAAGGTCAGGAAGGATGGACTTGAAAGGATTTTTTTTTTAACCTATGTCCTCTCTGGTGAGGCAATTTTTGTGGAGGATTTCTCATGCTTGTCGACTTTCAATGAGAAGGGAGATATGGAGTGGCATGTGTAGGATACTTGTTTGTATGCGTACTGTTAATATATGTACTGTTTGTTCATGTGCTGTTTATTTGTGTACTGTTGTTGGATGGCTTGGGTCCTAAGACTTAAGTTGAAAAATTAAAAAAAAAATGTCTCAAGAGAACATTGATTTCAATATTATGAAAAATTTGTAACGTTAGTTATAAATATTTTCACTTTTATTTTAGATGACAATTTTCTTGACTAAATAATTTTCTCAATTTATTGGTACATTATACATACTAGATTAGGATATTTTACAGTTGCATACTTAATTAATTCATCTACTATGCTGTAGATCTTGTCTTTTATTTTCTTCTATCCGGACTTTTTTTCAATACAGACTTTTGACCAAAAAATTGCGTTTGCCTTTCACAAGTGGACAGAGATGAACAATATTTTCGGTATATATCATGAAATTTATTTTTTGTGGGCAGTAACTGGATAATATATATTAAAACTGGATGATATATATTTTTCTTCCCAATTTGCAAGTGAAGGATATTGCAACTTATTCCAATAACATATCCTTAATGAAGTAATTGAAATTGAAGCAAAATAAATTGAACCAACGGTGATTTTCGTCAATAAATCATTTAATACAATAAACTCGCAAAACTTTATTAAATATATAAGGTACAATTATGAATGACACGTATAGTAAAAACATGTGCTGAACCCAATAATAACGCCTTTGTGCCTACTTTTTGCGCCATTAACACAACCATTTCAGAATAAATACGTTATTTTTTTTATTTTATAATTCGTTTTTCGTGTAAGATTGCCCGACATAAATTCTTCAGATCTATGGTCTTAGCTCATTTGGCTGATATTTTGTGATTGTTTGGATAAACTTAAGCAGAAAGCTTATTTTCGCTTTGGAAATTCTTGCCAATCGTTGTGAATACGTTAAAGTCTGAAACCTTAAGCACCAACTTATTCAAGATTATACTTTGTTATAGACACTGCAATAACGTCTAGACAATCAATCACGCATACGATAATTAATGTGACCTGTGTCTATTATTCGCAACGTTATTTCTATTTGATTATGAAACATTTCGCGTCGCTCCAGCGATTCGAAACAGCCAACGTCGCAAACCCTCTTCGTCACATTTTCGGCGTCATAAACAGACAAATCACACCAAAAAGCTTCTTCTGCTGTTAAAACGTTCGGACAGACGCGACGAAAAAAAAAAAAACGTTCTAAAGAGAATGAAAAACATTAATCGAATTACGGAAACGAAGGCCCTGAACCAGAGAAATCTAACGCAATTGTCGATACGGAATGAAGTGAAGCGAGCGGTATCGTTTTTTGGTGGATCACGTAACGAACCGGAGGGATCACTGTCCGGACGGAATGGGAGAGATCGATTCCTTGAAGAGTTGACGTTTGGTTTGATTCGTTTTAGTTAACCCTCTAATACATACTGTTACCGTTTGGTAACAAGTTACATATAATCCACTTTATTCGATAAAAGTAGACCTCCTTCTCGACAAATTTGTGTTTTTTCATCTATTACATTCCATTTTGAAGTATTAGTTACTAATAATCCCCATAGATGACAATAGTAAAAGTGTATTCAAAATTAAAGAGTGAGGTTATTAATTGTTGTGAAATTGCGTTTTTGGCAGTATTCAAAGTATAATAATATTAGTACACTAAATACAAATAAATTGTTTTGAAAAATTAATTATAGTTAAATAGGGTTATTTTGAAATATATTTAGTAATTTTCGAGTCATTATTATCAAAATTGAAATTTAATAGTTGGTTTTTGAAAAACGGAAAATTGTTTAAAAATTGAAATTATTTAAAGTCTAATGCAGTTAAATTTTTTAAAGTATTTTTCCCATAATGTATGAGTATTAAAGATACATTTATATTTTTTTGGGATGAAAATAAAAATTCATGCATTAGAGGGTTAAACAAACGTCGCACTAGAGAGCGGCAGATGTTTATTTTTGAAATGTAGCTCTTTTTACCATTGATGTAATAAACTTTTATTTTAAAATGACAACAACAAAAAATTACTTATTTACATAGTCTAAAAAGCGTTAACTCTGATTACACAACTGGAACTGTCACACCTACATTGATGACACTGTTACGTCCACCGTTGTTACACACAGTTGCCACACAGTTGTTACACACACACACACACAGTTGTTACCACACAGTTACCACAGTTAAAATTACTTATTTACATAGTCTAAAGAGCGTTAACTCTGATTACACAACTGGAACTGTCACACCTACATTGATGACACTGTTACGTCCACCGTTGTCCTACAGCCCACTAATAAACTACTCGGTAGGTAATTCGTCTAACAGTTAAACGTGTAAACTAAAAACAGTTAAACGTGTAAACTAAAAACAGTTAAACGTGTAAACTAAAAACAGTTAAACGTGTAAACTAAAAACAGTTAAACGTGTAAACTAAAAACAGTTAAACGTGTAAACTAACAACAGTGAAACGTGCGTTCAAAATTTTCAGTGCTTTAAAAAGAAGGTGAATTTCAAATTGTTCTGATGAATAATTTTAATAAGAATTCAAGACATGATGAATTAATTGATTGAAGATGACAAGATGAATTGATTGAAATTGCATTTTTTTAGAACTATTTTACTGTTCACACATTTAATATATATTGTTGCTTGCGAAAACATTTAAATCGACAAATTTTCTTTTTTTCTATAAAGAGACAACATTTCGAATACTTTCTTGGCTCTTATAGAAGTTTATCCTTTAAAATATCCTTTGAAGTTTATCCTTTATAAGTAGCTATTAGACGATTGTTAATAGCAATGCCCAATAAAACCCCCATAAGCCATATAAAAAATACATGAAACTATACAGTTTCAGTACAAATCAGTTGCTATCTTGCATTCAAACTAATTTTTATTGCATTCCTGGAATCTGCAAACAGTGAATTTATTAGCTCTATCGCTTCAGCTTATTTCAGTTGCGTCACCACTTTGACGTAACCATCATTATACATAAAAACCTTACAATCTTGGACAAAATCGAGACAACCCAACAACCACAAGACAGCTTTATGGACCTGAGTCACAACCGGGGACACAACAAAGCAAGAAGAGAAGGTTCGCCTATCTATCTGCCATAGGACTCAATGCAGTCTTGCTTGTCATTCGCGTATTTCTGTCATTCACAGACCAAACAATGGCCGTCTTCCCCAACCTCTTCGGGACAGGGGATGTCAAGAGATCCAAAGAGACAGACACGACCTGACAGGTCTCGTCAAGCGGACGAATTCGGACTGACAGAGTCATACAAGGAGACAACAAAGGGAAAAGATGTTGACACCGCCGCCAGGTGGCGCTTTGAGGTACGTCCATCGGAATTGTATCTTTGTTATATCTAGGATTGGCGGGATATCTCCCGTTTCAGGAAAGCCTTATGTAATGATAGGATATTGGCTTATATATATATATAAGGATCTAGATATTTTGGGCACAAATATGTGCTTCAGAGCAGTGGCGTATCCAGAGGGAGGAGGAAAATTGGTGATAAGAGTTTCACAAACAACTTTATACAATAACTAAGTAATTTGACGATTGATGATTTAGCAATAAATGACATTTTATAATGAATATTGTAAACAACAAGAGACGATTGAAACCTTTGGAACAGTTAAAAGGTTTGGTGCAAGTTTGAACCGGTATCTTAGAACTTTCTAACTGCAACCACTATTTGGGGGGCGTTGATCTACAACTTTATCGGTGCATCAAAGTGATGGTTTTACCACAAAATTGGTAAAACCACCCTTCAAATAGTGGTGAAAGCTAGAAAGTTCCAGGTTTTCGGCGCAATCTTGCAGGCAACTTTTTAACAGCGCATAATAAATTGGCATACCATTACATAAGAGCCAGGCTGACATTACTTCAAAATGAAAATTTTGTTTTGTTTCAGAAACTTAAGGATATAATACACTCTTAATTAATCAAACATGTTCTTTATTAGAAATGTAAACCGTATAATCAATACTGAGTGAAAAGATTCAAAGAAGAATATAAGTATAAAGAACATTTGGCGAAGAATTCTCTTCACTTTGGCGAGCTTGTCAAAGTGTGACAGACATTGAGGGGAGAAATGCCTGAAAGAGACAACTCCAATGTGGGACATTTCTAACAACTAGAGCAGTTTCATATTTCAAGACGGTTCCTTTTCGATGGGTACTTAAAAAATTGAGACTTTGATAGTAAAAAAAATTGGGACTTTGGTAGTAAAAAAATTGAGACTTTGGTAGTAAAAAAAAATTACATTGTAGAACTTATTCGAAGCTATTTTAAGCATGAATACACTAATTCAAATGGTAGTTTGAGATGTAAGTTTGAAATGTTGTTGTCAACCA
Source organism: Hylyphantes graminicola (assembly GCA_023701765.1). NCBI lineage: Eukaryota > Metazoa > Arthropoda > Arachnida > Araneae > Linyphiidae > Hylyphantes > Hylyphantes graminicola. Next base: position 55,118,556 of record CM043119.1, read on the forward strand.
AGAGTGGGGTACTTGGGATTGAAGCATGTAAAAAGCTAAGAATCAATTACACCTATTGAGAAAGCTGGTAGATTCTCAGGAGAATCATTTAACCTATATTTGCTATTTTGTAATTTTTTATAGGAGTGAGAGATACTTTTTTGTTATGTTTTTCTAGCTAATGTGACTGAACTAGAATAATAAAACTGTTTTTGCAATAAAATATGTGTGTAAAACAAATACAAATTACAAGAAGTATATATGTAAATGAATGTTATACACATTAATAATAATGTACTCAATAATGTTATTGTAAAAAGCAAAATATTAATCTAAAGTTTATTGAAATAAAGTATCAAAGAGTAAAACTATCTTTTGTAGTTGCTTGAAAAATGGATTAAATTTATTTATTAAAATTTAGCTATCTAATTTTTTTTTTATTTCAATCATCCAATAGTAAAAAAAAACCAATCGAATATTGCTTTGGAATCAATCAAAATGAAATAGTAGAACATTGTTACATAATTGTCAAAAGCTATTAATGAAATCTTTCATTAGGAAAACAGTTCGATGACAATATATAAATCAACATCCGTCAAAAGTTCAGATAATGGTAAGGTGATTGAAACTGGTTCAAAACTTTGAAGAAACCATAATCAAAATATATTATGATTAAAATGCTTACTCATTTTTTACTGTCATGCCACATGTCTTATTTGTACTTCACAAAGACGACAAAGATTTTATGATTTACTTAATACAGTTAAAACTCTTTTAAATGCATTATTTCGCACTAGAAAATTAAAGTACTTTGCCTGAAGGTTGAAAACAAAATTCTCGAAAAAATACTTAAAAAACAATGTTTTTGATGATTTTAGATACTGTATCTCTTAAAGCTTTTTATAAGGATACATTATGATAAAAAGAACTTCAATAGTAATTAATAAAGAAGTTTGGAACAAAAACTATTTATATGTACAGGAGAGACCAAAAAGAGAACGAATTCCTTTCTGTATTCAATAATTCAAATGACTTATGACCAAACATGGCCATCCGAGACTATGAGGATAGGGGAGAAAAGGTGTGTACACTCCGTGCCAACCTGACTTGGGTAAAAACTAATAATAAAATGGCAGGAGGAAAACCGAGATTGGTCCGTTAGTTAGAAACTCTTGTAAGGTAATATTTACATATAAAATGATATTAATACAATTTAACCAAAATACACTTTTTATTCAGATAAATTTGCGAAATTTTCTCGGATAATATTAAAATCTGTTAGACCTTAAATAAAAGAAATGTTTTAAACATGTTTTCTGGATGGATTCACAAATAATTTAAGGATAATAATACAAAATCTGGAAGATAATCTGGATTTCACAAATAAATCTGGAAGGATCTTCTCTATAGAATATTTCTATTTACCAAACTTAGGTTTCAAGGAGTGTAAACAATTCAAAATTAAAACCCTTTAGTGACAAATTACTCATTCTATGACTGTCCGCTCAGAGCACAGAACCAAGACACTATCATCCTCCGTGGTTGACCACAGTCCAGTTCATTCATATCTTAGAGTCCAAATCACTCTGTCCCAGTATTCTCTTCTGTAAACCATCATGAATCAATTCTTCTTCTGACTAGGAGATCTTCGGGATCAAAAGTCTGGTTTGTGTTTAGTTTTGGACAAGATACCTTTGCAATCATTCTTTTACATTTGATTTCTTGTGGCGTCGGACATGCCCATACAATCTGATAGTTGCGAAAGGTTTGTCCTGGAGTGTTATAGATCTGAGTTGTGGTCTGGGTTCGGTCATATTGTAACTCAAATATGTATTGGGAAGGGAGGTTTTTTTTGTGGGGGTGGGGGTATTTAGTTGCTTGAGAAAACACAAAACACTCGTGTAAGTTATTGGCAATAAAATATCCTTGTTGCTAAAGTTCACTAAATATTTTGGTTACACTCTTGTAAAAATATTTAAATTTAAAAACAGTACTAAACTGAGATTTGATTGTTATTTTATTAATTGACACGGATAGTTTTATAAATCATTAATTCTGGAACCTACTGTAGAGACACAAAGTCTTAATTTAAAAAAAAAATAAGAAAAGCATGCTTATAATAATTCATTCTAAATAGTTGTTTGGAAAAAAAAATAGTTTCTTATAAGCATTGACTTTAATAAGTGTTTCCTTTATTCATGAGCTGTCGTTATTATAAAAAACAACTATTTTAACTTGCACATAATATATTCTATATAAGTTTCAATGAAAAGTCGATTTGAGTTAGTACGAAACGTTTCTACAATAATCATTATTTTTGCATTAAAATAAACAAATCAAAAATTAAGACAGTAAAATAAGCAATATAAACTTTTAAATTGTTTAATTTATTTTAAATTGTCCAATTATAGAATAAAAATATATAGAAAGTCAAAACTATAGAATAAAAGTTATCTTCATTTCTACCATCTCTGTAATATAAACTTTCTTCCCACAATCATACTTATTCGCTCCTTTCAACTTGTAGTGCTGCCCTCTCTCGACCGAACCCTCAACTGTTTTAAATATTTGCATGGAAATTGAAGTGACGCGCCAGCTGTTGTCAGGTCTGTCAAGTTTGCGACACTCCTCCCAAAAAGCGGACTGTCACCAGAACTTAATTATCGTCAGGTTGGGCAGAAGCCAGAGGAAAATTATGCAAGCGCATCAAAAGGAAGGGAGGGTTTTTATTTCGCTGTCAATCAGGGATTTCGTTTGGGCGGAATTTTAACGCCTCGTGGCTGGATTGATTGCAATAAAATAACTTTCGTTGAATCAGTGGTAATTCGAACTTTTTACATGCCATTTTTGCAGGGTTAAGATTGAAGAAGTATTTGCGGAAATAAAGAAACACAATTTGAGTTTTGTTTGTTAAAGCAAGCTGTAAATTTTCCCAACTTACTGGCAACATTGTTTAATGTATGTTCTAAAACTAAATTTCTTTCAGATTATAAAGATTATAACTTACCAAGTTCTATTTAGGGTTAAAGCTGCACCAAAGGACAAAACACTTGATTTCAGGTAAAATTCAATTGGTTTAAACTTAGATTTTTCTCCATCAATATAAAAAAGAAGTACAATATATTATCAATAAAGTTGAAGCAAAGAAATTGTACTTCTTTAATAACCTAGTCAATAATCAAACATTTGTAAAATCTTACCTATTCATTAAGTTTTCTTCTAAAAACAAACCGATTTTTTACTGTCAAATTTCAATTTGATTCCATTCCCTTTAATACACCATGCTTAAAAATATTTTTTTTTAACTATCCGCACATATAAAAGGTTAAAAAAAATTCCAAATTGATGATCCTAAAAACATAAAAAAAATCCTCCAAATTACTCACAAACTCGCCCTCATTTCAATTCAAACCAACAATGCCACCCATTCATCTCTTCACTTCACAAGAACCCCGCGTTTCCCCCCGCCCCCTATCAATTATTTTTCGGAATTTCTTTTTAAAAAAAATTGAGGAAAAAAACTAGAAAATGTCGTCTATACTTCCACCCTGACAGCAGCGATCCGTCAAAACTCACCGGCGTCGCATAACTCATTGAGGAGACAGGTCTGCGCATGCGCGTAGTGAGCCACAGAGTTGAGAAGAAGATGGAGGTGCTTGGCGAGAAACAGAGTGAAGCCGCCAGAAAGTCGCCAAGTAACCCTAGTCCAAACAAACCAATCCCTCCAAACAAGCCACTAGCTCAATGTTAATTCATGCTGAAACGCATCATTTTATTCTTTAAAAAGCGTTGATTTTAAAAAAAAATCCTAACAGGGCAGGCTGCTTCGGCATATTTCCCAGAACAGAGAGCCATTTTTCTGTGGCACCATCTAGGCGACTCTCGATAACAATTTTGACGCTCAGGTGACAATGAATCTGATCTCTCTACAAAAGAGTAGACAAATGAGTATTCAAGGTATCGTATCTTTTACACTCTTAAAACAAAAGAGTGAAATCCACTCCAGTAGGAGAAGTGCATTTTCGACCCTGGAAAGGAGCGAATATTAACTCAGACTGAGTTAAAATCACTCGTTTGAAGTGATCCTGTCATAGGTTTAACACACAAAGGATCCACTCCAAAAGGAGAAGTGCATTTTCCAGACTGGAGGAGTGAAAATCAATCAGACGGAGTTAAAATCGCTCGTTCGTTTTAAGAGGGTACATGCCACATAATCATGTCATGCGTGCCCAAGATTTTCCCATCCAGGAAATCTGACGACTCAGCCGGGGCTCGAACGCACAATCTTGGGCTTATGAGGCGGACCCGTAATACCCCTTAGCCCCTGAATTCAAAAAGTGACTGTTTGCACAGTTGTAGGCTAATGACTGTTTGCGTAGTAGGTAGCGCGAGGTATAAATTTACACAAGATTCTAGCTATTCCTTTCACAGGTATAACACTACATTGTAAATATAGTTTTTATTAAAGAGTGAAAAATCGCCAAGTCAATGCAACAAGCCATACAAACTCCACAAGAAGAATTACGCCAAACACATCGCCGAGAGCGTTTCTTTGGGCTTACTGCAAAGCGATAGATGGCCTCACTTGGCAGACCTATTCTCGTATTATTTTTCGACCGACAGCAGCTTTCTCTTCTTCTAACCTCTATGCCCACAGCACTCCCCTTCCACCCATCAATCAGTGGGTATCAGTCACGGGTACAGGGATTGTTCAGCGGGGCCGCCATTTTTTAAAAACATCGCTGTGTTGCCATCCCTTCCATTAAATATTTTTTTTTATTATTAAGGGGAGGTGATTAGGGTGAACGGTTGAAAAATCGCGTTGTATGCACGTCAGACGAGTTTCGGGTTTAATTTCAGATAAATCATAATTGTGATTTTTTGTTGAAGTTAAATGCGCGTTCAATGAATAAGAAGTTTTATAACGGATGCGATTTATGTGTATGGATTCATATAAAAGGGAACTAAAAGCTACCGTTCAGAGGTGATGTAGTATTTTTTGAAGGTCACCCCCCTGCAAAGAAATAATAAAATAAAAAAAATAACGTAATCTTATAAACTCTATGGCTATGTGAATAAAAACTTTTAGCCGCATTGTTCGGTATTTTCTTTATTTGTCAATTTGTCGATATTTTTCAAAGTAAGCTGATTATGGCTTTTAAAATAATGTACACCAAAGAAAATCTTTCTATAAACTTCAAAATATGGAATTGGGCTCCCTCACATAAATTGACTGCGTGTGTGGCGATGGATAAAAATATTTATTAATTCCTGCCTGCGGAGTTAAACATTTCAGAAATAAATTATTAAAAAAATAGTTCAAATCCTTTCGGCATAGGAACACAAGTAGATCCAGGTAATTCAGATTGACGAAAATCAATTGAATCAATTCAAAAATCAATTGAATAATGTATTTTTGATTAATGGACCGACTAAAAGTGAAATATTTCTGATCTAAAAGAATGTTTCCAACAAGTTGTAATTATGCCAATATAATTATAGATACATCCATATGGAACAATATTTCACTGACATGATAGAGACGGTATAACATGAATGGCCTTTTGCAACCTTATTTCATTGATCTTTTCCAAAAGCAATTCCATATCTTTATGAGTTTTTCTGTCAGTTTCACTGAATTTGTACATGTGGTTCGCACTAAATACAAAATTTATTTTAAAATTTAGCTACTCTTTTACAGTCAGGGCCTGTTCTAGGAAATCTCAGACTATAGGCACAATTTATTTTGAGGGCCCCTTTCCAGTAATGATGGTGCTATATGACAATATGACCATATGTATCAAAATTTTACTACAATTTTATAGGCTTCCTTATAAACATCGATCAAAACAATCACGTTAGGTAAATTTCTCAGTCAAAATTGAGTAAAAAACAAAGTGAAGTATCAGAATTTTTCTTTAGTTTGCTGATATTTTGGGGATTTACAGCATTTAGCATAATAGAAACTGAAATTTAGGGCCCCTAAAATTTGGGGCAATAAGCCCGGGCCTTAAGGGCCTTATGGAAGAACAGGTCCTGCTTACAGTACAAAATTACAAACAACACCAGGACAACAATCACTCGGACGTTATATAAGTCAATTCGGATTCACACAAAGAAATATTTCTGCAACATAAATACCCCACACCCCCGAATTCCCCATTGTAAAAAAAAAAAACTAAATTATGATCCTATCAGAAGCATTCGTACCCGGGGAAATAACTCCTCTCTTTAACTAAGATCTGTCACCCGGGGTCCTATTACACACAGCCAAGGCATGAATAACGATTATTGCATGATGAACTATTTATCGCCATCTAAATTTACTCCCGCGCCAAACCTCTCATTTAAATTCGCCAATAAAACTCACACTTCGGCTGAAAAGAGCAACAGAGAGAAGAAGAAAAAAAATTCCATATAAATAAGAAGACGTCGCCCTGTAATAAAAAATTATTGCCCCCCTCCTCCTATTTATTGCCCTATACCCATCACAGTCGCTGAACGATTGTTTTAAAATATAACGCTCTCGTCTTCAATTCGCGGGCAAAAAATTAGCGGTGTTTAAAATGGCGTCGTGTTCCTGGTACTAGTTGATCTGCATTACTGTTTGTTTTTAGAAAAGGTGGTGGAAAAATATTTTTTTTAAATATTTTTTTTAAAAACAAGACTTATGCTTACTGAAAGAATGCAGTTATATTTCAATAGTTGGAAGATAGGGGGGGGGGGGGGGGGAGCTATATAGTCGACAGTAAGGTATCCGTACAGGCTTCTTCGCAAACTGCAATTTTAAAAGGAAAAGTGTGGAAGGAAATTCTACAATGGACTAACCACGTCCTGCGTTTAGCAATTCTATATATGTTGAAGTGACGGAAAGTATATATCTACTATCTACATAAATAATAATTTCCTTAGATTTCTCAAAGAATATATGATGTAACAAGAATATCTATGCTAAGACTTACTTATTAATTTAAATTTATGAAAAGTTCATGGATCAGAGTATTTAAAAAGTAACTAAAAATTTTAGAATTGTAAAGATTTTTTTAAAACTTAAATGAGGAGTTTAAAACTTATTTAAAAAGTACACTGTAAAAAATTTCGTGCTTGGTTTCACTATAACAATGGTTCCTAGTAGCTGCAACGGCTGTGTGGTGAAATGGTTTACCATATTTTCGGTATTCGGTTAAACCATTTTTCAGGATTTGGAAACAACAAACCGAGAAATGGTTCAACCGAATATCGAAATTATTGGGATACATTTCATCATACCTCCGTTGCAGCTACTACACTCCGTACCAACTTAACTTGGGTAAAAACAAAGAGTAAAAAGGCAGATTGAAAAGCGCGTTGGGACCGTTAGTTGGAAACTCTTGTAAGGTAATATTTACATACAAAATAATCTGAATACAATTTAACCAAAATAAACTTTTCATTCCAATAAAATTGCCAAATTTTCTCAAATAATATTCAAATACGTTATACCTTAAAACGAAATTATTGTTTTAAACATGTTTTCTGGATGGATTCACAAATTATTTATAGAGCTCTTTACATACGCGGAAGGATCTTCTCCATAGCATATTTCTATTTACCCAATTTAAGGAGTTGTAGGAACCATAATTTTGGTGAAACCGAGTGCCAAATTGTTAACAGTGTGGGTGAACCAAAACCATGACGTTCTTTTACTTACCACCCCACAAAAATACCCCTCGAATTTTTAAGACAACATATTTCCATAAATTATCCGCAACCGTAACAATTATTACGATCTTCAAGGGAAAAACTCGCATTTTTTTTCTTTCTTTACTTCTTTGTTTCGTCGTTTTTAAAAGTTTAGAAGCAGCAGAAATAAGAAGACATGGATTGGGTAGGCACATAAAATTGATTTAGTACTTGCGAAGGATAATGCCCCGGCAGTTTTTAATACTCTAGAAATCCAGTCGCTGTTGTATATCCCTTGAAATGTGGGAGAGCAGCTTGATTTACTGCGGTCCGGGCATATTGCTAATCTTGAATTAGTGTCCCTTTTCGAGCCTTTCAAGTGAGTTAAATTGTCAAAGTGGTGGTTGTTTAAGAGATGGAGAATTTAGTGGGAATTATAAGACGGCGAGTTGTGGTTCGTTTTTGAGGTATTTATTTTAAGTTTTTAGCCTTTATTTTTCATTCTCTTGGTGTGGGTTTTTCTTTTAGCTTTTCTGAGGAGGAAATTTGAGACCCGAAGAAAAGCGTTGTGCGAAAATTATTTCTTGTAATAAACAACTAATATCTTTTTTACATATTTTTAGTGCTTATTATTGAGATGGATGGTTCTGTGATGCAAAATTGCAAAATAGACTTTATGCGTTTCGTGATCTGAAAAAAAAAATATTATTAATAACCTTAAATATAGTTTTACAAAAAATGTATCCTTAAATCACAAATCTCAACAAAAAAAGAGTATTTTTCACAATTTCAAACGTGCGTGTAAACGAGACATAAAGGACTCATTTTTTCCAAGTTAAAAATTGTATAATATTTCAGTTTCAATAACAAGTAATTAAAAGAAAATGTGACTAGGTGCGGAAGTCTTTGGCTTGAACCAATTTGCACTTCCTAACTGTTAATTCTAAAAATTGCAAGAAAGGGATAGAAAACACACTTTTCCCTCCACTTCTTACTAAACAGTATGTACTGAAATCATTTGCAGTGAGCCTTGTCATTAACAACCAATAAATGAAATTGTTCATTTTCTAGTATCTACTATTAAAATATATATCCCTTTTCCGTCATCTTACGTATCCTATCTCCCCTACCTAATTCAACACAAGCCTGCCATTTTTTGGGAATAAGAAGGTTAAAAACTTTTACTTTTATTCTTTTAATTTAATAAACCCTATTTTCTGTCGATTTACTACAAAAAATTAAGTATTTGTTAATGGACTAGTCACTCTTATAATGCAGTTTTTTTTTTAAGCATATAACTTTAAAATGTAGATCCACTTTTACTTTTACTAAATAAAATAACTTGACCTCACTGATCATGTGCTAACTAAAACCATTTATAGTTCTGTAGATAGTCAACTTCTATAAGATGTAGTTAATTTTAGGAGAAATTGATATGAGCAAAGGTCTATCAAAATTATAAGATCCTTTGAGTATTTTATCTTCATTTCTTATATTCATAAAACCCATATCTCTCATATACCACATCAAAGCCATTAAGCTATAATCAAAAACCATACATACCGAAATAAAAAAAAAAGGATTCCATTTTTTCATGCAACACAAAAAATACATTAAATTGGGCAGCAAATACACACTTTCAAATCCGAGAAGTTAAAAGAATTTACAAAGTACTTCTGATTAAAGTATCAGATATTAGTAACGAACGCTTAGATTCTAAAACGAGAAACTTATTCATAAAAAAAATTCGCAGACTAAAATTTCTCTTCCCTAATTTATTCTAATCCCCAGGGTCCTAATAAAGAAGGTATTTAACGCAATGAAGGTTGCTTGATAAAACGTCCTGTACAAAATTTTCTTCCCTCTTTCTGAAAAGTTTAATGTTCCGTTTCTAATGGCTACTGACAAGGCTAATAATATGGGTGGTGACATTTATAAAAGCATTTAAGAATGTTTTTTTTTTTTACTTATCCACAATTTGAACTTTTTCATAATGAGCCTAATTACACTTTAAAGCGATTTCTGATCTACTTTCTTTTTAAACGAGTTGTGTTTGGGGGGTCATGAAAATTTGTAAGTGTCAGTTTTGAGGCAAGCTTAGGAAAATTAATTGCCTTTTAGAGTTCAATTAAATTTTACAGTTGAAAAACATTCATAATTAGAATGATTTTTCTTAAGCATGATATTGAAATAAATAACTTGGATGCATTTCCCTTCAATTGAATTTTACAGTTTAAAAATATTCATAATTAGTAGAATGATTTTTCTTGAGCATGATATTGAAATAAGTAACGTGGATGCATTTCCTTTCAATTAAATTTAACAGCTTAAAAATATTAATAATTAAAATGATTTTTCTTATGCATGATATTAAAATAAATAACATATATGCATTTCCTTTCAATTAAATTTAACAGCTTAAAAATATTCCTAATTAAAATGCTTTTTACTATACATGATATTAAAATAAATAACATGGATGCATTTCCTTTCAATTAAAATTTACAGCTTAAATATTTTCATAAATAGAATTATTTTTCTTATGCATGATACTGAAATAAATAACATTAATGCATTTCTTTTCAATTTACAAAACGTAATAATTAGTCTAATTAATAGTTTGTTTATTTATCAGTTATCATCAACATCTTGCCATATTTTTGGAATTCGGTTGAATCATTTTTTTAGGTGTTGGTTTCCGAAATCTGAAAAGTGGTTCTACCCAAAGCAGAAAATAGAGTAAAACGTTTCACCTTACAGCCGTTGTAACTGCTTGGCAAACCCATTTATTAGGTAAAACAAAGTACAAATATTTTAACAGTGTATGACTACCATGGGTAAGCTCGAATCAGGCTTTTTGGATAATGCAGACTTCGTAGACAATTAGAATCGGTATCAATAAATATATTCGGAATAACTTTTCCGGTGAAATTTTTTTTCCAGTATTAATGCAGTGATATCTCAATAGAGAGATTGACTTACGCAAACAAGACAATTCGAGCCTTTACGCATGATAACGAAGATTGGTAAGAAAATAAGCTTTCTGCTTAAGTTTATTTTAATCTGAATAGACAAAATAGAAGATAAATGGTTAGGATAGTCCTGAAACATTTCTTTAGGACACATTAAGATGCACAAAAAAACAAATAAAAAAAGTAAATGTTGGTTGGAATGAAAACGTTTTTACTCAGAAATAAAGGTATGGTATGGTATGGTATGGTGCATATATATTCCAGCTTGTGTGCTTGTTCAGAGAACCGCTTATAAGCTTTCGTCAAGTGGGACAGACACAGAAAGAATTTTTTTACAGTCACAAAGAAATGAATAACACATAGACAAATAAAAAAAATTTTGACGGTCACAAACATCCATGCCTGACCGGGATTCGAACCCGACCCCAGCAGCTCCAAAGGCTATGGCATTGCGATGGCGGCAGAAATAAAGGTGTTAATGGTATAGCCAAAGTCGTTGTTAATGAGTTAATTGCCAACCTCCACCATATCATTCACCTCCATTTTCAATACCAACCATAAGAAGACAAGCTGATGCGATGTCTCGCTCTATAGCAATCTCGCCTCCTATTTACCAGGAGAAATTAAAGGGCTTCGTATAAATTTCAGTCACAAGATAACGTGATTTAAAGGTCTCAGTAGAAGTTGATATTTTCACCCAATCAACTCATATCAAAAAGGTTGTCACAACTCCACATTAGTACAACCATTATCTAATTACTATTTCTCATTACCATGAAGGAACGAAATTAATGGCTTTTCAGATGAATTTCAGTCAAGATAACGCGATTTAAATGCTAATTCTGCGGTATCTAAGACAATAGCGATCCGCTTTACCAGAAAAAATACCGTGGTGAAAGTGGGTTTACATGTCAACAAGCTTGTCACGACTATCTGTCTACATTAGTACAACCATTATATAATTGCTCTAATTGTAGACCTAGAATTCGAGCCTTATGTCCAACCTTCACCTTATCAACAACACATTTGCTCCACCAGGCACCAACTATTTAAAGACTGGTCCATGTCTGTCCCTATTATAGCAATCTCGTCTCCTATTTACCATGAAGGGGGAGAAATTTAAGGCTTCGTATAAATTTCAGTCACAAGATAACGCGATTTAAAGGTCTCAGTAGAAGTTGATATTTTTACCCAATCAACTCATATCAAAAAGGTTGTCACAACTCCACATTAGTACAACCATTAACTAATTACTCTATTTCTCATTACCATGAAGGAGAGAAATTAAAGGCTTTTCAGATGTGTTTCAGTCAAGATAACCTATTTAAAGGTTAATTTTGTGCTTTCTAAGATAATAGCGATCCGCTTGCCAGAAAAAATACCGTGCTGAAAGTGGGTTTACATGTCATTAAGCTTGTCATGACTCTGTCTACATTAGTGCAACCATTATCTAGTTGCTCCAATTGTAGATCTAGAATTCGTGACTTATGTCCAACCTTCGCCATATCAACAACACATTTGCACCACCAGGCACCAACTATTTAAAGACTGGTCCATGTCTGTCCCTATAGCAATCTCGTCTCCTATTTACCATGAAGGGGGAGAAATTAAAGGCTTCGTATAAATTTCAGTCACAAGATAACGCGATTTAAAGGTCCCAGTAGAAGTTGATATTTTCAACCCTTGTAATATGCAATGGAAACAGACGCGTAGCTGCAACATCGGAATGTTTAATCGACAGACCTGATTACTGCTATGCGTCTGTTGGGAATTTCAAGGGGAGAAAGATCCTGTCTACATGAATGTGGGGGGTTGTGTTTTAATTGAGCCCGTAAGTAACTCCTAGGTGGGAAAGTTACATGTTCTTTCTTGAGAACCGTTTTATTGTTCGCGTAGTCTACCCTTCTATACTCGCCGCCAATAAATTAAGAAACGGTAGGGATGGCGGTTATTCATAAAAACCGCTGTTTCAAAAACCGGTTTTCAACGAAACCAATTTTTTAATGGGAAAAAAACCGGTGTTCCGGGTTTTTTTTGTTTTTTAAAGTTTTCTCCATATTTTAGTAATTAATTGAAAAAAATCAATTAATTTTTATACTTTACTTTCGAATAAAAAAATTTCACAGTCAATTTTAAATGTTTAAAGTGTTTTGTTGGAAACTAAGTTCTAGGTTTCTTCCTAATTTCAACTTACTTATTAGTATTTAAAATGTTCTTATTATTTAAAATGTTCCTTTTCTTATTATTTCATCTCTATTTCCGTTTACTTTTTTAAGAAAACAATTAATTCCTCCCATCTGCCATCTATGCCGTTCAAAAAGTGCAAAACTAATTTTTTTTAATTATATAATTTTTGAAAAAAACCGCCGACTTTCGGTTTTTAGAAGGTTTTCCCTGCAGAAAACCGGTTTCCACTTTAGACCGGCCTCATGAAAAAACCGGTTTTTCGGTCAAAATTGAGGGCAAAAAAAAACAGTTTCGGTTTTCCATCCCAAAAGTGTTTCAAATAAGGGTGGCGGGAACTATAAACATTTTGTGGGGGCTGATGGGGACCAGTCGGTTGGGCACTCGCCTAGCTTGCGAAAGGTTCCAGGTTCGGGTCCGGGCATCGTCAAAATAGCTGCCGAACCTATAAAACGGCCCGTGCAGCCGAAAATATCCAACGAATAATACCCCGTGTGAGGAAGTGCACGTTAAATATCCTTCAAAGTCCTAACGCTGCGTACGATGTCGCCCTTAACGGTTGCGTTGGGTGCCTATTCAGATGTCGGCTCGTCACTTGACTGCGGTTCTAAAATACGACGCCCGTCGCCAATAACTCTCGTGCAGCTCTAGTGCGACGATAATTCTACCCTAACCTAAACATTTTGCGCTTTGTTTCACTATACTAATGAAAGAATGATTTTCCCGTTGCTGCAAAGGCTGCTTCACCATATTTTAGGTATACAGATGAACCTTAGAATTGGAGATCACGTGATCCGCCAATCTACTGCTTTATATGGCATCTATTTCTTAGGTCGAATAACAAATGAAAATTAACGATATTTCCCATTCTTCCATAGCCCTAGTAACTGGACTGTTTGCTTGAGTTAGGGGGTTGAGTAAACGTTTATCTTGGTTTTAAATATCCCCATTTATGTAGTAAATAACTGAAGTTTTGAAAGTAACTGTCACTTACGCTGTGTGTTCATTATAAAGGAGAAAAGATTCGAACATTACACATAACCTGAATCAAGAGAAGTTATGTCTTATCAGATTTTTCACGGGAAAAAAATGCGTTTTTATAACGATGCCAACAATTCAAACTTATTTTTAATTTAATAGGAAAACAAGTTTTAAAAAAATGAATCGTTAGCTATTTGGTTTCATATAGCCAACTAATTTAAACTCACAATAAAGCTTATTTATTTTAAGTAAAAATTCCTTTGCAATTCAAGTGGTGTAAACTGTAAATATGTATTTTATAATATTTTTCATGGAGAAATAATGTTCTGGTGCAAATTGAAGAAATGATTTTAAAATCTCTTTTAACAAAATATAACTTTTTTAAAATATAAGTTTTCACAATTCAAAACACTTTCAAACTGCATTTTTTATAGCTTCATAATAACTATATTCAAAGTTTCATATCATTTTTAAAATATATTTCTTGCACTGCGTTGTAAAAAATGTTTCAATTCGTAAAAAGTAATACAAAGTGTTTTTCATAGCTTCATTTCTCTTTTAAAATTCACATTGTCATAGCTGGGTAAAAAAATAATATGCACGTATACATATATTCATATCTCTATTTTAAATGCATTTTCATTGTTTCACAACACTTTAACACTTGGTTTTAATCTATTAAAAATACCTTGAGGGTTCGTCCATTAATTTTGTACTTGTTTAGAGGAGGGGGGTTGAGCCGACTTCCACCAAATCTCACGTTTCGCGTCAAATATCACTTTTCTTTCTTGCGAAAAATTAACGTAAAATTGCAAAAACAATGGAGATTTCCAGTAAAATTTCTTTCCGACTTAAATTTGGCAAAATCCTATATGATAACATTTATCGTGGGCCTTACGAACCGTACATAAAAGTTTTATGGGGTAAAAAATATCCATACTTTTATATCGATTCAATTATGAATATTTGTGGTATTTCGATTCAATTATGAATATTTGTGGTATTTCGGTTTCTTTATTACTTTCAATTCAGACCAAAGCACACGTGCCCAAAGTATTTTCACTTTTCACAAAAGAAAAATCGACAAAATTGGCATCGAATGTGTTTATTTAAGTACTTTCCCATCATCATCAGATGATGTAGTTGCTATTTGGATTCCCCAAGGTAGGAGTTGGACGTCGATTTGTATGTGTTTTTAAGTTTTCCAGATATTTTAATAACAACGTGCAAAAAAGTGCACTTTTTTGTATCATATTCATTCATAAATCGTTGTGAAAATGACACTTTACGTGTTTACGTCACAGAGTCGGTACTTGTAGTTTCTAATGTACTACTTTCGGCACTAGTGCGGTAAAGTAAATAAGAGTATCTGATTGGTAGAAAAACAAAATGATGTCATAAAAATCTCTGTGGAAACTAAATGATGTCATGAAACTCACTTATTTCGACTGGTTCATTACTTTTGCATTTTGCAATATCTCCATGGAAACTACAAGTACTACAAAAATTAATAAAGGAAATTAAATAGGACAAAAGTAAGAACACAAATTTCACGCGCCAAGCAATACTTTTATACGAAATACTTCGTTGCACGTTATTATAAAAAATATTGTAAGCAAGCACGTGCCAAATAATACTTTATTAAGCTGTTGTCATTATTTCACTCGACCGTAACTCGCTTAATAAAGCATAATTTTCGGCACTAGTTGCTTAAATAACTACAAACGTAAAAATCAAAACTTTCGAAAATACGAATTTTAAAAAATGTCACGTGAAATTACGGAGAGGGGGGAGGGGGTCAAACAATCGTCAAAATCACATCACTTAATATATGGATGCCCCCTATAAATACAGGTTTTCGCAGATTCCCCCAAATAATTGAAACGCAAACAAACTGAAGATATGGTCCCTCGATCACCCATACCAAACAAATGCAAATGCAGCCGTCTGTTAACCGATGACCAAAGACAACGTCAAACGTCCCTACACTAGTCAAGAAGTCCTTCTTCTGAGCGGCTCTCGGAGTCCCACAAGGTACCATCGATTACGTACGCTTTGCTGGACATCAGAGAGTGAATTTGACATGAATGTATGGAGCAATTTTTGAGAACATATAATACACTGCTCAAAATAATTAGGGGAGCACTTTTTAATTCCAACTTTAACTTCACTCCCAACTTTTTAATTTTTATCCTATAAATCTGAAATTCGTTAAATAGGTTCACTATGCATTCGAAATGAAATAGTAAAAAACAGGAGAAAAAATCTTAAGTTTTTAATACTTAAATTTAAAGGGGGGAAATGGAATAATAACTTTTTAATATATTATAACAGTAATTTTTTCAAAACTTTTTTTGTTAAAAATAGTTGAAATATATTTTTAAACATCTAAAAAATGCAAGCATGAAAAATTTAGGGTCAATTTATTTTCTAAAACTGTTTTAAAGTGAAATTTATTTTACCTTATTTTTCATATTTTCATTAATATTAAAAAAAAAATATTAAATTCTTGAAAATACGTTATTCTTCCATATGATGATGTATCTAACGATACATAAGTTGCGAATTTAACTTAGTCAGAAAAAAATCACAAGCTGATGATTCCCAATGGAATCATTGGGAGCGAAAGGGTTTAAAACATGTGCTCCCCTAATTGTTTTGAGCAGTGTAGTAAAATGAGTAAAATTACATTAGTATATAATACATTAGTATATAATATCTTATATATTAATGAAATGTGTGTAATTAATATGTTATAACACACTGTACAATTTTCTTTGTATTTTATCTTGCTATATATTTTTATTGATACATTTACAATTGTATTTAAGGTGATGGTAGTGCTGCAAAATATGTAGCATGCCTTGGTTTACAGATGAAGTTTATTTTTTATTTGTGAAACATTTTTTATTAACGAATAAGTTTACCCTGACATATTGTTTTAAAAAAATGACTGGTGACCTTGACAGGTGTTTAAAAAATGATTTTAATGACTTCTAACATTATTCTTGAGAATTTAGACAACCGAATGTTCTGAATTTGGTTTCGATTTTGGAAACATGTAATTTCTTGAGCACGTGCTTGTAGTGCAAAAAATAACGGTAGGCAATTGGAAAATGCATTTTTAAAAATTCAATAGTGTAAGTTAGGACATGTTCTAAAAGCTCAAAAAATTAAAGTTATATTTTAGAATATGATGTTTACAATATTATTACTGAGCAATTTATGTAGGACAAATTAAGCTACACGAAAAGCGAATTAAAAAAAACCCTTTAAAGTTAACGATCTCATTTGGACATGAAGGTGTTAATGATATTTATTCACAAAGTATTCATTAATGGGTTAAACTGTTGTCAAACTGCAAGGCGACATGTCCTCCGCTATGTCTGTCCCCTTGAGAGATCTCATTTGAATGCGTCCCCCCACTCTCTGCATTAAAATCCCATCGGGGCGTCATCGGGAGTGAGAACAAATTCGGACGTAATGAGAGACTTTATGGCGATGGTTAAAATCACAATTGGCTGGAGTAGTTGTAAATGAGCATTTGATGCATATTGATCATGTTGATGACCAGTGTCTTGAAGTAGTGTGGAGGGATTTAATATGTTATGATGTCTAGTGCGGTCTTGTTAAACTGTGTGATAGGTGAAATACTGGGAGTTTGTTGAAGACTTAATATGTAAAAATCTATAAATTATATGAGTAACGGTGTTTAATTATAGTAGTGACTTTTTAGAAGAAAATAAATTATTCTGAAAATAAAAAAGTTTCCACATTTGTTTGTAGTTTAACAATATTCAGCTGAAGTATTAACTAAGTTTTGATATTAGTAAACCTTGTAAATGTGCTTTCGATGCATATTGATCATGTTGATGACCAGTGTCTTGAAGTAGTGTGGAGGGATTTAATATGTTATGATGTCTAGTGCGGTCGTGTTAAACTGTGTGATAGGTGAAATACTGGGAGTTTGTTGAAGACTAAATACGTAAAAATCTATAAATTATATGAGTAACGGTGTTTAATTATAGTAGTGACTTTTTAGAAGAAAATAAATTATTCTGAAAATAAAAAAGTTTTCACATTTGTTTTTAGTTTAACAATATTCAGCTGAAGTATTAACTAAGTTTTGTTATTAGTAAATCTTGTTAATGAGCATTTGATGCATATTGATCATGTTGATGACCAGTGTCTTGAAGTAGTGAGGAGGGATTTAATATGTTATGATGTCAAGTGCGGTCTTGTTAAGCTGTGTGATAGGTGAAATACTGGGAGTTTGTTGAAGACTAAATATGTAAAAATCTATAAATTATATGAGTAATGGTGTTCAATTATTAGTAGTGACCGACTTTTTAGAAGAAAATAAATTATTCTGAAAATAAAAAAGTTTTCACATTTGTTTGTAGTTTAACAATATTCAGCTGAAGTATTAACTAAGTTTTGAAATTAGTAAACCTTGTAAATGAGCTGTCGATGCATAATAATCATGTTGATGACCAGTGTCTTGAAGTAGTGTGGAGGGATTTAATATGTTATGATGTCTGGTGCGGTCTTGTTAAACTGTGTGATATGTGAAATACTGGGAGTTTGTTGAAGACTAAATATGTAAAAATCTATAAATTATATGAGTAATGGTGTTTAATTATAGTAGTGACCGACTTTTTAGAAGGAAATAAATTATTCTGAAAATAAAAAAGTTTTCACATTTGTTTGTAGTTTAACAACATTCAGCTGAAGTATTAACTAAGTTTTGATATTAGTAAACCTTGTAAATGAGCTGTCGATGCATAATAATCATGTTTATGACCAGTGTCTTGAAGTAGTGAGGAGGGATTTAATATGTTATGATGTCTAGTGCGGTCTTGTTAAACTGTGTGAGAGGTGAAATACTAGGAGTTTGTTGAAGATAAAATATATAAATAACATTGGTAAGTGACCAGTGACCAATTACATTGGTAATGGCAAAAGGATAATAAATTATTCTAAAAAGTAATAAGTGTTCACATTAATTTGATTATATTTAATTAAAATATTAAGTTTTGATGTAAGTAAAATTAAAAATCATTATTTACTTGTTTGCTTTGAGATATTCGACTATGAGCTCAAATTTTCAGCTTTGGAAAACCAAAATCTACCGAAATTTATCAGTTTTCGTGACATCATTTGGAAAAATGTTATATAAGAACATAAATTAAGGCTGATGTCGATATCGGTAAGATGACAAAATGAAGTTTCTCCTCATTAATAGGAGATACTTAGAAAGTTAACAATTGGATTTTAATACCATTAATTTTTTCAGACTATATCCCCAATGCCTTTTATTTGTCATCAGAACAATTTTTAGCCGTATTTGGTGTTGGGTTTGATAACGCGGAACTAGGAAATATGAAACTCTAAACCGCATCCGACTATTTTGACATTAAGATGTTTTAAATAACTGTATCACTTAATAATAAACAATACATAAGTTTCAAAGCATCGTGATAAGAATTGTAATGTAAGAAAGGAAAATATCACCTTATTTAACACCATTTTAAATGGAGCTGTGGGGAGCCTATTGTCAGTGTCATGATCTCGGGATCTGAAGGTCCGGCGATTGAGTCCCGGTACCACTGAAAACCCGCCGAGTATATGCGGAGTGCGTGCTCGTTAAATCTGTTGGGTCCGAAGGTCCTGTGGGCAGTTTCCCGTGGGTACAGATCCCTGGAGACTATTTCCCTCCCCTTCAGGGACATGTCTAAATTGTGGAGGTGGTGCACGATAGATGGCAGCATCTGTCACGTCTGTCTGTCTTACCTGTTGTGTCTGTCTTAAGCCTGGAAATATATGTATACTAACCAACCATTTTAAATAACGAAACCATCAGAAACTTGCCATATATATCTTGTGTTTTTTCAAACATGTTAGTTTATTTCAAAGACCCTATCAAATTACCTTTCATCAACTAAAACCCTCAACTAAAACCCCAACCCTCTAAGAGGGGCTTTCTGGTCAAGCCCTCCCAATCCCCGTAGAAAGGTTTTCTCTACTGCTATCATGTCCACGCGGGGAAAACAACCCTCAAGCCTTCATCAAGAAAACTCGAAATCTCCACAGAGGCAGGAAAAACGACTTTTTCTCGGCGAAATAAAGATAAAAAAGGCTGCGGCAATGGCCAATCTCTCGAAACACTCTAAGAAGATATATTCGGAGGCATCCCGCAATAAAGGACATATATATTTAGACAGATAGACGGATGGGGAGAGGGCTGGTGTGAGGTCCGAGATGTTGTAGGATGAGAAAGCAATAACAGTTGTTTGTTTTTTTACCTGTTCCGGAAGTCCAAGATATAAACTCTCTGAGGGATACACAATTAAGTATAAAATTGTTTTCACAAGATGAGATTAGAATTCTGAATTTTGATTTATTTCAATTCTTTCAAATTTTATTTATGTAACAGATTTTTTATTTTAATTTATTTTAATTGTTTTAACTTTTATTTCTGTAGCAGATGACTATAAATGACTGCTCAATGTTGTACATTTAAAAATTTTGCAAATTTATAATTTTTGTAAAAAATTATATGTTTTTCTGGAAAACCTGACTGTGTCAGCTAACAGTTTACCGTGCAAAGTTTGTTTCGCTGTGCGTTGAGCTGCGGTTGAGTTGTGTGCCAGCCGTTGAGTTGAGTTGCGTACAGCGTTGAGTGCATTAGAAGCGAGTGGCATACGTGGTTGAGCGCATCGTAACAGGAGCATCGTTGGAATGGGTGACGATCACGTCCGGGTCACCACTGTAGCAGCCTTAGTAACCCAAAACAACCAAAATTATCCTCAAGGTGGAGATGAGTTATCTTGGCTTACGCACTACAACATTTATTTGTTATTTAGAATAGTGGTAGGAACGCAGAGATAAATCTGCGCCAACCAGCGTGTGGATGATGTGTTGAAGTTGCGTGTATGGTATTTATGTGTGGTAATCTTGGCTAAACATCCATTTCATTACATCAATCTAAGTCCAGTAAAGATAGATGCTATTTCTAATAAATCTACAACTTCCTGTCATTTTCACAACTCAGATTTGAAGAAAGAAATAATACAATTTAAATATTCGTCCCAAGTACTCCACAAGTTGAGCTATCAGATAAAAGACCACACAGGTAACCACAAACATAAACTCTTTCTCCAAAATAACTCAAACTTAACCCCATTCCACCCAAAAATCTGTTTGATATTCTAGTCGTTCCCCTGTATATCTGCCACTTTTCTTTTTCTCTGGCCATTGTCACATTGGGACGAGATGAGGGGGAAGGGGGTTGTCGTTATTTTGGACCGGATTCAGAGTCCGAAGATTCTCTTGGGGGTGGGGTTGCTTTTTTACACAAATGTGGACGCCAAGAAATGTCGCCAAGAAAAGACCTATGGAATATGGGTTATTAAAAAAAATACTTATTGTATTAAGATTTTCTGTTTGTAAACATGATAAAAAGATTCAAAACTTCATTTAATTATCTTAATAACGTAAGTAGGCGAACTTTTGAAAAGAAGATAAATTACTTTAAAACTCTATTAAAAAGTTCAATTAAATTTAATTGATATAAGACTTTTTGACATTAAAATAATGCATATTGCTGAACAGATTTCAAACAAATTTTATAACTTTAAGAATTAACAGTAAAAGTTATTAAAAAAAAGAATCTTCAAGGACTCACTTCCGACACTTCTTTGGTTTGCTCCTTAAAATATGCCTCACAGACAGTATTGTTAAGTAAAATTTATAGTTCCTAAGAGATTATGTATGAAAGTGTTCTGGACAGCATCAGAATATAAGAAATGGCATTGTTAAACATTAAGTAAGGAAAAAAAATTAAAGATGTGTAAGGAGACATCAACGATTGTATTTTTTTAAGTATCATCACTTTTGCACCACTTTAATCTTTACAAACCCAATTATTTCACCCAACAACCACACTTCAAAAAATCAATACTTAGTACTTAAAAAAAAAACTCAATCAAAATCGCAACCAAAATCTCTCTCAGCATTAAATCAAATCACCCCGCACGCAACCTCAACAACAAAAAAAATAATAAACAGCGATAAAGCGCGCCAAGCCGTTGCCACCGCCGCAAGACAAATAACGCCTGTGCAGTCCACTCCTACTCCTCGCCCTATCGAAACGAAATCCTCCGCTCATGAGGGCCATTAGGCTCCGGGCCGTTATGCCTAATCCCCTGAACGTGATGGATCCCGGGCTCCCGTTGCCCATGACAACCGTCTGTCCGTCATCCGTCACTCCGCGAACTGTCTAAAGGCTGACCTGCATTCGAGGGGTGGTTGGTTTTACCCACGTAGGTTGGAGAGCGTTGGGTTGTGTGGTGGTGGGTAGAGGGCGCCATCTGTGGGGATAGTTGAGAAGTAGAAGTTGACCTCGGGGGGAGATGGGTTTTGGTCAAGGAGGGTTTTGGTTTTAAATGAGTGTTTAAAAAGGTGGTAAATGATATTTTGGAAAAGAAATTATGTGACTAAAAAAAGTTGCATTTATTTTATAACACAGAACAACAAAGTTGCATATTTTATGCTTGGAAGGCTGCAGTATTTTATCAATAAATTCATTTTGTTGGATGAAATCGCAAATTGAAAAAAAAAATAGACACCTTTTATAAGAGTGGGCTGAGCATTGGCAAATCTGAAAAATTACAAATGGCACATACCCCAGTCGGGTAAGTTTCGTTCAAAGTCTAAGAAGTTTTACAAGACAGGAATATTTTCATAATTCTAAAAGATTGATCGATTCGCACTTCAAATAGTGATGCTCTGAATGCACGCATACTTTTAAATACAAAATTCTATTTAATCATAATAAGAAATATATTTATATTTTTGGAATGTCTTTTTTTTTCAATATTATTGAAAGCCCCAAAGATACTGATATATTTACGTTATGTAATGATTAATTTTAAGTACTGTGTACATATTTTTGATAGAGAGCAGAAAGAATTTAGCTGATCAAATGCGATTGTTTAAAATCATTAAGACCTGGAGATGCTATTATTTTAATATAAATAATAGGACAAGAGGGAATGGGAATAATTTTACAAATTATACTTTAAATGCGAAGTACGAAAACTCTATAATTATTATGCATTTTTTTTAAGTTAGACCAACAGCTTATGATACAAGGTCTTACTCAGTAAATAACCTAAAAATTAACTTAAATTTTTGATGGAGCTCGCGGTGAACAATAAAACTAATCATCCTTGCGGTGCTTTTGACCGGTTGCTGTGATAATTAAAGTTCGTAATTAGATAATAATTAATGATTTAGAGCAGTTTTTTGTGACAATTTTAGTTACTAATATGCATGGTTTTATTAACTGAAAAGGGTTAAATTACATTGTTGTCTGGTTCTAGCACCGATAAATATAAGTGGATTTTATTTTTACTTCATAATTCAATTCCCATTACTTACAAATCACACCGTGCGAGGAAAAGCACGTATTGAAAAAATATGACTTTTCGAGTAAAAAGTGCTAAAATACTTTAAATTTGAAAACCTAGCGTTTAAAGCAAGTCTTAAATCCAACGGTAAAATTGTTTGGATACAGTTAGGTTCTATAATGAAATACAATAAAAAACGATGAATTCATGCAATTTTCTTAAGAAACTGGATTTTTGAAGACATGTCTATTTTTAGCAAACGATGTGAAATATTTTCAACAGTCTCGATACATTAGTTAGATAATATTTTATAGATGTTGTGCCAATTATCATTGCAATACTATTCTACAGGGGTTCATTTATCATTTAGTTCGATTGAAGGAATGGTCATGCAGGGTAAACTTCAGTTCAGTTTTGACTAACTTTTCAGTTAATTTATGCTAATTGAAAAGTTAATTTTATATAAATTAAAAAAATTGTAAACTTTAATACTTAAATCAATTTATGTTTGTATTTTGCCTATATTAAGTTTTAAAATCGTACATTGAACTCATTTTTAAGAAAATCTGCCTCCCTCTTGGAACGTCACTAGTTCAACGTCATTTTTTTTTCAACGTTTTCGAAAATTTAGCGAAAAATCTATCACTTTTTAAAAGTGCTGTAATAGTTGAGGATCTTGGATTAAAGGATTTATGTAATTAATAGTAATACAAATGTTACAATGTGAATTTTTAAGTCTCAAGGATTGGCAATGTTAAAACTCAGTA
The DNA here is from genome assembly GCA_023701765.1 of Hylyphantes graminicola. Lineage (NCBI taxonomy): Eukaryota > Metazoa > Arthropoda > Arachnida > Araneae > Linyphiidae > Hylyphantes > Hylyphantes graminicola. The sequence continues at coordinate 55,142,514 of CM043119.1, forward strand.
AAGAAACTAGAAATAGAGGGGATCGCTACAAAATATTTAAAACATAAATGAATTTTGATTGAAGACAGCAATACTTCTTACTATGTACAGTAAAGTTAAGTATATTCCAAAACTTTTCGAATAGCCTTCGGGCAGCTCTAGTGCTACGTTAATTTAACTTAAACTGATTTTTTTTAGGGGCGGGAGAAGGTTATTTAAACACGGATCTTTATCTTTTTATTTCATATAATGACTGCAAAATCAATCAAATTACACAACAAATCAATTTTATTTTCCCTTGGGAAACCCATTAATCCCTTTCAAAACAAAACACACCAATCACCACAAAATAATTTTTACAAAAGCCCTTCCTTAACACACCCAACGGACTCCTTTCACCCCCCTCTCCACTCAAAAGATAAGTCACTCCATCCAATCCTTGTTTCTCTATAGAAACGAGAAAAAAAAAATCCACGATTTTTATAATGAGTGTGTACGAACCTGCTACTAACTAATCGATGATCGAAGAAGCGGGCCTCAAGTGATGTAGGAAAAAGGGCGGCCCGTCTTGTTTCTTAGCGGAGATGTCCATCAAAGCGACAGTGGCGCAGCTAGCGGCCCCCCCCCCCCCCATCAGAGTGATGCCAACCCCCAGAAAGAAACAAAGTTGATCGCCACATCTTTCACACGTCACTCTTGATGCTGGGCCGTCCAGTAGTTTGTGGCGAGAACATTGGAGGTTGGATTTTTAATATTTTCTTTTTTTTAGTGGGGAAAAAATTCAAATAAATGGGATACAGCTTTAGAGTAGAGTTGAATATACGAGGCTGCCATATTTTCTATTTACCTATTAAAACGATTCCTAAAGTTTAAATTCGTCACTTGACCAGGGTTCTAAATTACGAGGCATTATTGGCTGTGTTAAAGCTCCTAAAGGAGACTAGAAATAGGCAGCCGCAATCGATTACATTACATTAAAGTTTAAACTGAATCGTAATTCTGAAAGGACCGTGTGATATTTTTTTTTCATTCACATGATGTAACGAGTTGAATAAATTATTTCACGAGCGAGGTACGAACAAGTGAAATAAATTCACGAGTTAAAAAAAAAGGCTATTTTCGACGCGTTGTCATACACTAGATTTTATAATAACGTGCAAAAAGTATTTCATAGATTGGCATTGGAAATAAGAGGCCAAATAAGGAATCACGTTCAAATAAAAAATGTTACACTAGTCACCACGGCCCAGGGCCCCCCCACTTTAAGGGGGCCCCAAAATTATCTTCATGAACATTTATGCTCAATACAACTGCCCCAAACCTTTTAATATGAAGTAAACAAAAAAAATTAAATTCATGAACCAAAGTTTACTAAGAAATTGTGTTTAAATTCTGAATTAATCAATGCACAAAAGTAGTTATTTGGGGGGGGGGGGGATTAAGCATGCTTTCCAAGCTTTTTATTTTGGCTATTTTTTATTTTCTTGGTAAACACTGTAAGATGGGGAAATGCACGCAAATATTTTATTGAGGTATGTTTTGGGGCCTCCAAATTTGCTCGTGCCCTAGGCCCCAAAATTGTAAGTCACAAAGCCGCCGAAAAAAATATCACGCTCAAATAAGGAATTTTACACCAATCAGATGCTCTTATTTACTTTGACGCTCTACTGCGTAAAAGTAACTTTGAAACACGATTTCGTTAAAAGCATCACTTTTGCCACAATTATTGATTTGAAAAAGTTGTTGTTTTTTTTGCACGATATTATAAAAAGTTAGATTTTTGCACAATATCTCCCTATATTATAAAAAAGTAAGCGTTTTTTATCTGTACGGCGCAATTTTTGGAGTACAACTCCAATTTTTTTACTGAAAGTCTCAATTGGTCTAAGTGTCATGTCCACAAAATAATTTTAAAAAATCCAATTAGTTTTTAAATTAAAAATTAAAAAAGGGCTTTTTTGACTAAAATCGAAAAAAAATTGTCTTCTACAATTTTTCTGAATTTTTAGCATTTTGTAGACTTTTTATGTATGAACAAATTGCTAATTGCACGTATGTCCAATATATATCCGGTTTGTAAGTTACGGGTTTTTTTTTATTTTATTTTTTGTTATTTACAGTCATGCTTTTTGATCTGTACGGCACAATTTTCACCAATTTCCTCCCATTTTTTTTACTGAATGTAGAAAAGAGTATAGGATTTTTGTCTTCAAAGCAATTTTTTTTAATTCCAATTAGCGGAGGGGGGATTATAAAAAATTATCTTGTTTATTATAAAAAAAATTATTATAAAAAAAATCTTGTCGTTACAACAAGCTACTTTTGCTATGTAGTCGGCCCCCTCTCAGCAGGAGGGATATGTGAACCTCAAGGACCGAACGTGTCCCGCAAATCCCCCCCTCCGCTTATAAATGACATTGACGGCTTCACCCAGTCCTCAGGATCCAAAGTTGACAAGTCACAACTTTATCAACACTCCTGCCACGATTATTGGGCCCCGTTATCTTTTTGGACAGACTCAAAACCATTTCTTTTTATTTCCTTATTTATTATTCTTGGAATTAAATAAATAAAATCTCACTTTGTCATCTTAACACACTACACCAACCTTTGGCTGTATGCGGTGCCCCCTTTCGAAGCTTATTATTCTTGTAAGGTAACACCTATGAAGAGAGTTGTTTGGTGTATAATATTCAGATTTCGATTGGACTTTTCATGATTTGTCATTTTTTATGCGTTTGTAGGGAAATGATTTCGGGGTTTGATTGCAACGTAAGCCCATCTGTTCTTTTGGTAGTTTAGAAACACTACACTCCTTGCCAACCTAAGTTGGGTAAATAGAAATACGGCTTTGGAGAAGATCCTTCCGCGGATGTAAAGAGTTCCATAAATTATTTGTGAATCCATCCAGAAAAATTTTTAAAACATTAATTTCATTTAAGGTCTAACAGATTTGAATATTGGTTAGATATTAGATATATACTGAAGTGTATTTTGGTTAAATTGTATGAAGACTATTTTGTATGTAAATATTACCTAATAAGAGTTTCCAACTAACGGACCAATCGCGCTTTTCTCCCTGCCTTTTTACTATTTGTTTCTACCCAAGTTAGGTTGGGACGGAGTGTAGAATGCCAATCTGATTGTATGTGAAAATTATGAGTAGTAGTAAAATGAGGCTGCAAGCCAGGCTGGTGCACTTGGTGCAATCCATGCCTGGCGCAACCAAAGCCTGGCGCGCTCCAGATGGAAGGTAGCCACGCCCCCAGAGATCATGTATGAACACGGTGGTTTTTGGGAGTGACGTCACTGGAGTTGAGTTGTACTTTTTGGGAAGTGTGACGTCATGCGTTAAAGATACTTTTCTAAGGTTAGGGTTTTTTTTTTTTCGGGTGCCAATATCAATGGATCGAATGGTGGTTACGTCAGTGGAGTTGAGTTGTTTTAGTTTCGTTATAGAATGGGTTTATATGACGTAGGTCTTATGACATGAGTTGACTTGAATCGTTATAGGGTAGGTTTATGTGGGATTTAGAATAGGTTTTTGTGACGATGCTAAATGTAAAGAATAGTTATTAGAAATTGTTGATTGAGAACTTATTTTTTTTTCTAACAGTAATAAGGGGAAGTTTAGTGTGACATTTTTTACGTTAATTAGAAAATGTCTTGTTATTATAAAGATGTATTGTAATCATTTCTCTATTTTAGTAATTATGTATTAAAGTCTTAAAAATATTTAAAAATTATTATTTACACCTATGAAAAAAGTAATAAAGATGTAAATATTTCCATTATATAAAATTCATAAATTCAAAACTTAATTTTTTTAATGTTGAAGTTATTTTAAATGTATTTAAAGTTATTACTTTTAAACTTTATCTTATTTTTTTTATCTTATTTTCAAACCGCAAAAAATACAAAATTTTTAAGAGACATCAACCATTGATTAATACTAAATTTATATATACATGGAATAAACACTAACATTCTTCTAACATAAAATTTCTTCTGAAGTGCAAAAATATGTTTCACATCATGTAAAAGGATGGTACATTAATTATTGTAAAAAAATCTATGATCACAATCAAGTTCACAAAATATACAGTAAATTGAATTCCACTTTGTCGTGTAAGTCAGAAATAGATTATTTTTCCAAATTTATAGCAGGATTAGTTGCAACTGTTTCGAGAATTTTGTTAGGTAAGATAATATAGTGGTTTTGATGTCTCATATAATCTCTAAGATTTTAACTAGATTAAAGAAGACGCATTGAAAACTTCGGAATATTTGTTGAAATACTATGACATACTCATTATAGCAAGTTGATTTCTAGACTACTTGACTATATTACATTGATTTACTCTCCTGTTTCCTTATCTTGCTTATTTAGATATATCCTGCCTCCCTACTCATCAAGTAATTCCTATTCACCATAACAATAAGTAAATTTTTTGCAAAGCTTTTAAATAAAAGTCAAATAATATATAATGAGTTTTGCGAAGGATACTAGAGGTCTGATAATAAAAAGTTATTTGAATTTCTTATGAATTTCTTAGGATTTCGAAGCACTTGGCTTTTTTCCCCTTCAAATGTTTAATTTTATCTAGTTATTTTCTTAATTATAAAAATACATTTTTAAATATCCTTGTTTAACATTTGTTACTGTTCCATTTTATTATCGAAGGTAAATATTTATGCTGATCAGAATAACAAAAATATGGTTTTAGAATCAGAATTACATGTTTAACAAATTTGGTGTTATTTATACTTTTGCGAAGCATTTGAGTTTATTTTTTAGTAAAGGATATTTACTGACATAAAAATTGCAAATTATATATATATTTTTTAAAATTACACAAAAAGAAATTTTGAAACTAAGAAATAAGTTTAAAGCAAGTAAACATTACACGTGAAATAATAGAATTTCATTTTAGTTAAAGAGGAGAATTCACTAATTAACTGTAAAACTACATGTATTAAAACAAAAAATGGAACACACTTTTTAAAACTTAATTTTTCTTTTTAAAAGCACAAACTCTTAGATAATACTAAGTCAAAACATTAAAAATTGTTAAAATATTCAGTAGATTTACTTCGCTAAAGCTTTTTTTAATAATCTTGATATATGCAATAAGCGGATATTATGTTAGTTAATTTAACATTCCCAAAAGGAATTTGCAAACATTGGCAAACATTGCACTTTAAAATTAAAAAAAAAAAAAAAACTTTAAATATGTTCAATGAGTTTACATTTAGCCAAATTTGTTTAAGCTATTTTACATATCATTCTACAGCAAAGACTGTTAAGAAGAAAAATAACTTAATTGTTTACAGCGCCCGTAAGTTATGGACACTTTTCCACTAATAATACAATTTTTCCCTCGACTAAAATAAAAGCGAATATATTTCTATAGTACACATAAATAGACGGTGGAAGTTTTATTGCAGGAATTTTTTTTTCTGATTTAAAAAACTTTTGTGATTTAAGAAATTTTTGCTGTTAGTTTAAATTTTTTTTAAAAAAGTATAATTTTACCCTGTATTTCACATCTGCATTCTAAATTTTAAGTTCTAAATAAGTATGTAATGGTTTTATGATACCTTGCTTGGTGGAGAAGTAGTTAGACGATTAACAAATTTTTCCTTAAACTAGTCAAATTATTTTAAAATGGAATGGTTTTTTAGCAAATTATTGTTACAGAAATTACTATGTTATTTTATTTTCAAATATTGTATTTTCTATGATGTAGCTTATGAACCTTATAGACATAGTCTTACAAATTTCCGCTAAACTTATTTGTTATATCTATATTGTTAAGATGCAGCATTAACAATTATACGATATCCTACGATGATCTAATTACACAGTATTCCTACACAACAAAAAACTTTGTATTCTTACGCGAGAGGTTTAAAGAAAGTAATTCGAAAAATCTGCTTGTAGTAGATGATAACAGTCTAAAATTGAAATTTCGCAATCTAATCAGGGAAAAAAATCTTCATAACTACAATTATAATGATTTAATTACTTTTAAATAGTAGACATTTTTACAGTAAAAATTGATACACTAAGTATCGTCCAATAGTATATATGTTGATTATGAATAATATATAAAAGTACTGGATGAAAGTCTTGAATATTACCCAGATGATGAAATTTTTCTACACGGTTATTAACTATAGATAAAAAATTTAGTAAAATATTATAAAGTATTTGAGTTTTATTAGTATTTATGTTAAATGTCAACTTATTCTAAATATCAAGTTGTTAAAACACCTAGAGAGAACAAAGTTGTAAATAAAATATACTTTAATGCCTTATTAAATCAAAATTATTTATACAACATGAATATTCATAAAATCACACATTTAACTAAGAAAATAATATATTAACGACTTTTCAATGGGAATTATACACAATTTATTTAACTTACTACGTTAATAATTAAACATAGATTTAATGTGCATTCAGATTTTATTTTAAAATATAGCATTAATATATCAAAGTATAATTAATTAAAAATTATTATTTTTTAGTATGCATTAATAATAAAAAGCTTTTCAAACAGTTCAGCAACTCAATGTCTGCTTACATACTAAAGTACAGTAAGAGTCGAATCGTCCTTATGACAATGAATCATTATTCGAATTCATTATCTCGTTATACATAACAGGTAATAATTGAACACAAGTTGGGTTGTTTTCACTGCTGATAGCTATTTCACTTTTGATATTGGATAGGTTTATGTGACATCAGTTGAATTGTTTCGATATAAGAGAGGTTTATACGAATGATGTAGGTTTAAGGATTGGAGTTAGTTTAGTAATTAAAAATATTACTTTTTTCTCATGGTCATTACTAATAATCATTAAAGCATGTTCTAAGACTTTTTTTTTTTATTTCTTTGCAGATAATTTTTTCTAGTAGAGAACTTATAAATAGAAATTATCTTATAAATTTCTAAATAAACTTAAAATATATGAAAAAACACATTTTTTTATTTACATAAAAATATTTTGCACAGATAACTTTATATCACAATTAAATTGTTTGTAAAGAAACCATCAGTAAACCATACATTTCGTAATGTAACTTTGAAAAATAAATGAAATAAGCGTAAATAAATATTAAAAGTGGGGTTTGAACCAGCATTCTATGACAAAAGATATTCGTACGACTTCTAAAAATAGATTAATCTAAACATATTATAAAAATGTAGGGTTTCTAAGGATTCAGGTGGGGTTTTTTTTTATATAATTTCAGGGCTAATTTTATGATAATTACAAGAGTTAGTTTTTATTAAGTGGACTTTAAGGTTATACATATTTTTTATTGAAATAAACCAAGTTTGAGTTTTACTAATTTTTATATTTTTAAGACTATTTTTTTAAATTCTAACTCTTACTCATTCATATTTCTTAAGAGTTATAAAATAATAACAAAAATCTTAATTTCAAAAATTTTCATAATAATAATTAACTTTCTCTCTAAGCAACACAAACATTAATGCAAGTATAAATTTAAAATTAAAATGTTACCATATATACCATGAAAAGGTGATAAAATTTTATCAAATAATACTGTGAAATAAACCTCAATTTTAAATATATTTATTAAATAAATTTAATTTAAATAAAATGGAGTTACTCGAATGTAATTGATTTATATTTGGTAACTTTATCATAGATACAGGTTCTATGCAATGTTAACTAATACTCAAAATATTCTAGAATACACCTGGTTCAATGTAAAATGACACACCAACGTAGATTATAGGCTTACATGTATAAATTTGCTTGGAGTTCCACAACACTTTTGTAAGAAATGAACTAGTTTTTTCCAATATTTTAATTGAAACTGTAAAAAGTTTGATGATATATTCATTCAAATAATAAAATAGTGGTATGGAAACGTGCAAAACTCTATTGTATCAGCTTTAGTTATGACATTGATATGGTATGCATATATCTGAATACAAAACGAATTGTTTAGTTATAAAAGTTGAACTCATGCATTTAAATATATATGATCAGGTCCCATGTTTTTTTAAAATTCATAGTTTAAGGTTTTGAAAAGTTCAGAGAGGATATCTTAATCGCAGAGATTACAAACCGGTTATTAGATTGCATAGACAGGTAATGTATGTGACTCACAAACGCGTATAAATCTGCTTATTTCTGTCCATATAATTTTCTAAGGAGCTAGTTCTGATGAATTAAATGACATTTTTCAATCAACTGTTTTGATCCAAATTAAAGTACTTTATCTCAGTTTTTAGTGTTACGTTTAAATATGTATAATTTTCATGATATTCCTATCCTTTACTATAAACTGCCATCACCAACTAACTACATAAAACATAACTCTACCTAACAAGTTTTTGATATGTGTCTCATTCTGTTTGTTAAAAAAATTTTACCTTTTGATAATATAATATGGGAAAGTAAAAAACAAATGCAGGCTTAACTAAACGACCAACATGCATATCCGTTAAAATTCCCTAAATTTATGACTGAAACTATAATTCCTTTGAAGAAAAAGTTAAATGCCCTTTAAAATTCTTAAAAAATACAAACAACTAAAGTATGTTTGTAATTTGAAAAATGCCTAAAAATGATCTAACCCACATGAAGATTCTAACAAATTCAACTTTAATTAGAATAATTTTTGTTATTAAATAATATTTTTCCAATTCAGTTCTTGATAAATTAGTAGTTTGACGATAAAATTCCTCAATATTTGTAAGTTTCTATTGGAAAATTATGATTATTGTTCGCAAATCATAGTAAAAACATCAATACCATTGACAAGATAGAAGCAGTTGTTATGAAAAAAGATTTTTTTTAAATGTATTTAGCTAATGTTATGTTGCATGAGTTATTAATTCTCTGTTTATTAACATACGATAACCTTTATCCTTCCACAAAAATTTATATTCATGCGTGAATGGTTTAAAAATAAGTTCGAAAATGTCCTTAGTTTTATTCGATAACAGTTTAAAATTCACTTAAATAGTTAAGAATTATCGAAGAATATTATTTTGGGATAAAATAAAGGCTAATTTTAGGAAAAATATTTAACCTCAATTTAATTTATTCAACTCATGACTCAAACTCCTAACGATTAGAATTCTAAGTCCTTATGAAAAAGTTTTTACACTTTGAGACTTTATAAAATAACACAATTTTCGTTAACATTCTAAAAATTTATGCAAGTTTCATTTTACTCTGCGTGAGAATGAAAAAAAAATAATGTTTTGAAGAATCAATTATGAGTATTTTCTTATAGTTCAATATTATTCAAAAGTCAGAAATAATTTCCTGTTAATCGGTAAATAGAATGCAATTATGATCACTGATTCTCCAAAACATTATTTTTTTTTTTCATTCTCACGCAGAGTAAAATGAAACTTGCATAAATTTTTAGAATATTAACGAAAATTGTGTTATTTTATAAAGTCTCAAAGTGTAAAAACTTTTTCATAAGGACTTAGAATTCTAATCGTTAGGAGTTTGAATCATGAGTTGAATAAATTAAATTGAAGTTAAATATTTTTCCTAAAATTAGCCTTTATTTTATCCCAAAATAATATTCTTCGATAATTCTTAACTATTTAAGTGAATTTTAAACTGTTATCGAATAAAACTAAGGACATTTTCGAACTTATTTTTAAACCATTCACGCATGAATATAAATTTTTGTGGAAGGATAAAGGTTATCGTATGTTAATAAACAGAGAATTAATAACTCATGCAACATAACATTAGCTAAATACATTTAAAAAAAATCTTTTTTCATAACAACTGCTTCTATCTTGTCAATGGTATTGATGTTTTTACTATGATTTGCGAACAATAATCATAATTTTCCAATAGAAACTTACAAATATTGAGGAATTTTATCGTCAAACTACTAATTTATCAAGAACTGAATTGGAAAAATATTATTTAATAACAAAAATTATTCTAATTAAAGTTGAATTTGTTAGAATCTTCATGTGGGTTAGATCATTTTTAGGCATTTTTCAAATTACAAACATACTTTAGTTGTTTGTATTTTTTAAGAATTTTAAAGGGCATTTAACTTTTTCTTCAAAGGAATTATAGTTTCAGTCATAAATTTAGGGAATTTTAACGGATATGCATGTTGGTCGTTTAGTTAAGCCTGCATTTGTTTTTTACTTTCCCATATTATATTATCAAAAGGTAAAATTTTTTTAACAAACAGAATGAGACACATATCAAAAACTTGTTAGGTAGAGTTATGTTTTATGTAGTTAGTTGGTGATGGCAGTTTATAGTAAAGGATAGGAATATCATGAAAATTATACATATTTAAACGTAACACTAAAAACTGAGATAAAGTACTTTAATTTGGATCAAAACAGTTGATTGAAAAATGTCATTTAATTCATCAGAACTAGCTCCTTAGAAAATTATATGGACAGAAATAAGCAGATTTATACGCGTTTGTGAGTCACATACATTACCTGTCTATGCAATCTAATAACCGGTTTGTAATCTCTGCGATTAAGATATCCTCTCTGAACTTTTCAAAACCTTAAACTATGAATTTTAAAAAAACATGGGACCTGATCATATATATTTAAATGCATGAGTTCAACTTTTATAACTAAACAATTCGTTTTGTATTCAGATATATGCATACCATATCAATGTCATAACTAAAGCTGATACAATAGAGTTTTGCACGTTTCCATACCACTATTTTATTATTTGAATGAATATATCATCAAACTTTTTACAGTTTCAATTAAAATATTGGAAAAAACTAGTTCATTTCTTACAAAAGTGTTGTGGAACTCCAAGCAAATTTATACATGTAAGCCTATAATCTACGTTGGTGTGTCATTTTACATTGAACCAGGTGTATTCTAGAATATTTTGAGTATTAGTTAACATTGCATAGAACCTGTATCTATGATAAAGTTACCAAATATAAATCAATTACATTCGAGTAACTCCATTTTATTTAAATTAAATTTATTTAATAAATATATTTAAAATTGAGGTTTATTTCACAGTATTATTTGATAAAATTTTATCACCTTTTCATGGTATATATGGTAACATTTTAATTTTAAATTTATACTTGCATTAATGTTTGTGTTGCTTAGAGAGAAAGTTAATTATTATTATGAAAATTTTTGAAATTAAGATTTTTGTTATTATTTTATAACTCTTAAGAAATATGAATGAGTAAGAGTTAGAATTTAAAAAAATAGTCTTAAAAATATAAAAATTAGTAAAACTCAAACTTGGTTTATTTCAATAAAAAATATGTATAACCTTAAAGTCCACTTAATAAAAACTAACTCTTGTAATTATCATAAAATTAGCCCTGAAATTATATAAAAAAAAACCCCACCTGAATCCTTAGAAACCCTACATTTTTATAATATGTTTAGATTAATCTATTTTTAGAAGTCGTACGAATATCTTTTGTCATAGAATGCTGGTTCAAACCCCACTTTTAATATTTATTTACGCTTATTTCATTTATTTTTCAAAGTTACATTACGAAATGTATGGTTTACTGATGGTTTCTTTACAAACAATTTAATTGTGATATAAAGTTATCTGTGCAAAATATGTTTATGTAAATAAAAAAATGTGTTTTTTCATATATTTTAAGTTTATTTAGAAATTTATAAGATAATTTCTATTTATAAGTTCTCTACTAGAAAAAATTATCTGCAAAGAAATAAAAAAAAAAGTCTTAGAACATGCTTTAATGATTATTAGTAATGACCATGAGAAAAAAGTAATATTTTTAATTACTAAACTAACTCCAATCCTTAAACCTACATCATTCGTATAAACCTCTCTTATATCGAAACAATTCAACTGATGTCACATAAACCTATCCAATATCAAAAGTGAAATAGCTATCAGCAGTGAAAACAACCCAACTTGTGTTCAATTATTACCTGTTATGTATAACGAGATAATGAATTCGAATAATGATTCATTGTCATAAGGACGATTCGACTCTTACTGTACTTTAGTATGTAAGCAGACATTGAGTTGCTGAACTGTTTGAAAAGCTTTTTATTATTAATGCATACTAAAAAATAATAATTTTTAATTAATTATACTTTGATATATTAATGCTATATTTTAAAATAAAATCTGAATGCACATTAAATCTATGTTTAATTATTAACGTAGTAAGTTAAATAAATTGTGTATAATTCCCATTGAAAAGTCGTTAATATATTATTTTCTTAGTTAAATGTGTGATTTTATGAATATTCATGTTGTATAAATAATTTTGATTTAATAAGGCATTAAAGTATATTTTATTTACAACTTTGTTCTCTCTAGGTGTTTTAACAACTTGATATTTAGAATAAGTTGACATTTAACATAAATACTAATAAAACTCAAATACTTTATAATATTTTATTAAATTTTTTATCTATAGTTAATAACCGTGTAGAAAAATTTCATCATCTGGGTAATATTCAAGACTTTCATCCAGTACTTTTATATATTATTCATAATCAACATATATACTATTGGACGATACTTAGTGTATCAATTTTTACTGTAAAAATGTCTACTATTTAAAAGTAATTAAATCATTATAATTGTAGTTATGAAGATTTTTTTCCCTGATTAGATTGCGAAATTTCAATTTTAGACTGTTATCATCTACTACAAGCAGATTTTTCGAATTACTTTCTTTAAACCTCTCGCGTAAGAATACAAAGTTTTTTGTTGTGTAGGAATACTGTGTAATTAGATCATCGTAGGATATCGTATAATTGTTAATGCTGCATCTTAACAATATAGATATAACAAATAAGTTTAGCGGAAATTTGTAAGACTATGTCTATAAGGTTCATAAGCTACATCATAGAAAATACAATATTTGAAAATAAAATAACATAGTAATTTCTGTAACAATAATTTGCTAAAAAACCATTCCATTTTAAAATAATTTGACTAGTTTAAGGAAAAATTTGTTAATCGTCTAACTACTTCTCCACCAAGCAAGGTATCATAAAACCATTACATACTTATTTAGAACTTAAAATTTAGAATGCAGATGTGAAATACAGGGTAAAATTATACTTTTTTTAAAAAAATTTAAACTAACAGCAAAAATTTCTTAAATCACAAAAGTTTTTTAAATCAGAAAAAAAAATTCCTGCAATAAAACTTCCACCGTCTATTTATGTGTACTATAGAAATATATTCGCTTTTATTTTAGTCGAGGGAAAAATTGTATTATTAGTGGAAAAGTGTCCATAACTTACGGGCGCTGTAAACAATTAAGTTATTTTTCTTCTTAACAGTCTTTGCTGTAGAATGATATGTAAAATAGCTTAAACAAATTTGGCTAAATGTAAACTCATTGAACATATTTAAAGTTTTTTTTTTTTTAATTTTAAAGTGCAATGTTTGCCAATGTTTGCAAATTCCTTTTGGGAATGTTAAATTAACTAACATAATATCCGCTTATTGCATATATCAAGATTATTAAAAAAAGCTTTAGCGAAGTAAATCTACTGAATATTTTAACAATTTTTAATGTTTTGACTTAGTATTATCTAAGAGTTTGTGCTTTTAAAAAGAAAAATTAAGTTTTAAAAAGTGTGTTCCATTTTTTGTTTTAATACATGTAGTTTTACAGTTAATTAGTGAATTCTCCTCTTTAACTAAAATGAAATTCTATTATTTCACGTGTAATGTTTACTTGCTTTAAACTTATTTCTTAGTTTCAAAATTTCTTTTTGTGTAATTTTAAAAAATATATATATAATTTGCAATTTTTATGTCAGTAAATATCCTTTACTAAAAAATAAACTCAAATGCTTCGCAAAAGTATAAATAACACCAAATTTGTTAAACATGTAATTCTGATTCTAAAACCATATTTTTGTTATTCTGATCAGCATAAATATTTACCTTCGATAATAAAATGGAACAGTAACAAATGTTAAACAAGGATATTTAAAAATGTATTTTTATAATTAAGAAAATAACTAGATAAAATTAAACATTTGAAGGGGAAAAAAGCCAAGTGCTTCGAAATCCTAAGAAATTCATAAGAAATTCAAATAACTTTTTATTATCAGACCTCTAGTATCCTTCGCAAAACTCATTATATATTATTTGACTTTTATTTAAAAGCTTTGCAAAAAATTTACTTATTGTTATGGTGAATAGGAATTACTTGATGAGTAGGGAGGCAGGATATATCTAAATAAGCAAGATAAGGAAACAGGAGAGTAAATCAATGTAATATAGTCAAGTAGTCTAGAAATCAACTTGCTATAATGAGTATGTCATAGTATTTCAACAAATATTCCGAAGTTTTCAATGCGTCTTCTTTAATCTAGTTAAAATCTTAGAGATTATATGAGACATCAAAACCACTATATTATCTTACCTAACAAAATTCTCGAAACAGTTGCAACTAATCCTGCTATAAATTTGGAAAAATAATCTATTTCTGACTTACACGACAAAGTGGAATTCAATTTACTGTATATTTTGTGAACTTGATTGTGATCATAGATTTTTTTACAATAATTAATGTACCATCCTTTTACATGATGTGAAACATATTTTTGCACTTCAGAAGAAATTTTATGTTAGAAGAATGTTAGTGTTTATTCCATGTATATATAAATTTAGTATTAATCAATGGTTGATGTCTCTTAAAAATTTTGTATTTTTTGCGGTTTGAAAATAAGATAAAAAAAATAAGATAAAGTTTAAAAGTAATAACTTTAAATACATTTAAAATAACTTCAACATTAAAAAAATTAAGTTTTGAATTTATGAATTTTATATAATGGAAATATTTACATCTTTATTACTTTTTTCATAGGTGTAAATAATAATTTTTAAATATTTTTAAGACTTTAATACATAATTACTAAAATAGAGAAATGATTACAATACATCTTTATAATAACAAGACATTTTCTAATTAACGTAAAAAATGTCACACTAAACTTCCCCTTATTACTGTTAGAAAAAAAAATAAGTTCTCAATCAACAATTTCTAATAACTATTCTTTACATTTAGCATCGTCACAAAAACCTATTCTAAATCCCACATAAACCTACCCTATAACGATTCAAGTCAACTCATGTCATAAGACCTACGTCATATAAACCCATTCTATAACGAAACTAAAACAACTCAACTCCACTGACGTAACCACCATTCGATCCATTGATATTGGCACCCGAAAAAAAAAACCCCTAACCTTAGAAAAGTATCTTTAACGCATGACGTCACACTTCCCAAAAAGTACAACTCAACTCCAGTGACGTCACTCCCAAAAACCACCGTGTTCATACATGATCTCTGGGGGCGTGGCTACCTTCCATCTGGAGCGCGCCAGGCTTTGGTTGCGCCAGGCATGGATTGCACCAAGTGCACCAGCCTGGCTTGCAGCCTCATTTTACTACTACTATTATGATTTTTTTTGTTACTTATTGAGATTAAAATCCATCAGTTTTAATAAGATGCAACGTGGAACTTGATTCTACTCAAGACGACTGACTTATACCTTTTCCTGGTACATTAAAAGATGTAGAATTTCGAATAACAGCTTAAATTTCTTCAAAAATGATTGATTTTTCTCGAAATATGCATATTAAAATTCCATGAAACCCTGTGACTGAAAACGGCATCTGACGTAACATGACATGTTCTTGGCGAATTTTCTAAAAACAGCTATCTACAGTTGCATATATTTCATTAAAATAAAATAAACATGCAATTTTTTTAAACCTTCTGCCGAGAAGAACAAATTGCTAATTTGAACCAGTTTTTGGAAATACTACACTCTTAAAACAAAAGAGTGAATTCCACTCCAGTTGGAGAAGTGCATTTTCGACACTGGAAAGGAGTGAATATTATCTCAGACTGAGTTAAAAACACTTGTTTGGAGTGATCCTGTCGGAGATTTAACACACAAAGGATCCACTCCAAAAGGAGAAGTGCATTTTCCAGATTGGAGGAGTGAAAAGCAATCAGACTGAGTTAAAATCGCTCGTCCGTTTTAAGAGTGTAGGTTAGAACAGATAGTTCTTGGTTGTTTAGTTTAAAATCCTACCAGAGAGCGCCTTTGATTATTCAGTTGAGTTTAAATTATTGTAGCACTAGAGCTACACGAGGGCTATTGGCGACGGATGTCACGATTTAGAACCACAGTCTAGGGACGAGCCGACACATAAGTAGGCACCCAATGCAACAGTTAAGGGCGACATCGTACGCAGCGTTGGGACTTTGGAGTGTAATTAACGTGCACTCCCTTTCTACGGGGTATTATTCGTCATGACATTTTTGGCTGCACGTGCTGTTTATAGGTCGGCAGTTATTTTGGCGATGCCCGGACCCGAACCTGGGACCTTCCGCATGCTAGGCGGATGCCTAACCGACTGGGCTCCCCAGCACGTGACTTTGTACGACTCGTTGCCTCACTCTTAAAACAAACGAGCGATTTTTAACTCAGTCTGAGTTAATTTTCACACCTCCAGTCTTGAAAATGCACTTCCCCGAAAGGAGTGGATCTTTGTGTGTTAAACCTCCTACAGGATCACTCCAAACGAGTGACTTTAACTCAGTCTGAGTTAATATTCACTCCTTTCCAGTGTCGAAAATGCACTTCTCGTACTGGAGTGGATTTCACTCTTTTGTTTTTAGAGTGTAGCTCGCAGCTTGAGTCTTTAAGAGAAAGTTAATTCATACAATTAGAATACCATCAGGGGGTTAAAAATATACCATGAGTGAAAATCTGCTCTTCCAAAAAGACCTGCTCAGCAATTCTTTCAAAATCAATTTTCCAGCCGAGTTGCCCCAACATTTCAAAAATGACCCTCCGCTTTCTTAAACACTTAACTATTGGAGTTACATCTACCAAATTTTAGGATAATATTCCTTTTATTCTGAAGGCGTCATTTAACTATTCTAGATCTGCTGAATACTTCTAACAAACGTCAATTCTCTCATCAAACAGCGTATGTTTTTTTGTGTTTATGAAACTGACAATTTGGTAGAGCTATGATATAATGGCAGATTGAATTTTGGCATTGGCGGCTTTTAGCGAAGTTACAAATTTAACGTAGGGTAGCAATTCCCATTTAGTTGTATGGGTTAGGGTAAGTTTGAATTATCGTCGCACTAAGAACTAAAAACGAGGGTTTTTGGCCACGGGCGTCTTAATTCGAAGCTACAGTCAAATGACGAGCTGAGCTGACACATGAGTAGGCACCCAATGCAACTTTTAAGGGCAATATTGTACAGCATTTTGAAAAATATTTAACTTGCACTTCCACCACACAGGGTATTATTCGGGATACGGAACATGTTTGGCTGCATTTACCTTTTATAAGGTCGGCAGTTACTTTGACAATGCCCGGGCCTAAATCTGGGACCCATTGCATTCAAGGCGAGGCGAATGCCTTTAACAACTGGGCTCCCCATTCCTGTCGAGTAATCGAGCTGGGGAGCCCAGTCGGTTAAGCACTCTCTTAGCATGCAGAAGGTCCCAGGTTCGGGCATCGCCAAAACAGCTGCCGACCTATAAACGGCCCGTGCAGCCAAAAATGTCTGACAAATTACACCCCGTGTAAGGGAGTGCACGTTATATATCCTTCGAAGTCCTAACGCTGCGTACGATGTCGCCCTTAACAGTTGCGTTGGGTGCCTATTCAGGTGTTGGCTTGTCACCTGACTGTGGTTCTAAATTACGACGCCCGTCGCCAATCGCCTTCATGTAGCTCTATTGTGACGATTTTCAAAACCTAACCTAACTTGTCGAGTAATCGAATATAGAGTGGGATGTTTAACCCATTTTGGGCATTTTTGGACTTAGGAGGGCAAATAGAAGCTGGAAAATTATATCATAGCTTTTATAAATTAAGTCAGTTACACATATTTGTTAAATGCCTCCTCTTTTGGACGAATTGTCAATAAAAATGGTCCTTTAATCTCCCATCATCCAAATTCATAGCATAATAATACTAGAAATTAATTGCAAATTTTTTTAGTGATATTTCATAGCATTTATATTAAACAATTTTTTTAATTTGAGATAATTACCGTGGAACCAGTGTACAGTATTATTAATAAATCATTTAAATTAAAATTTTATAAACTGTTTTTTACCAAGTAAGTTACAAATATTACAAAGAAAACTTATTAATATTAAGCTAATACAATTAAACAATAAGAAAATGGAGGTTTTTTTTAATGTAAGAAAAATCCATATATTTAAAAAAAAAATTCCTCATGGCTACATAAGAGCTTGCTAGATACATTAGTAAATGAATATTATTATTACTTTCAATTTAAAAATAATTTACTGCTTCAATACTAAGCAACTTAGTACTGGTAAGTTTAAATGGATTATTGCTGGCGCCAAAGTCAAGAGAAGCAGATATTGTTTCGGTCCTACTAACTAATAATTTATTAAAGTTGTAATACAGAGGGCTTTAAGTGATATTGGGTGAACCTTGAGCACATTACAGAAGTTGCTTCTTCGTATCTCACACCTGACTAACTCTTCCACTTCATTTATTTCTCGTGCATTTAATTTAAACTTATCAATATTCGGAAGTTGTTCAGCAAAGTAACTAATGCTCTTCAATGCAGGCAAGGACTGGCGGTGGAATTTGTTCACGACAGATTGGGTGCAGAGATCCACATCTTTCAGAACACTTTTCTTCAGAATTGAATCTCGGAATATAAGCACATACTCATTTTCCTGAAAAAATAGCCCTTGTTGTACAAATAACCTGATATCTTCAAGGGTCAACATCATTCGCTTAATACCTAAGCTAAGAGCTGTTTCGCTATCATTGTCCCTTATAGTATAGTCTGCCCCTGCCTCCAACATCTCCTTCAGGACACCTCTGCATCCCATCATGTAGCAAGCCAAGTGCAAGGGTGTCTGACCATCTTCATCTTGAGGGTTGAGGTTCAGTCCCTCTACACCCAACAGCATCCGGACCATTCGGTTGCGACCACGATCAGCCGCCCAGTGCAGGGCAGTACGGTTGTCTGCATCTCTTCGGTTGGGGTCGGCCCCTGCTCTGAGGAGGATCTGTGCACAATCTTCGAATCCTGTGTCTGCGAATGCTGACATCATTAGAGGAGTGCCCCCCGAATCCGTCTCGGCATTTATGTCGACTTCTTCTTCAAGGCTGAGGATATGCTGGACTGTGTCCGCCCAACCATTGCCAGAGGCGCAATGGAGCAGAGAGAAGCCTAACTCACCGGCAACGTTCACTTGGGCTCCATGGTGAAGGAGGAGGTCGGTGACATCTTTTCTCTGTGAAACTGCAGCAACAAACACTGGTGTGGAACCGTTACGATCCACAGCGTTGATGTCACACTTGCTGCTGATGAGCAATTGAACAACATTGTACTGTCCACATCTGGCTGCCACATGCAGAGGGGTCTGTCCCTCGTCGTCGCGGCTGTCCACGGATAAGCCCTCTTCGACGAGTTGCCTCACCGTTTCCTGGTCGCCTAATTTGACCGCATTGTGCATTGCGAACTTATCCATATTTTTGGTTTAGAAAATGGACAAACAGGAGATATTATGTCCGTTTAATAAGAGAATCAAAAGTTAGGGTGTCATAATAATAAAATATGTAAGCTACTTCTTATGAGTACAATAATATAGATTTCAAACAATTATATGGAGAAGCAGAATCGAAATTCGAAATTGCACAAGTATCAAAACAAACAAGCAGATTTTTGCAGTTAAAGTTAATTTTTTGAGACTAGAGTTTATTATAATGCAATGTTTCAAATGACGTACCCTCTTGTTTCATTTTTATCAATACTACTACATTTCATTGGTTACTTCGGTTTCACGTGCAAAAATTTCATTGGTTGCTTTGTTTTTACTCTCAAAATGGCGGCTATAGTAAGATCAAAATAATTGTTTTCTTGTTTCTTCAATGAGTGATTTTTTAAAAAAGTAAAACTTTAAACAACCAACGGCACAGCAAGCAGTTGACATTTAAAAAAATTGAGTAAAATAGGGACACGAAAGGGAGCTTTACCATACAATAGGTCCGGTATGGCTGATTTTTAACCTACCATTTCTTTTTTTTTAATTCGAAAGAATTTAAAAAATGAAAAAGTCGGTATATTGACATGCGGTCGATGTCCGTCTGTTCGGCCTCCCCCCCCCCTTCCAATATAAAAAATATTTTTTTATTAGAAAGGTATGGCCTCATGACACCCTAGTTTCATACTTTTTGTCCGTCTCTCTGTACGATCGGATCGGACGGATCTACTATTTGTTGACGAATTTCCCATTGAATTATCATTGAAATTCAATTTCGAGTCATTTAAATCGCTGTGGCAAACTACAAATGCTACAGACAAGCGATATACGTCAAAAAATTCAACGCATCAGAATTAGAATACTACATTGAAAATTTCAGAAAAGAATTCGAATTCTAAGTACTTCAATTATTAAAAAAAATTAATGCTCATTAAAAAAAGCATAAGAAGGCATTTTTATTAGAATTAAATCACCATTGCCATCGCAGCAATCGCTCGAGAAACTTATTCTTTTAGACAATAAATTAAAATACCATTTATTATTTAAGTAAAAAAAAAATCGAAACTCTCGTTTTTACAACTTTTTTGCTGCTTCTTAGCTCTTTAACTGTTTGTCGTAGGGAAACACTTTTGATACCGATTTTGAAGAAAATTTTGTTTTATTCAACTTTGTGTCGAAAAATTCTATTTAAAAAATGCTTAAGAAAAAAGTTATAGGCCAAAAACTAAAACATGGGTGAAATTTTTTGATGGAAAAAGCAATAGAACGAGGATGACGAAAACTCACATTTATTACTTACTAGGGATACCACAGAACATATAAAAAAATCAGCTATACCGGACCTTTTGTATGGTAAAACTAATATACTCACTGGACTATTCACAGGTAAAATTTAATTAGTTATGGATACTTTTAATAATTATGTTCGAGGGAATTTATTCTAAAACCTCTTTTATGCTGAAGAGTCATCTTCATGATTAAGGGGTCATAGGAGTCTTAAAAATGTGCAAAGAAGGTACTACAAAGCATAGTTTGATCTTTCATGTAATTTTTTTAACTGCTCAATATATAAGTATAATTTTTTATATGTACGAATTCTACAAGATTTAATTAATATAAAACAAATTTCAAAATTTATGAAACTTTAGCCAAACTAAAATAAATTATGTTAAACATAAAGCTATTTGAACACATTGGGATTAGGCTTGCACGGCAAATTTTGAGGTCAAAATTGAAAAAATGACCAAGAAAATGACTTATGAATATTTCATGCTGTTATGGCTGTCCAATTTTTAAAGTATTTTTATTTTAGAAAAAAGACAATGAAACATTACAATAACATAAACTTGTTAAAAAAAAGTCAGAACATATGAATCGGTGTGAAGTGGTTTCTGCACTCACTGATTCATATATTTGTAAGAAAAGTCATTTGGAGTCAATATTTGAAAAATTATCTATGTATTGTTTATTTTATGTTTTTAGACAAAAATAAAATAATCAGTTTTGAAAAATTAAACCAATTTGTATAGTTTTTTTTTATTTTAGGAAGAAGACAATGAAGCATTACAGAGAACAATTGTTGGAATTTCACATCAAAAATGCACCAAGCTATAAAAATCTAGTAAAAGTTTATCATCAAATTCTTTAGATCATTTGCAAGCAGTTATAATAGGCTTTGTATAAAATTTATCAACTACAATTTTAGAATTTAAGTTTTACAAGCATATATTTTTTAAAAAGTTTACCATGATACATACAATTTTAAAAATGCATATAGCCTAAAATTTTATTTCATTAGTTTAACTTTACATGTTATTTTTCAAGTAGTAATTAAAGAAACAGTATGCCTGTATGAATTTATAAACAATTTAGACCTTTATATAACAAACAATTCTATGTTTAATATAAAATACAGAGTATAATTTATTTAGCAAATTTTACAAATTGCAATTTTAATACTTTTTGTCACAAATAAATTTATCAAAATTATTGAAGCATAAATTTTAAGAAGTTTTTTAATAAAAATTTTAGACTTGTATTTCTCAACATTTATAATTCTGCATATTTGTTTCAACCTTTTGAATATTTAATATACTTTTAGTCTCACTTTAAATGCATTTGGCATTGTTTTCATAATACTGTGCAACATTTTATTCCAAATACACTTTTCTAAATGCATAAGTTTACACACATAATACTAATTCTAATAGTGTCGACACATTATAATGCTAAAAACTATACCTAAAAGGTATATAAAGAAAATATTTATACAATGAACATTTAATAATGTATGATTTTTTTTAAATAATGGTTTTCTAAGATTTGGAGTAAACTTAAAGGTTTTACAAACACCAATAAAATTTTTTTAAAACAAATCTGAAGAATCGGCATTATAAAAAAAACACTTAGAGGTGAAATAAGTTTACTATGCAAAGTTTAAAAAATACATAAATAATTTAAAATTAATGCATTAAATTTTTAATATATATCCTTCTGAATTAAAGTTTTAAATGTAAGTCCAATGTAATATATACATATATTTTTCAATAAATAGTCGATATTGTTAATTCTAATTTCAGCTTCAAAATGTGCTTTTGTTCAGCAGTTTTCCATAAATAATAGATTTCATTCACAACTTCGCTTCAATTAAGCACATGATTATGCTACAGTCATACCCTTTTAACGTGAACTTGAAGAGATCACTAAAACATTTCGCGTTAACCAAATTTCATGTTAACTGTCAAGAATATTTTTTTACATTGAACATGTGAATAGCTTTAAAAAATATATAACATCAAAAATTGTTCTAATTCTATAATGTAATACACAATTAATGCATGTATACAATTAGTAATTCAATCAAAAACATTCATTTGAAGTAATACATACTTACGATAGAAAGGTGGAAAATTTGTAAGGAATAGGAATTAAGAACAATGAATAGTTACAAAATGCAAAAGCATTGGGTTAAAACAGATGAATCATGGGACGTAGTGATTTTCTCAGAAGTAGAGGACAATTTATTTTTATAATCTTCGTTGGCATTTTTTTTTTCATGTTTTGTTTCATTTGCTTTTTAAAACTGAATTACTACGGGAAAAAAAGCCAAATTCGGATTTATTTGTTTGGATTAAGAGGGATTTAGCATACAGCGATTTCAGATTAGCAGTTTCTTTAGCATTAGCTCAAAGCTTAACAGGCCAGGGAAATGCTCTCAGTTCACCTTAAGCAAAACTTGGTGCTAAACTAGTTTGTGTTAACAAGGTTCGACTGTACTACACAATTCCATAAACCCTGTCATATATTTACTAAAATTTAGAAGATAGATAATTGAAAATTAATTTATCAGTGTGTGAAAAATTTCAAAATTAAAAATGATTAAATTGCATTTATGAAAAAAGACCAATATCAGTGTCTATTAAGCTGAATAATAATAAAAATATATATATCAGAAATTCAGTCATGCAATAGAATCAGTTACAGAGAGTAGAACTGAATAACATACTTAGATGAATACAACTCATGTATGCACCATATTATATGCTAAAAATACAGTTTTCACTAAGACAGTAACATTTGAGATTCTTTTTCTTTTAAATTCTTCTCACAGTACAGAAAAGACTTCAGATTTAAGCAGTCCAGTTTGGCACAAGATATAACTTGAAATTTATCATTCTGCACAGTACAACTAAGCTATAGGGTAAGGTATGCTCATTGGCGACTTTTGATGATGGTAAATTCAATTGGACAAATACGCCAATGAAGGGGTCGGATCCTATAATCTTAGTTATGCTTGGGAGAATGTTTTGCAACTATAATTCTGTTTAAATAACCAAAAGTATTCATTTACATAAGACACATAATGATACAATTTTTATACATCAGATCATATAAATAATTTAAATGTTTTTCAATTATGAATAGATTTCATATATTGTTTTAAACAAAACATTTTTATACATAAAATTAAAAATTGATTAATTGTAAAATTCGACAAAAAACAAGCATTATTGTTAATTAAAAGCAATAACTATGCCTTCAAATTAAAAAATCGGAATACATAAGTATTCAACTTATTAGGCTGAATTAAAAAAAAGTTTACGAGATTGGCATAAGCACAAGGAATAGTAAAAGCTAATAAATGGTAATAGAAACATTTATTGAAGATAATCATGTTACTTTAATACTAAAGAATTATGAAATAAAAAAAATCTAGAAAAATAAATATTTCTTAGTCATACATAAAATGTATTATTCAAACATAGAAAAATAAAACCTAAACAAATATAAAATAAACCAGTTCATACAATTAACAAAAAAATATGTATATACTAAAAAAAAATTACATTTTCAATTCTGATAAATACAGAATCACAAAAAGGTTTCTGCTTATGTTTTGTACAGAATGAAAATACTACTTTTCTACACAAGATGGTTGCAATAATATAACATGCTTTGTCATCATAAAATAAATTACCACAAGCTGCACACTGAAGCAAATACAGCAACCCCTCATTATATTGCGGTTTACAGGAGACAAGCAAAAAAACGCGATATAATCCAATTATATAACGAGCGACTTGATAAAAACTATATTTTTGATTTTTTTTATACTCTCAACAAAGTTTTTTAACTTAAGCTCAGTATGCATTTAAAAGATAAAACTAAATTATGTTAAATAATATAACTCCTTTAAAAAATCAGAAAGGACTTATTATTATTAATTACTAAACTATAAACGTTACACACTAATGCACAGGTAATACTATGCATATTTCACTCATATTTTCGTAAAATATCCATCGAAAGCTATCTGTTTTGATTTTTCTCTCCTATATCGTGACCTGTTGGCTATCTTGACCGTGTGTCTTATGTTGATTTTAAAGAAAGTGCATATGTATTGGAAAAAATTGGGAGACACAATACAAGGCGCGATATATCCGAAAGCACGATGTAACGAGGAGCGATATAGCGAGGGGTTACTGTAACATCAATTATGTCGAACACAAATTTTAAAATTGGAAATTGCTTCTAGCCAGCTAGAGCAAAATGTGAACATCTACGAATGTGTGACTCCTTTCCTTGCCACAAGCATATTCAACACTCCGCTCTTTTTAATGTACTCCACAGCTTTGTCATGCGTAACCATGGTGAAATCATATCCATTCACCTAGATAGAAGAAAATTTAGCTAAAGTGATGTTAACTCATATGGTTAGGTATGAATTATCGTCGCACTAGAGCCACATGAGGGCTATTGGCGATGGACATCGTATTTTAGAACCACAGTCAAGTGGCAAGCCAACACATGAATAGGCACCTAACGCAACTATTAAGGGCGGCATCGTATGCAGCATTAGGACTTTGAAGAATATTTAATGTGTACTCCCTTACACAGGATTGGATATTATTCGTCGGACATTTTTGGCTGCAAGGGCCATTTATAGGCGTGCAGTTGTTTTGGCGATGCCTGGACCTGAACCTGGGACCTTTCGCATGCTTGGCCAATGCCTAACCAACTGGACTCCCCAGCCCTGTTAAACCCATATGTCTGTTTAAGTCGTCTTTTTCTCTAACCCCTTAATGATTGAATAATATTTAAGAAAACGGTCCCAAAAGTTCCTATTTTATTATCTCTGAAAGATATATAAAAATATAGGGCATGTATACAATTTTCTTTGCAAAAAAGGTCACATTTCTTTAATGGTATGTAACTGCAATGCTTTAACACACATTGAATGAAATGCCCCTTATTTTAAGTGTGTATTTATTTAAAAGGCAAATATCATCAATGTATAAGTGTGCAATCAAACTTACATCCAAACTTCAATAAATTTACCCTTCTCCGGTTTAGTAGATTTTTGTTTAACAGGCCCGTGGTTTTATTTCAGCCGGTAAGAGGCTGTCTACTGTACATTAATAAAAAAAATATGATATGTCCACATTTAGATTACTTTAAGTAATTTAAGTACACAAATTTTAAAAATATTACTAGAATAAATTATTAAATAAAAAGTTAACAGTTAAAAGATGTTCATAAAATATAATACCCCCCTTTCAGCTAGTGCGGCTGTTGAAACGTTATGTTCTGGTGGTTTGTGTCTCTAACCCAATCGTAGCTGAGTAAGCGACTAAAATTTTGAGATGCAGCCTTTTTTCTATCACATCAAGTGGATTTTCAGATAACTGTATAATAAAGTTTATTTTTAAAAAAAAAATCATTTAGTCATTTATACTTTATTTTTCAAAACATTTGTTAATATGAAATCTTGTCGTAAAAAGTAATCTTAAAAGTAATTGTAATTTGTTACTTTTTGAAATTAGTAATTTTACAGGTAATTAGTTACTTTTTATGAAAAGTAATTGTAACGAGTTATTACATTTAAACAAGTAACGGCCCAGCCCTGTAAAAGTTATGTAAAATACAAATGACGATGTTTAAAAATACCCACCTGCAAGATTTTATCATGGATTTTCAAGCCACATCTTTGTGCTGGACTATTTTCATAAACTTCTGTCACATAGATACCCTATCGAAAACAAATAAAAGTTGAATACGTTAGTATGTAAAGGAAATCTAAATAAATCTACACGTTTGGCTTCTATGGAAACTCAAAGCAGTAATTTTAAAGTTTCAAAAAGTAAAAAAATATATTTATGGTCTCACACTAATAACTGTTGCAAATATGATGATGAGAGTGTGTCGTCACATTTTCAAACAAAAAATTAATTTTAATTAAATGCTATCACAATAAGTTGTATTTGGTTAAAAGTTAGTTTTTACTTACTGCCCAAGTAACTTGATGAATGTTTTTTTGTAAATATGCCAATTTTATATAGATTATTACAATCTGATTTTCCTCATTAGGGGTGAGTTTGATCATTTGCAGTATCCCACTATACGACTTAATGTCATACACTTTTACTGATTAACAGGTAATTACATTGCTAAAAACAATTAGGGGAATGCATGGTTTAAAACATTTCGCCCCCTATGATTCCATTTGGTATTATCAGCTTCCGATTTTTTGCCTCACTAAGTTGTGTTTGTTTACTTGTCTACTTTTTCTACTTTTTCTACTTGTTTATCGTTAGATGAAAACATCATGTCTTTTGAAGAATTAAATAATGTTTGTTTTAATTGAATGAAAATATGAAAAACATGGTAAAATAAAATTCACTCCAAAAAACTTTTCTGAAATAAATTGACCCTAAATTCTTCACACTTGCATTCTTAGAAGTCAAAAATTATATTTTACCTTTTTTTACAATTAAAATTTTGAAAAAATTATTGTTAGAATTTATTCAAAAATTATGATTCCGATTTTTTCCCCTTAAATTTTAGTTAAAAAAATTAAGATATGTTTCCCTGTTTTTTTACCATTTCAATCTGGATGCATAAGGAAGCTATTTCACAAATTTTGGATTTTTATAATAAAAAATACGAAGTTGGAACTGGAAGGGTAATCAAACATACGCAAAGTGCTCCCCTAATTGTTTTGAGCGGTGTATGATAAAGTTGGTTCGATAAATCTGTTGCAGGCATGCAAACAGCAGTATCTAGACTAACGACTTATACCATTCTTTCAAACACTTAATAACTTATAATGTATAAGAAATTATACAGAAAACTGATTATTTGAGAGCAAAAATGGTCCAAATCATTTAGGGGTAACTGCAGTTTACCTGCAAGTGGCAGAAATAGTTTTAATTATCCTCGCACTAGAGGGCTATTGACGTTGTAATTTAGAACCACAGTCAGGTGATGAAATTGACACCTGAATCAGTACCCAAAGCAAGTTAAGGGCAACATCCTATACAGCGTCGGGACTTTGGAGAGTATTTAATATGCACTCCATCCATGCAGGGTATTATTCATTGGACATTTTTGACTGCATGGGCTATTTATAGGTCGACCGTTAATTTGGCCATGCCTGGACCCAAACCTGGGACCTTCCACATGCAAGGCAAACACTTTAACCAACTGGGTTAGGTTAGGTTTGAATGATCGTAGCACTAGAGCTACACGAGGGCTAGTGGCGTATTTTAGAACCACAGCCAGGTGACGAGCCAACACCTGAATAGGCACCCAACACAACCGTTAAGGGCAACATCGTACGCAGTGTTAGGACTTTTGAAGGATATTTAATTTTATTTTTTTAAAGGATATTTTTAATTATTAAGGAGTTATTAACGTGCACTCCCTTACACAGGGTATTATTCGTCGGACATTTTTGACTGCACGGGCCGTTTATAGGTCGGCAGCTATTTTGGCGATGCCTGGACCCCAACCTGGGACCTTCCGGATGCTAAGCGAGTGCTTAACCAACTGGGCTCCCCAGCCCCTCCTTAACGGACTGGGTGTGGCAGAAATAAGTTGTAGAATATACTAACAGAGTCTTTGTATCCCTGAGGACTTTTATGGAAGTCCTGGTCAATTCCACCACCAATCTTGAATCCGCAGTTTTGTACCTCGCGACCTTGTGCATCTACAACAGTCTCCTTAGTCAGTTTGATAGGAATCTAAAACAAATAAATTAAATTTACATAAAAAAAACACCGTTTTACACACCCTCTGAGGTAGACACAATTTGATCAAAGTGTAAGCTTGCTTTCACTGCATGAGATTAAATTTGGAAATTTTAACTTTAAAATTTAATTTCTTCAAATTGTTTAAAATTTAATTTCTGTGGCAGATGGTTATAAATAACTGTTCTACACTTTAAATTTTAATAAACTTAATGAAATTAAAAAAAAAAATTTAAATAATAAGTGTTGCTGGAAAACCTGACAGTCTGGTGAGAGGTTTATACATCGGTATATTAATGCACAGTAAAGTCTGGATTAGAAAACTATGTCATAATCATTCACTTTGCAAATAGTTAAATGCCTGCATTGTGGAAAAAATGGATCTTGGAGTTTGTTATATAATACAAGGGCTGTTTTTTTTTTTCAACCTCCAATTGGCTGTAACAAAAAGACGGGTCAAAATACAAAAAAAGTTTTTTTTACCAAAAGTAATGTACAATAGTGCTTGATTCTCCACATAATCACCTTGAGGATTAAGGCATTTGTCATACCTTTAAACAAGCTTTGAAATACCCGCTTCATAAAATGTAACCACAGAGGGAAAGTTGTGAGGGTTGCGTTTAAAAAAAGTAATTTTGGAAGCTTCACATCAACTTTTTTCGGTCCTCCAAGCCACTGCTAGTCTATAATTCACTTATATTGGACCTTTGAGCTACCCTTAGCCAAAACACTTGTTCAACTCGCTGAACAATACTGTCTGTAGAGACAGACTTGCTTCCTTGGTCCCCTTCTTCATGTATATCGGTATTGTTCAGCGAGTTGACCAAGTGTTTAGGGAAACTCGAAGGTTTACCATAAGTGAATTTTTGAAAAGCATAGTGGCTTGTATTGCAGCGCTTTCAAGTTGACATGGAGCTCAAAGAAACTGTCACAATTCCCTTCAAATCATTGGCGGCTACATTTTATGAAGAAGGTATTTCAAAGCTTGTTTACAGATACAACAAATGCTTTAATCGTCAAGGTGATTGTATAGAGGAATAAGCAGCATTGTACATTACTTTTGGTTAAAAAAAATCTTTCTACATTTTGACCCATCTTTTTGCTACAGCCCATCGGAGGTTGGAAAAAACAGCCCTCGTAGAATTTTAAAATACAGTTGAACTTTGTTAGCACTGCTAATATTCAGGGGTGAAAGTGGCCAAAATCAAAAAAGAGGAAATCACGCGAGTAACAATAATATAGGGTTTCTGCCAAAACGGACAGTCCCAAATTCATGACTTTCCGTGTCTAAGTTAACAGTTTTTCATGACTATATAAATAGCATCTCAAATAAAAAAATAAAAAATTCAAATTGAAACAACTCGAAAGTTAACAACACAAACATAGTAAACATTTTATAGTGTTTGTGTAGACAATTTTCATGTTTAATGGGCAAGTGCACAAATTTATTTTAGAAATAAATTATTGCACATCAAATGATTTCAAAGTGTAATTAGATTAATAAAGTGAAAAAAATCTTTTTTCTTTAATGTGAACTTATTGGAGAAGTAATGCTTTATATGTATTAAATTTTTCTTTGATTAATTATTTCAGGAATTTCTTTGTTCTCTTATAAGTGTGTCGTATAGTGCGATTGCATTCCTCTTTCTAATAAGGGTTGCGCTAGCATTAAAAAAACACTTTATAAATCACCAGTTAAATTAAAATTACAGAAAAGCCTACCGGCAAAACTATTGGCATAATTTTATTTTTTTAAATAATAGTTTAAATTTAGGATACATCTCTTACTCTCTAGCACCGGAATTTAAAATCAATGACTTTTTTCTAATATTAATAATTGCGGCGATCTGAAAATCTCGCAAACTTTGCCTATCAGAACATTTAAAAACTCCGGCCATCTGAAAATTGAAAAAAAAACTCCGAAAGTAGCAAAACTCCAGCGATCCGAAAGTAGCGGAAATCCGGCGATCCGAAATTCACGAAATTTCGGATTTTCCAAAAGACACTAAGCTTTGGCGTTCCGAAAATCGAGAAAGTCGCGGAATTCCAGTGATCCGAAATTTACGAAATTCCGGGGATCCGAAAAACAATAAACTCCGGCGTTCCATAAGTCGCGGAACTCCGGCGATCCGAAATTTACGAAACACCGGCGATCCGAAATCAATAAACTTCGCCGTTCCGTATGTCGCGGAGCTCCGGCGATCCGAAATTCTCGAAACTCCAGCAATCCGAAATTCACGAAACTCCGGCGTTCCGAAAGACACTAAACTCCGGCGTTCTGAAAATCGCGGAACTCTAGCGATCCGTAAGTCGCCGAAGTCCAGCGTTCCGAAAGTCCGACGATCCGAAACTCCAGTGATCCGAAACTCACGAAACTCTAATGATCAGAAATTCACGAAACTCCGGCGTTCTGAAAGACACTAAACTCCGGCGTTCTGAAAGTCGCGGAACTCTAGCGTTCCGATAGTCCGGCGGTCCGGAAGACACGTAACACGAAAGTCGCGGAACTCTAGCAATCCGTAAGTCGCGGAAGTCCAGCGTTGCGTTCTGAAAGTCCGACGATCCAAAACTCACGAAACTCCAGTGATCCTAAAGACAAGAAACTTCAGCGATCCGAAAACTCGCGGAACACGAGCGATCCGTAAGTCGCGGAATTCCAGCGTTCCAAAGATCGCTAAAGTCCGGCGGATCCGGAAGTCACGAAACTCCAGCTTTGCAAAAGACACGAAACTCCGGCGATCCGAAAGAAAAGAAACTAAAGCGATCCGAAAGTCATGAAACTCCAGTGATCCGAAATTCCCGAAACTCCAGCGATCCGAAAGTCGCGAAGGTCCGGCGATCCGAAAGACGCGAATAAATATAGATCGATTTTTATTACTTTCGGACGTTTCTTTGCTGAAATACATGACTTTTGGTCGTTTTTTTTTTTGCTCAAATTCAATACTTATGACAAAATTAACCCAATGTCCAAACTCTTGACTTTTCATTTGCGCGGAAACCCTGTTAATACGATTTTTTTTTGAAAACTTAGAAAATCTAAAAGTTTTTCGTAATTTTTTGAAAATCTTGATTCAGCGGATTTTTCTGAAAAATTCGGAAAAAGCGGAATTTTTTTGAAAAATCGGAAAAAAAGAGGAATTCCGCCGTTCGGCGGAAGTCTGGCACCCCTGAATATTGGAGGGCAATGTTTGTGATTTTGCATTGACACACAGTACTGTGCCTTTCACTTTGAAAGATGAATTCAGAAAAAAAAAGACTCAAAGTTGACGTCCGGGTGCAAAAAAAAATTATTTGCTAATGAAATCTTGGATTTTGAACTTTAGATTAAAGATAGTGCTTTAATATTATTAATTAAAGATTAAAGATAATATTTTGATTTCTATTCCATCGTTATCTTGTGCTGACCTCTTACTTAGTACTTAGGAAACTTAGTACTTAGAAAGTACTTAGGAACCAGGAAGTTTTGAGCATAAATTGGTTTTAATATAGGTAGGACTTGAACTGTATTCATAATGCTTTAGAGATAAATAGATCAAATAGCTTTTTATATATATATGTGGTGCTTTAAACTTAAAAGTGTTTTTAAGTTATTAGAAAAACATAAATTAATAATTCAAATAATTTTCTTAAATGCATCTTATAGTACATCAGTGGAAAAACATCTCCATCTGTCATCCTTAAGTTTATTTACTTACACTTAGGCATTCTATGGCCATACCGGGTTGATGTTCGAAAGCCATATTTTCATTATATAATTACTTATATTTCTCTATAGATTGAATTACAAAATATTCACTTAATAAGTCAAAATGATATCAAAACAAAACTACTACAATCCAGATATCGAAGATCGTCGATAAAAAAAAAGTCAACACTTCAGGCTGGCTTCTGGCTTGTGACTGCAATACTTGCCAGATTAATGTTCTAAAACACTAAAAATATTTTTTTTTCAGCGAAAAAGTTTTATTTAGTGGTATGAAATAAATAATTAATTCCATTAAAAAAACAACAACTTTTCAAACATACTAACTTCAAAAGAGTTATTTTTTTAATCGATTTAATTTCATCCCCACTATAAATAGTACTGGAAAAAAATATGCAATGCAACCAACAGCAGTCAGCCAGGCAATCTGTATCTGTTTTCTTTTGCTTCTCCTTCTCTAAGTAAATTATTAATATTTAAATTTTAATAATATTAATTCAAGTTCATAAATATACAGTTGATTAGTGAAAAATGATTTTCTCAATTTTTAAGAAAGAAAAATGTATCTAGTTCATTCTAAGCAAAATTTGCTATTTTGTTAGTATTTTGTACTATTAAAAATCTTAATCGTAGGTATATACCTTATTTTCTATTTTATTTTAAATCATGATCAGTATTTTCTCCATATATTGCATTTTTCAACAAGTCAAAAATAAATGCATTTTCATTATCTTATTTATTTCTGTCTTTGAAAGCTTGCACATAAAAATTACTAAAAGCAAAATTATCTGCGCATTGTATTGTATGCATAATATCCACTTGCCATCTTGTCTATTTTTATTATATAAATCGGTAGCGCTATTAGAAGTATTGATTTTATTTCACATTTTGCTTTTTTTTTACCCCAATTTAACGAATCCATATTTTTTTCTGATATTATATACGGTATTTTATTATTTTTTGACAACTCATTGAACTAAATTCCAGCTTTGCAATTATTCATGTCCTACTTTATTTGCAAAAATCGAAGCTATCACAAGAACATTGTTTTTCAAAGTTAATTTTTTGCAATATTTTTATTTTTAATTAATGAAAGTATATTTTAAAGATATATAAAACCTTTAAACAAATAAAAACTAAGGGGTGTGACACTACACCACTTTCGATTGCTGCTTAATAAATCATTATATTGCCACAGTATTTGATGGCGCACTCAGAAGAGCATCAGAGAGTGGACAGATTTCCCATGGTTCAAAACCATGTTCTTCTGAACCTTTAATTTATTCATTATTTGATATCTTTTTAGAATTATGCAAATTATTATTTCATCCAATCTTAGTTGTATATAAATATCTTTAATTCTCATGGTTCCTCGCACATTATATAAGCAAGTTGCTTATCCCAAGTTGGGTTGTACTTATGCGGGAATGATGAAGCTTCGACTCGGTATCTTGTGTGTTTCTTGAGACTACGCGACAATATTTAGAGGCATATGAGGTAGTTTCATTAACTTAAAATATAACTTAAATGATAAAAAAGTTTGCGGCTTAAGAACGTTACTTTTTCACTTAAAAAAATAATAAACTTATCGGAACCCTAAGGAGCATTTCACTTTAACCCATTAATCTTGCATGTTTAATTGATTATAATTTTCAAACCCTAATCGGTTGAGTGTTAGAACGCCTTTGAAAAATATTTCCCTAATAGTTAGATTCAGGAGCTTTTTTGAATGGCTCTTGCAATATAAATTAACCGCCCAGCAGTTGACATGGAGGAGCAGGATTGATACTAGAGAGCTTGGCAATGTGGGAGTGCAGTCATATGTATAGTCTGGAGAGATTTCTACATTAGTGTAGGGGAGATAGCTTTTGTAGCTTCAATGATCATCAAGGAACATTTTTATTCTCTCGAAGTGTTTAAACTAAATTCCTCTGCGCAACGGCCCATTACTGGGCCAAAGCCTGCCGTGCCCACTTCAACTTTCGTGACCTAGGGGCTCGCGGGATTAGGCATATGTCTCAATAAAGTGGTCAGCCCCTGCGTAACCCCCAGTGTTTTGTTCCCAAGCATGCTTGGTACCCATTTTATCAACCCACTCAAGAGATGAAAGGATGGGTCAACCTCGCCCAATCCAAGATTCGATCCCCGGACCTGTGGCGTGGCAATGCGAAACATTACCTCTAAGCCTCCTGGAAATGTTTAATATTAAATACTGGAAGTGTTTAGTCTTAATAAATATTGGACAGGAATAGAGTTCTTATTATGTGTTTGAAAAGATATTTTTTGGATGGTGTAGGTAAGGGTCAGGCTGTGTTCGGAATTTGAAAATCGTTTCGGGCTGTTTTGGCAAGGTCATCAGCTTTCTCCTTTCCTTCAATATCATCATAAGCCTGTGATGTACTGATGTATCCCTGATTCTTCAGTAGAGGCCACGGGCTGATCTTAATCTGATTTAGCATGCCCATAGCTGTATTTTTAATCTCCTCCTTGCTCTGTTGATATGTTTTACTGCAGTGGTTCACAACCTGGGGGCAATCGATTCTTACTTATCAACTCTCTTAAATTATCCAGAATCCAGTTGACTGATTCTAAAATACGACGCCCGTCGCCAATAGCCCTCGTGTAGCTCTAGTGCAACGATAATTCAAACCTAACCTAACCAGAATCCAGTTTAAAGATCTTAGTTATTTCACTTCTGTTCTTTAAAAAATCTGTTGAAAATATACATTTTTTTTATTTAAGAGTGACCATATAAAGCTACCTTGGTGGTTTTATATATGGCAGTATTTGTTTAAAATAATAAAACTGCTTTATTACTTACTCAAATTATAATTAGACGTAACATGAAAATTAAAAAGGGGCGATGGGTGTTAGTCAACCTAAAATGAGGGGCGATGGTTCAGAGAAGCTTGGAAACCATTGTTTTACTGTATTGCTTGGGAATTTTTATATTTTTTTCTTTCTGTATTTGAATATTTTTTCAAGAACAATGTACAGATTTTACCCTCAATGGCCTCAGCTATCTAATAAATTTTAGAACATAAAATATAGTTTGTACAAATTTAAAACCATCCATAAATTTGGATAAATGTAATTAATAGTTAGTGTGGTGGATCAACAGTTATACTGGGTTTACATGCTTTGAGCGCTGTTTCCAGCATGAGGGTAAGCACTTTGACCTTCATCGATTCGACCTTTGGTTGGCGAGTATGATTGTATAACTTGGCGATTTGATGATGTGACTAAATTGAATTCACGATGTGGGATCAATTAAAAAAGAGGGAAACGGCCAAGATAGTTGCCATTTACCTTATGGTAACCATTTCCTTTGATCTCGGGCAGAAAACCGAAAAAAGATGGGTCGGAGCCAACTTCAGCGGATGTTCGAATAAATACGTATAAAGCGGTTACCTTGAGATAATCAAGGCCATGCTGAAATGGCTGCCCGAAGCAAACGCTCAAAGCATGTAACCCTGGTGTTACATGTTCTTGTACTCAATTTGAAACTAAGGAACCTATAAAATTTAATTTCTACTATGCTTCCTTAATAATGTAAATAAGTTACTAAACTTCCATCAGTATAAAACTTTTAATTGATTCTCTACTAAGGTTTTCAAATATTCCTACCAACTTACCATATTCTCTGAATGTAGCAATTTAGAAGTGGCTGTTGCTTTTTGCTAAGTGCTGACCTTTTTGTTGTTATAATAAACTTAAATATGTTATATAAAATTATAAAATATGGAAAAGATATTTAAAACTTTTACTCTACAAGTTTTCAATTTTTTTTTTCATTTTTATCTGCCAAAAAGTTAATTTATAAGTTTATATTCAAATTATTATGTTCAGTGTATATATGTTGCTATAAATGAATTCAAATGCATATTTTTTTTAGGTAACAAATGGATCTAGATGATGATTCTCATCTATGTCTTCGCTGTGGGAAGACAGTAGAGGGACTTGACAACTACGTATCCCATCGGCAGCAACTCTGTTACAAGTTCCAGAGGCCCCTTTGCTCCCCTTTTCTGTCTGATGCATCCAAAAACCTAAGTACCTCTGCTGAGAACGACTTTCCATATGACATATCGAAGGTCTCTGCCAGCGATTTCTTCCTTTCGCTGAGCTTGCAGAGCAACTTCAAAACTGTAAATCCCTGTACGAATCTGTCTTGTGAAGTCCAGAAAAATGTGGATGAGGGGTTCTACTCCAGGCTAGAGATTCCTGTGGAAGACGGCGAATTGGTGAACGGCTTCTCTCCTGATAAGCAGTTGTGTTCGGATAGAATCGTGGACGAGCATAACTGTTTGGATATCAATAACGTCGGCTTGGATGATGATAAATGGGATTGTTTCAAAACACCAAATGATCTTTGTGGTTCCATTTGCTTTAGTAAGGACGCAGTAACCGCTGAGAATCTAAGTTTGGAGCAAAACCAATCTGCTGAAGTGCTGGCTACTTCAGATGTTAAAAACAAGGCGAAACGTTCGAAAAAGAAAATGCTAAAACAATATAACTTTTCCCAATTCTCCATAATGAATAATTATAAGAGAACATCATATCGACAAAAGATGAATGCAAATGGGAGCTTGATGTGTTGTCAAGGCAAGCAAAAGATTTTGAAGTGTAATCTTTGCAATAAGATGTTTTCATTTGCACCTACTTTCATCACTCATCTACTGCATTGCCCTATGAAAATTAGTGATACTGAAAAGTGGAGAGAAGAGGTGTTTAGACATGAATCTTTGTTAATACGTTCTTTGCATTTCAAATGTTTATTGTGTTCATTTTTCTGCGGAGATTCGTTTGAGTTCCTGGAGCATTTACGGAGTTCCAGTCATCGTCAGAATGCAGCTTATTTGAAAAACCCTCTGATTTGTTTACCATGCCGAGATGAATGCTCGGCAAGTGACGAAATCAAAGAGCACTTTTCGAAGACTCATTTACAGTACAACAAAGGGGACCACCCTGTTATTGTTGCTGAGAAGAAGAAGAATGTTCATTGCTGCTATTGTCTTACTCTTGTCAGAAGTTCTAGTCACCTTGAAGTTGGTAACAATGCCAATGTGGCTGTAGATAAGGATGCAAATTTCCTCAGAAATAGCTTTCCTATTGTCTCTGGTTGTGCTTATGGTGTGGACAAAAGTATGGTTAATTCATATACAACAAAAGTAAGTTCTCTAATATCTGCTTGTGAGGCTGAATCTCCAAATATCACCGAGACCAAATGTTGTGATAAGCCTGAAGGACAGCACGTAACTTCAGTTTTATCAGAAGAGCCACTGAAAATAAAAATCTCTAAATCTGTTATCCTCAAAAGCGACCAAAATACGAAGAAACTTAAAGAAAATATCATTGATTTGGAAGAAGAGCCAACTGAGAACACTCTTCCTCCACTGATTGGCAAAATCACAACGCAAAACGGCAAGTTTATTTACACAAAACTAAACTCCAATAAAGTTTTGCTATGTGTTCTGTGTGGTTCAAAACATGTGAGCAAAGCCTCATTGAAACGTCACATGGAAAAATGTGACGTTGATGATAAAGCCAGCCAAAAAAGTTTCTATCTAAAGCAGAAATACAAAAACCTCAAAAAGAAATCTGCGAAAAACCAGTACCTGTGTGACAGGTGTCCTTATATCGGAAAGAGTTTCAACCAGCTGACAAGGCACAGTCGTTCCCATTCTGGCGAAAAACCTTTCAAATGCCTAGATTGCGAATACACATTTGCATTGAGTAGTCAGCTGATTCGCCATAAGAGACTCCATACTGGCCAAAAACCTTACAACTGCCCATACTGCAAGTATACCTGCAACACTCAAGAAAACTTGAGAAAGCACATATTGAAGACCAAGAAGCATAAGGGAAAGATGATGTATCCATGCCAGTATTGTTCATATGAATCCAATGAGTTTTCTACATTTAGGGATCACTTACTTGAAGATCATTCCAAACAATTTCCAAAGGGCATCAAAAGTTTGAGTTCCTCTGTTCATGAACTTTCATTAGGTTACAAAAACTGAAAATATAGAATTTTCCTTTTAAAAAAAATCTTGAGAAAATCCCTAAAAATGTATTTTATTCAAATTTAGCATGTTAAATAATAATTTTGATTTTATTTATTAAAACCTGAAATATAAATTTTGAAATTTAGTTTGGTTAGGGCTGTGTTTATATACATTTATACATAAGTTTATAAATTTTAAGCAAAAATTCTAATTAATGTGATGTACTATTTTAATATACAGAATGCATTGTTATGCTGTATTTTGTAGAAAAATGTTATCTTTAATTATGTTCACTATATTTGCAGTATATTTCCTTTTTCAAATGAATTTAATTTTTTTTGTACTATCCTCCTGAGACCTGGCATTCATTTAAATGGATTTTTTTTTTATGTTCCTGATACATAAAATTTATTTTAAACTTTAAGAACTGAAATGATTTGAGATAGAAGAGGATAAGAAAATTTACTTTTTAAAGTATCATTCGTCTTATTTCTATAAAAAAGGACTGAATAATAATTTCATTCCATTCAGTATGCAGCCTTGCTATATCTATCAAATTTAAAGGTTAATGTTTAGAAGATTTATTCAGCTTTATTGCTTGACAACGTAAAGTAAAGCTCCAAATTAAGACCGGCCACTGGCATTTCCCCCTTTTAGACTTCAACTTCTATTAAAATTAATTATTTTTGAAAATCTGCCTATGTTGTCGGATAAATTTTATTTAAATTAGCCTTCAACATACAGATGCAAAATATTAAGTATTGTATTTGGTTGGAAGCAAAAAGGGACACAAAGACTCAACAAAGAAAGCACTTTTATCTTATGTAAATAAAACGAATATATGTGCAGGGTTTTGCTGGAGTCTCAGGTGGTATAGTACAATATAAGCAAATTTTAATGTGGTTTAATTTCAGAAATAGGTTTTAGTAAAAAAAATGCATGTTCTTAAATTTTTTTAAAAAAATCCATGTATATATTTTTTTAATTGAATTGATATTTAAAACAAAAAAATGAATATTATAATTGATATTGTAGACAGATATTTGTGATTGAATCCATGATCCAATTATCCAAGTCCTGTTTATCAAGCATCTGTGTAAGTGTTTTCCTTTTTACTGTAATATAAGTTTTAATACCATAAAATTGTAGAAATTATTAAAGATATGTTGTTAATTTTTTCCAAATCAACATCTTATATCCTTGATTGTTCTTAATTTAAATATTTAGCATACATAACTATTAATTTTGTGAATATAAAACTAAAATTCTTGTTAATTTTTTAAAGATTATATTGGTTCAAGCAAGATGTATTGCTTGATTCAAAAACCAATGTTAAAAGAGAAATTATATAATAATGGTGTTTCATTCAAATATATATGGAGTGTTTATTAGAAAAGAAAAATACAAACAAAACACAAAAATGTTCACCATATCACAGAACTCGGACTCTTGATAATCACACACAACAATTAGCCATGGTAAAGTGTAACAGCGATTCGTTTTCAAGGCTTTTTTATTTCCTGTTAAGTGTGTGGTTTAAATTTGGTAGATTTTTTCCAACACGAAAACTTACCATATTCCTCCCTCTCTCTCAACGCATACCTTGTGGGACATACCTGGGAACCAAATGCAGGGTGGCTACAGGATCAGGGAAATCAGGGAATCATGGAAAAGTCAGGGAATTTAATAAATCTGGAAAAATCAGGGAAAAGTCAGGGAAAATGGTGATTTTTTTTAAAAATCAGGGAAAATTTCCAAAACTGCCATTTTAACCGGTAAAAGAAAGGATAAAAAAAGTTTAATCCGGAAAACGCTTTCACCTAAGTGGTTGAGTTGCTGCTCAAAGTCTTATCATAACTAAAAAAATTATTATATGGACTTTAACGCTTATTTTTTTATCGATTTGTTTTAAAAAGCTCATTGTATATTCATTAAATAAATTATTTCTTTAAAAAATCTTTTTTTAATGTTGAATATACTAGAAAGTGGTTTTACAAATACCGGAAGGAAACCAACATGCTAATATAGTTCATTGCCGCTAATCAGGGAATTTTTTTACATTCAGCCTGGAAAATCAGGGAAAAGTCAGGGAATTTGTTTTCACAGATTCTGTAGCCACCCTGAAATGTGATAATGGACTGTGTCTCCAGGAAATCTCTGCAGCTCAGCTAGAAGCGCCGGTAGTTGATGCAACAATCTTTGACGGTCCAGTCATTGTTCAACTGTTAAGTTCAGGGGCTGCATAAACTTTTGGAGAGTTTACACAAAAAGTGTTTCTTCCATATATCACTTCACAGCTTCAACGTGCGAGCCGTGTTGATGTGGTATGGGATACATATCTGGATGACAGCCAGGCGCAGATCCAGGGGGTGGTAGGTTGTCAGATGACCCCCCTGTCGTATTGTTTTTTTTCTTTTTTGCCCCCATCTACTTAAAGCTCTGTCCCCCCCCCCCCCCCCTCAAGAACCCGTATTTTCTAATCCTATTTTATTTGATTAACGACAAAAAAAATCTCGAAGTGGAAAAAAAATCCCGAAGTGTCCTCATTCAAAACGGCATTGCACTCTTCGCTCCAGGCTCTTTGAGGGGTGGTCCGGTCCACCCCCTCTTTTTCTGTCCCTTAACAGGACCCCTTGAGCTGGTTTAGGGGTTAAGCCATTACTTTCTAAAGATGTCGTGAGAGAATCTTTGCTATTCTCTTTGAATGCTGTTGATCAAGATCGTTCGCGAAAGAAAGTCTAAATCATAAAGTAAATGTGGATTGTAGACCTTATGCAATAAAAAATAGGAACTACGGTGGAATATGAAATATACATTTAATTGAAAAAGAATTTTTGAAAACAATATAAACTCTCTGAGTATATATGTATAATTTTTGGAGAGTTAATTTTAGAGCATTTTTTTTTTCAACGAAGATGCTGTGCTTCACTTATGTCGCCCAGTAATTTAATAATCAAGTCACTATTTGATAATAATAAAGGGGAACTTATAATAATCCCGAAGCTGAGCTGAAGAGAAAGATGTCAAATGTTCCAAGTTTTGACTTTTTGAGAGCCTATAGTGTAAAAACTCGTTTCAAAGATTTTATGTTGGTTTTTCTTGTTGTCTAGTAATTATCAAAGATT
Organism: Hylyphantes graminicola; assembly: GCA_023701765.1. NCBI lineage: Eukaryota > Metazoa > Arthropoda > Arachnida > Araneae > Linyphiidae > Hylyphantes > Hylyphantes graminicola. The sequence goes on from CM043119.1 coordinate 55,183,932, forward strand.
TTGAGCATGTTTTCTTTAGCTTTTGGATTAATAATGTTTATTGATGTCGAAGTATAAATATCCTCTAAGGGTTTTTTTTATAACGAAACTGAGACTTTTCAAATCAAATTATGGCGAAACTTTTTTTTTTTATAAAGTTGGTTTTGTTGTTGAACCAATGCTAAAAGAAAGATTTCCGTTCGTCAGAACTAGCCCATTTCTTCAATTGGTATTTTAATTATGCTCTTTTTGGTGTAGTAGGTGCTGAAGCTGATTCTATTTTTTTTTTTTTTTTGAGGAAATTATTTGCAAGTACTTCATAAATTTGCACTAAAATACTATCTATAATAATAAAAGAAAGAGTCTGTCTGTCTGTGGATCGCAAAAGACCTCCTTAGACTGCCCTAAAAAATTCCATCGGTTCTTTGGTTTTCTTTCCGTACCTACCACGTGATTAGATGAATTGTACAATAAAAATAAACCAAACTTGGTAGGCTTGCGGCAATGGAATTAAAACAAGTTAAATTTAAATTATTTACAAACGATAATATGATTAATTATATAATAAACAGGGTTCATTACGATAAAAGGATGTAAACTAAAACAAACGATTTGGTATCAGCGTCAGTCTTTGAAAAGCGATAAACCAGAGTATTCCCAAGCCGAACTGAAATGAACTAATAACGTTGTTTGGTTTGGTTGTTTTGTTTGTTGTTTCGCGCGAAATATGACGAGGTTCGAATGCCCTACTAAAATTTATAAGACACGAAATATGAATGAGTTTTCCATTCACGATGCTACCCGCATAAACGACCTGTGTGGGGTGAAGCAACTCATCGAAGCGGAAGTTTCCGTGGACCGCCTCAACGAAGACGGACTGACCCCTCTGCACGTGGCCGCTCGTCATGGATCGTACGAAGTGGCGGAACAGCTTATCAACAGCGAGTGCGGCCTCGACGTCAAGGATCGTCGTTTCGGTCGTACACCTGCAATGTGGGCTGCTGAAAAAGGCTGGAATGATATTGTGGATATCCTCCTTCGTCGTGGAGCCCAAGTCAACTGCGTTGATGCCATCGGGCGGACTCTCCTTCACTATGCTGCTTCTCAAATAAACCCTTGCCCTGACACCCTGCGTCTTATCCTGGACAATGGAGAGGCAGACCTCAATGCTGCAGACCGAGAGGGGTTCACTCCTCTCATGTTGGTCGCACATCAAAGGAACGAGTGGGTCGCAGCCGCCCTCATCCAAGCTGGAGCAGACGTCAACCGAAGTGGTCCTTTGAAGCGCACTGCCTTGCATTGGGCTGCTTCAGTGGTTCGCCTAGGTATGATCCAGATTTTTCTGAAGAAGGAGGGACTGAATCTCAGCCCTCAAGATGTCAATGGTGACACACCTTTGCATATCACTTGTAGGGCTGCTTGGCGACCCGTCTGTCCACTCTCCATGAAGCATTTCTTGGACGCAGGTGCCGACCCCAACGTGAAGAACAATCAAGGTAGAACTGCTCTGAGTGAAGGCATTAATCAAGGATATTTAACCCACGAGCACATCAGGTTGTTTGTTCAAAAAGGGGCCTTTTTGGAGAACTGTGATTACAAATGCATGTCACGGAACAATTTTCTCAAAGAAGTCAAAGAGAATGTTTTGAAGGATGTGGAATTATGCACCCAATCCGTCGTGAACAAGTTCAACCATCAGTCCTTGCCTGCTTTGAAGGGCATTGCTTACTTTGCTAGGAGGCTCCCAAATGTCGATAACTTTAAATTAGGAGCTCGACATATTGATGAAGTGGAAAACTTGGTCAAGCGTGAGATAGAGAGGAACACTTTCTGTAATGTGGTCAAGGTATACCCAATATCCTTAAGTGCCCTCTGTGTTCTATCTCTAATCACTTGCCAGTCTGGCAAGAAACAAGCTGCTTCTACAGGTTTAGGTCATTCACAGTTTGAAAACAATTGAACTGAACTTTATAGTATGCATTTTTTTAAATTAAAAATTACATCCAATTAATTTTTACCCCGTGTTTCATACTATAAAATATGTTAAATCTGTTGTTTTAGTGCCTTATGCATAATTTTTAAAATCATCTTTCTACATTTTAATCCAAATGAAACAATTATTCTATGATTGTTATTGCACAATATTTGCTCTTAATATGTCTTCGTAGTTCTGCCAGGTTCGTATTAATGTTTAAGGCTAAAATGTGTGCATTATTGCAGCTTATAACTTTAATGGTTTGTTATCTTGAAGTGCAAACCATTTTTGTTGATTAAAGAGTTTGTAGTAAGTGCAAATGCATCCTTTGTGTTACTTTCCCCCCCTTTTTAAAAATTAGGTTATTGTATCTTGTCTTGATGTCTGTAATCTGAATTTGTATCAACGGGCTGTTATATTTGTTAATCCTTTATTTTCCCCACTTAATATTATAGTATTCGCGGGGACTTAATTTTTAGCAGAGATCATTCTAGGCGTTTTTCACGGGGCGGAGCCCCCTGCCCGCCTTTTTTTAGTATAAATTGCGCCCTATATGCCTTTTTTACAACATAAATCCCGCCAGGGGCGGCGGCAGTGGTGGGGCTAGGGGTGCTCAAGCCCCCCTGTCGGGGAAGGCCAGCCCCCCCGTCGGGGAAATTTTAAATTTCGTCGGGGTAAAACTAACTTACGATATCGGAAAAATTTGAGTCGGAAAAAAAATTTCAACGGTTTCAAAACTCAACACTGTTTCGCATTTTCCAAAACTGTCATTTCAAGTCGCGGTTCGTACGCTTCTTCAATTGACCTTGAGTGCATATGCATACCCTTAAGCGGCGAAATGTAACTTCTCTTTCATCGCCCCACCACCCCAAACAGGGAGGGGGGATAGCTGTTGAAACCCTCTAAACGCTGGGAAAACAAATCCCCACTACTGACAAATTTATGGGTTCGGAGAACTTTTCGGTGGGGGGTGCATAGCCTCCTTCGCAAGAGGGTTCATTACCACTATAGGCCAGTCAATTCGTCCATAAAAGGGGCTGATTTGGGAAAGTTTTGGTGTAGTTTTTTTTAAAGTTTTACTTTATGTTTTCGAGGTCGCTGATCACGAATCTGAACTTTTCCACCTCGTATCTTTTCCGGAAATTGAGTTATAAGCAAAAAACATGAAAAAAATCGGACTTTTTTCAGTTTTTTCGTTATTACGCAAAAACTGTCAATTTTAGAGAAAAAAAGTCAATTATGAATTTGAAGACAATAAAATTTCCTATAATTTTTGTGCATACAAGATAGTTCTAAGATGAATAGTTTAGCAGCTAGAGCGCGTCGAAAACAGGTAAAATATCGCGCGCCCCTAGCTATCTGGACTTGACACCAAACATTGTCCTTTCCATTATTCCTTTTTCACTTTAATGCCGCTTTATACTTATAATATCTATTGGTGTCAATGGTATACTTAATAACGGGCATTTGCTGTACATTTCACACTTAAATAAAGAAATTTCTGTATTTCAGTCTTTGAAAGACCAATTTCGGTCAATGTATTCGGTTTTTCGACAGTGGAAATGAGGCGCGACGGTATTAGTAACACATGTTTTTCTCCGAAGGGCACCAAAATAAATCACACGCTTTAAAAGTTAGTGTTACCCTAGTACCTGTTTCAATTGACCAGTGAGTATATAAGTAGTTTAGTTGACGCTACCCTTATCGGTTCTGAGCTGATAAGCGATAATAAGATATACTATTCCCATTTACAAACGGAAAGTGGTTAAAACTTAATGGTTTTTTTGGAAGGACCTTACTCTCTATCCCTATTCGACAATGGTTGTTTAAGAAAAGGACAAAAATCCACTTTGTACAAAACATTTAAACGCATTGAAAATATGAAGTTCAATGAAAAATTTCAATACGTCATTGATGGTGGATTTTTATTACACAGAGTAGCCTGGCTCGTAGATCAAACGTTTGATGCTATCTGCGAAAACTACATAGAATATGTCAGATCAAACTATCAATCACATGCTGTAGTTGTGTTTGATGGCTATCCAGATTTGGCAGAAGGTGGAACCAAAAGTGCTGAGCGAATAAAAAGGGCCAGAAAACTTTCTTCCGCTGACATCATATTTGAAGAAAAAATGGTACCAACAATGTCTAAAGAAAAATTCCTTTCTAATCCAAGAAACAAACTGCGTTTAATTGATTTATTGATGACAAAAATTTCTGCAGCAGGAATGATCTGCAAGCAAGCTAAAGAAGATGCAGATACACTAATTGTGAACACCGCCATATCTTTAGCTCCAAAACACGAGACTGTTGTTATGGTTTTTGAAGATGTGGATTTATTAGTGATCTTGGTAGGCCTCTGTAAGTTTGACAATGTGTTCCTTTTAAAGCCAGGAAAGGATCAATCACCATCAGTAGCCTTTTCCCCCAACAGATGCAGCAGAGAATAAAGTTGCAGAAAATATTCTCTTCCTTCATGCAATGAGTGGTTGTGATACCACGTTATCTCTTTACATGAAAGGAAAATTAAAATTCTTCAAGACTCTTACTAAGAATCCTGATCTTGCAGAGGCCATCAGCCAAATATTTTACGCCTCCAACTCTACTCAAGACATGGTTGCTAATGCTGGTGAGTGTTTTCTGGTCTTCGTATATGGATACAATGGTAAAAAAACACCTTATTTCTCTCAATCACTTGAGGTACATTTACCACATAAAAGCCGCATTTAAAACCAAGACCAACATTGCTGCTCTTCCGCCATCCGCCGCAGCAGCAAGGCAACACTCTTTACGAGTATATTATCAAGTTCAGCAGTGGCGTGGATTTGAACTAAATCCAGAGGACTGGGGATGGAGAAGGACAAAGAATGGTCTTGTTCCAGTAACAACTTTACTTCCTCCAGCACCTGAAGCTGTTCTAAAGTTGGTTTTCTGCAGATGCAAAAAAGGCTGCAGAAAAAATTGTGGGTGCAGAAAAAATTGTGGAAAATCTTAAATGTTCCAACTTGTGCTAGAACTGCGAAAGTGTCTGTGAAAATTTCAAAACTGTGTATGAATATCACATGGAATCAGAAATTGAGGAAGAACAACTGTATTCTACGTTCCTTGATAAAGCTTTTTAACAGGTAAGTACTATTACTTTTTAACTCAAATTTATTTTTTAAAGTAAGGAAAAAGCATAACTCAAACTTTTTTTTATCATAGAACGGGCGTAATTCATCGATAACTCTGGTCCTTAAGAAAAAGACGTAACAGAATTTAACCTCTTGTATATTTGTATTGCAATTGTAAAAAACTTATTTTTTAAAAAATAAATGTGTTATTTCACAGTTACTGATATTGTACTTTTTCTAATTAAATTTAATTATAATTGGTGTAAATTGCATCTTTTTGGTGAGAAAATCTGAAATAAAATAAACTTCCACGTAGAAGAAATAGCTGTGAGGAGGTTAAGATCCATTCCTAGGGTGAATGATCAAGGTCGCATCGGGGTGCGTCTTTTTGCCTGCTTTTTGACGCGTGCTAGCCATTTAACTATTACTCTAACAAAGATGTTGTATATACAAAAGTTATAGAAAATTTTATTTTCTTCAAATTCATAATTAACTTTTTTTCTCTAAAATTAATAGTTTTTGCGTTACAATGAAAAAACTGAAAAAAGTCCGATTTTTTTCATGTTTTTTGCTTATAACTCAATTTCCGGAAAAGATACGAGGTGGAAAAGTTCAGATTCGTGATCAGCGACCTCGAAAACATATAATAAAACTTTTAAAAAAACTACACCAAAACTTTCCCCTATTTTTCCCCATTTGACTGGACTACTAAGAGATTTCTTCCGAACGGATTTACTTAGTGCACTTTTAAACGATTTGCTTTTTCGTCAGAATAAATAATAAGAATGTAAGGGAACACACTACTTTGTGGTAAAATTAACCTCAATTAATTTCATTGGATTTTTTCGGAAGTACTTTAATACCTATTTTTTATTTTAAAAATAATGGATTTCCTCGATTATTGATATTTTTTGTGCTATAATTGAAGAAAAAGCAGTAAATTTTTTGTTTGTGCTCGTCTCCGCACGTAAAAAATACTACGCAATTTGAAATCCCTTTAAATGTTGTTTTCAAAACTGAATTCAAATTTTGTACGTTTTTTTTAAATATAAAATATGAAAATCCTAATTGTTTAATTACTCTCAATTGTCAAAGTGTTAATAATGAGTATATATGGCTCTTTTTTTCTAAACATTGAAATAACACTCAGTTTAATGACTCTTATGAACTAATCAAAGTAAAATAAAGCCCTATTTTGACAATTTATTTAGACCATGCAGCGTTCGAAGAATAATCGACTGTACATTAAATGATCTGAACAACTATTCCTTTGAATAATTAAAACATTTGAAACTTTTTCAAAATGGGCTAAAGACGGAAGCTCAAGTCAAAGCCGCCTTTAACAGAGATTCCAATTCTTTAATTCTTTATATTCTAAAGTTTTTCATTCCATGTTTACAACTACCACGGTATTTTGGAGATAATGATGCAAAAAAATATAATCTGGAAGAATCTTAGACTAACTTCAACACGATTTAGTCCTCCAATACCAGTACAGTTTCGTAAAGGAATTAGCACTAGCTGAATTTACCAACATTAGGAATAATTGGAGCGCTAAAAAATGTAGTAATTTTAGCCTAAAAAGGAAGTAAAAAAGGGAAGTTTTAAATAAGGAAAAATTGGGCTTCATACTTCTAAAAACAGCTAAAACTAGACGTTTTTAGTCCATTGGAAAATTTCAGCCATGTCTGTACCCCTTTTGGCAAAATGTGCATCCCTAAAAAATTATTTGGCAAAGCATCATACTGTTTGTTTTGTGGAAATTTTTGAGGATTTGTATAGAGTTGAAAAAAAAATCTGAATAGGCACATTTAGCTTTAAAAAAATAGTTTGAAATCGAATTTTATAATTGAACAAAGGTATTAATCGATTTATAAATTTTTTAGATTGTGTTTTTTGTTTCATTTGTGAATATTTATAATAACCATGCGAAGTGTTTATGGTTTGATGCTGATTGTTGGTTATATTTGACCAATTCGAGAAGGAATATGCTAAAAAAAAACTTAAATTTTGAATTATACCGAAGCCCCCCCCCCCCGTCGGGGTAAGCTAGCCCACCCGTCGGGGAATTCCTAGCGCCACCACTGGTGTCGGCTCTTCACTTGACTGGGGTTCTAAAATACAGCGCCCGTCGTCAATAGCCCTCGTGTAGCTTTAGTGCGACGATAATTCAAAACCTAACCTTTGTAGGAATAAACATTTGTTTTATGCATAAAACATTTTTCTTATTTTCAAAGGACTCCTTAGAAAGGAGAAATATTTAACATGTTAAAAATTTTAAAACACCAACTTCTTGCTGTGTTGTTGGCTGTACAAATCATTTGTCATACATCGTTTAGTTTAAAACATGGGCAACTAATGGGCCAAGAGACTTGTAATGGGCTATCAACTTGCGTAAAATTACAGGGTTACATTTACCATACATTAAACAAGGCAACGTAATTGTTATATCAAATTACTATACCCTTGTAATCCAATACAATTCTTATCCAAGTATGGCAAAGCAGCAGGTGATAGCACGGTTTATTTTAGGGGATGATTTGGAGGGCCCTTTTACATTTTTAAAGGAGAAGCCCTCTGTCTTCAATTGCCTATTCGGTGATAGGGCCCTGGGGGAGGTTGGGGCTTATATATACATAAAAGGGGCTCTGAATTTTGTTTGAAACCAAGCCAAATTTTCTGACAAAATTTAGCTTCTCAACATTAAGATACAAGATTTTATGGTCTTAGAAAATGAAAGAAACCTAATGAAAGAAAAGTATAGGGCCTTTTTTAATGGCGCAATAAATAATAGAGGGCCTCTTTGAGAGAACGCATAGACTGGTTGCATCAATCGCAAAAAACTGGTTAAACAAATTTAGTGCCTAAAACTATTCTTTTATTTGTAGTTTTGAACAATTTTATAGTAAAAAATCAATGTAATTTACATTAAAATGATAAAAGAGATAAATTATGTTATTTCAGTAAAAATAGGATTTTTCTGAAAAGTATGTTTTTGAGCTTGATAAAAGGATATGTTTCTCGAGGGTATGTTTTCGATTAAGGCTCGACCTGAGTATGAATATGAGGCAAGATACTTCGAAAGATATAAGCTAGAATAGTTAAAAGCAAAAAAGAAAACAATCCATTCAATAATTTGGCTATAGTATTATTTTGGTTAGATTTTTTAACCAAGCATTTTTTAATGTGGAAAACTTCAGATTTTAATCTTCTTCAGATCTTTTTCAGATTCTTAGAATCTCCGAAAACAAATTTGTGAATATATTTTGATCACAAAACAATTTTTTATTAAAAAAAACCTATAGGCTTCTGACAAAAAATAGTTGAATCGGCTGAAACAAAACTCCTCCGAAAAATTTTATTTGGAGGAATTGCAGTTCAAATAATTGTAAGGTAATGGGGTAGTTTCACGTCGTGATTGGCAACCGCTCTAACGGGCTCCAACGGTTTGTTGCCTGGAATTACTTATGTTTTCGCATTCGAAAATGAGTTTTCTAAGAATATTTCACTTAATACATTTTTTAAATGCCAACTTCTTGTTGTGCTATTGGTTATTGAAAACATATGTTAAAGAAAGTCTGCATGGAACGAAAACATGTTCATCTGCATCGGTCATTTTGAGAGTGAAAACGAAGCAACGAATATATGAAATCGCACTACGGGAAACCGAAGCAACCAAAGAAATCAAGTACTGATGAAAAATGCAAACAAGAGCATTATATGACCTGAAACATTCCCATTGGTTTAATTAGTAATAAAAATGATTTAACTAGTGATTATTTACCCAGTTTATAATTATAAATGAGAGAGTGGGATAAATAAATGTTATAATTATTTTAAAAAAATCTAATCAATTGCTTACTGCGAATTGTAATAAGTAAACCAAATGAGATTTGAAAAGTGGGGGGGGGGGGGGGGGGTGGGGGGGGCATCAAAGGAAAATTCAAAATTCCCTAAAGGGGCCCATCCAACTAAGAAAATGGGGGCCCATAACATTACCTGCCCCCCTCTAAATCAGATCCTGGGTACGCCCTTGCCTTTAATTCTTCATATTCTAAAGATTTTTATTCCATGTGTACCACTACCACGGTATTTTGGAGATAATGATGCAAAAAAATATAATCTGGAAGAATCTTAGACTAACTTCACATCGATTTAGTCGTCCAATACCTGTACAGTTTCGTAAAGGAATTAGCACAAGCTGAATTTACCAACATTAGGGAATAATTGGAGCTAAAAAATGTAGTAATTTTAGCCTAAATTAGTTTAAAAAAAAGAAAAATGGGGCTTCATACTTCTAAAAACAGGTAAAACTAGACGTTTTTAGTCCATTGGAAAATTTCAGAGCCATGTTTGTACCCCTTTTGGCAAAATGTGCATACCTAAAAAATTATTTGGCAAAGCATCCTACTGTTTGTTTTGTGAAAATTTTTGAGGATTTGTATATAGTTGAAAAAAATCTGAATAGTAGCGCATTTAGCTTTAAAAAGTTACGTTTGAAATCGAATTTTATAATTGAACAAAGGTATTAATCGATTTATAAATTTTTTAGATTGTGTTCTTTGTTTCATTTGTGAATATTTATAATAACCGTGCGAAGTGTTTATGGTTTGATGTTGATTGTTGGTTATATTTGGACCAATTCGAGAATGAATATGCTAAAAAAAAAACTTTAATTTTGAATTACACCGAAGCCCCCCCCCCCCCCCCCCCCCCGTCGGGGTCAACTAGCCCACCCGTCGGGGAATTCCTAGCGCCACCACTGAATCCCGCCCTCCTTGCTGATTTTCTTTTAAAAATTTCCGCGTTTTCCTGAGTTTTTCAAAAATTCCGCTTACCCAACTTTTTTGTTAAAAAATTTATTTAACTCACGTTACATTATATTATACTTTTAAACCCGTTTTTCTAAACTTAATCATTAATAAATACCAAAGATAATCGATTTTAGAACCAGATAGATGATCGAGAATTTTGAGCAAAAATCATGCCTTGAACAAGGGGGTTAGCTTTAACTAACGGCTAAACACTAAAGACCTAAAATTTTCCACAACTTAACACAACCCGAAAAAAATTGTTTCCTTCATTCTCGGTTTATATCAATGAAAACTTAACTTAAATTTTGATAAATAGCAAGTTTAAATATTGGATTTTAATAATGAAAGTAAAAATTTTAATTAAAATTTAAGGATGAATTAAGATTATATTACACTAAGATGTCTTCTAATATCAACCAACGGCTAGTGCAATCCCCCATTGAAAGAGGATCTTCTTCTCCGGACCAAAAATTTGCAGTCCATGATTAATGATTTGATCATTTTGCTGCCTAGTAATTTTTTAGAAATCCACCGATGTCATCACATTACCTCCTCAATGATTGACAGTTCGATGGCTTTGCGTGATCGGAAAGAGTGTCTCAATACCTTTGTAGCTCCGGTTCAGGCCTAATCAGACCAACCAGAATATTTCCTTCTGATCTATTGTTTTAGAGTCGTGACCTTGTGATGGCAAGGCCAGGTTGAATGTTAAGGGGGATTTTTTTTGTTTACTTTTGAAACTATAGGGCCTTTTTATTTTGTTTTATACTGGAGTTTGAGATTGGTTTTAGTTGTTTTTTTAATGGAGCGTGATCTGAAAGAGTGTCTCAATACTTTTGTAGCTCCGGTTCAGGCCTTATCGGGCCAACCAGAATATTTTCTTCTGATCTATTGTTTTTGGAGTCGTGATGACCTTGTGATCGCAAGAGCAGGTTGAATGTTAAGGGGGATTTTTTTTGTTTACTTTTGAAACTATAGGGCCTTTTTATTTTGTCTTATGCTGGGGTTTCAGATTTGAGATTGGTTTTAGTTTGGTTTGGTTTGAATTATCGTCGCACTGGAGCTACACGAGGGCTATTGGCGACGGGCGTCGTATTTTAGAACCACAGTCAGGTGACGAGCCAACACCAGATTGGTTTTAGTTGTTTTTTAATGGAGTATTGGCAAATACACGCTTTATATATTCAAAATTTTGTTAGTAATTCCTAGTTCATGAATTTTTCTGAAAAAAAATTCTTGAATAGTACTGTAAAACTCCAATTATCCAAAGCAATTGGAATTGGGACCAAACCACGTTCGTATAAATAATTGAAAATTTGGATAATTGGAGGAAAGGTATATTTTAATCAATTACTCAATGTATTGTTGGGCTGTTAGATAATGAGTTAAATTTTAATTTCAGTTTAACCAAATCCAAATTGTAAGATGTAGTTTGGGTTATAGTTTTTGTTTCAGTTTGAGTTATAGCTTTTTGTAATAGTTTTTTTTTCTTTCAACTTATGTTAGAATCTTGGAAAAAGTGCACTAAACTTTACATGCGATTTATAACTTAATACACTGCCTTTTTTTTCTGCTCGTCTCTGTTAGATGTCATGACTAGTATTTTTTTTGTGGGTACAAAACAATTAATAGACATGACATATGGAATAAAGAGGACCAGTAACAGGTCGGCCAAGTTTAATTTTTCCTGACATTCTTATAATCAGCACCTCTTCGAATATTTTAAGTTTTACTACACTTGAAAAAAGTGTATGACCCATGTGGCGAAATTGTGAAGTATTTTTTTCCCCCCAAGCGCGTGTATTGATTACGTAATCCTTTTTCTCCTTCCATTTGTATGACTAATGTGCAATTTCTTTTTCCACGCAATTGGGGATTAATGATTTCTTTTCCCACTATGTTTGTAGTTCAGTTTGATTTGAACCACCGATTAAAAACATCAAATAGAGGTGTTGTGTTTTATTGTGTTGTGAATCTCAGTTATATTCCGTTTTAACCCATGCTTTTAATTTTAAATGCTAGAGCTGAATGCAAACAAAACCCGTTTGTTTGATTAGTAGCATTAATGATTTCCACCACTTCGCTCTAGTAGATCTGTTTGCAGTTCTGGCTCATTGTTAGGCATAAGTGCCTCATCATGTTCCTCACTTCCTAGAAAAGATGTTTCATAAAATGATGGAGTAGTAAAATAATAAATATTTAATTTGGTATGCGAGTGTATTTTCTAAAAATCCGAAACATTTATTTTTTATCGCATTTTAGATGCCCTAAACTTTTTGCAAGTGCTCTTAGACTATGTGCCCTAAACTTTTGCAAGTGCCCTTTTTATATTTAAAGCACCCTGCCCTTTTTCAGATCTAGAATGAACTCTGTTTTTAGTAACTCATTTCTTATATTGTATATGCATTATTTTGACAATGAAAAAATTATCACTATTATATGAGCAAAAAAAAAATCATGCATTTATCAAATGATAAGTTTTTTTTACATAATTGATTCCGAATCCAATATTCGGTCTAAAATTTATGATTATGTTTTAATTCTGAAAATAATCATAATCTCGACAATTATGCTTTGTTTGATCTGAATTTTTATTTGCCTTGGTCAATAGATTTTTTTTTTTAAACTCTGCATGCATCACATTTTCTAATGCTATTTGGTGCATTGCTTTTTCCCAAGAATTTGTTTCGTTGCTTCTCTTGGCGTTTGTGTTTCTTAAGTTTTGTCTTTATATTATAGACATGTCTCTAAAACTTGAAAATCACACTTATCGAAAAAATAGAAATTGTACCATACCTATTAGCATTAAATGCCCTGTTAGAATTTCTGCCTGTGAGGAACGAAATTCAGTAATAGTGTCCTATTTTCCCAATCAGTTTTTGCAATTGTAGAGGAATTAAAAGTTGAGGAATATGATCCTGTTCTGATTTTTAAACCTCAAAACAGTACAACTATTTATGGTCCTAAAGGCCTAGATAGCATTCCTAAGAGTGATTTGCTTTTTGCTTTAGGGATTTCAAACTGAAGAACAGAGGGATATGTTAATAAGCTCTTGCCACCATGTTCTGTTTCAACTCTTCTCCAATTTTCCTACCGTCCAATTCTCATCCAATGCACATCAAAGGAACGAGTCATCAATGCACATTAAAGGAACACTCACAGTACCCAAACAAAACAATTATTTCCGATACTTTCAACTATAACCAACCGTTTTTTTTTTCTTTAAGCAGATTTAAGTTATCGAGTTTATCTGTGTTTCAAATGTCACGAAGCGATGTTTTGCCCCCTCTCTCTTTGATTTAAATTATATATAAATAATATAATATTTTTTTGAGGAAATTATTTGCAAGTACTTCATAAATTTGCACTAAAATACTATTTTCAATAAAATACGAAACTACTTTTTATTGTTGGGTGAGAAGCCTGTGGATAGTTATATTTTAAAATAAAGTTTCTGATTGGGGGAAAAGTAAAATTTTTCATCCTTTTTTTTTAAGTATGTACATTGTACAATATCTTTGTATTGAACTCGAGGAAGTTTGTAAGCTCATGTATCAAATCATGTACTAATTAACTTTTTTTTAGAGTTTTGGAATTATAAGATCCTTTCTTTTCTATAAAATCGCAAAGCCTTGTACAAGGTGAGGCAAACAGAACCGGCCCCGATCTAGAGATGGGAATACGTAGAAATGCTTGGCGAGAAAAAATCTTGAAGCCGCCTGAAACCTGTTTTTGCATTGGTTGGATCGGATTAGCTTCACATTAGAGCTACTCATAGACTAGTGGTGAGTTCAGATCTTGGTTCGTATTGTATAAAGATGTCCCATAATGCAAATTTTGTGTCTTGCAATCAATTTCGAATGTTTTGTAAACCAAAAACAAAAATATCCGATTCTCTAGGATAAATAACAACCGAAATAATCACAAGTGGGAACTTTTTTAATCAGCCCTACAAACCTTGTTTATATTTCATTTCAACTAGCTTTTCTAAATATAGCGTAATTGCTGGCAAATAAGTCGCCAAGCGTTTGTTTGGGCATAATATTGAAGCGATCAAAAGCTTCAGTTAGCAAAAGTGTTTTTGTATTGCTTTTTGACTTGGCAACATTTCTGTCGTATTCTTATCTCCACCTCGGGGCCGGTTTTGTTTGCCTCACCCTGTACAAATGTACAGAGCCATGTATCTAAGTTTACAATATCATGTTTAAGAAATACGACAAAGGGTCATGGATTTTAAGATTTAGCCGTTGGTGTATAAGATTAATTTTGTTTATTAAAATTAGTATAAAAAATTTGGTTGCCGCAATTTTTTCCACAATAGTTCAGTTAGGTACATTGAAGACTTTGTTTGACTAAACCATTTCTTACCAAATTTGCAAATTTTCAGTGTCGTCACGTCATTGTCACGTCGTTGTTACGTCAAAGAGATAAGGTTTCGAAATTACGGATTCGGTATTACTGCCTTTTCTTAGTAGGAATAGGGGCTGGGGAGCCCAGCCGGTTAGGCACTCGCCTAGCATGCGAAAGGTCCCAAGTTCAAGTCCGGGCATCGCCAAAATAACTGCCGACCTATAAACGGCCCGTGTAGCCAAAAATGTCCGGCGAATAATAAATACTCCGTGTAAGGGAGTGCACGTTAAATATCCTTCAAAATCCTAACGCTGCGTACAATGTTGCCCTTAACTGTTGCGTTTGGTGCCTATTCAGGTGTCTGCTTGTCACTTGACTGTGGTTAAAATATTTCCATTGATGAGAAGGGTTGTTTTTACAAGTGTTTAAAAAAAACCTGGGCAAAATAAAATAAACCAAACAGCACATTTTTTACTAACTAGAAACATCAGGAATTCTCACAACTCAACTCCTTGGTTCAATGTTTTTGCGCCGCGTGAAATTTGCGTGCGTGAAAACATTTTTTTCAATTTCTATTTTCATATAATTTAATATATCTAAAAATTAATCATGTCTGTTGTCGACAAAATAGCTCAAATAGAGGCTGAGGTTTGTATAATTATCCATTTTAAAATTGGATGTCATTTGCAGTAGACTTTTTATGGTTTGCGACTAGTACATGTTCTTAAATGTCACCAACACATGAGATAAACAATATCGCCCAATGTAAACATATAGCTTTATAAAATTAATGTACCTTCTGGGTTTGGGTTATAGCAGCCTATGGCGATTTCTGTTGCTTTGTCATGAAAACGCACAAATTTGGTTAGCATTCCAGCTTAACTTCTTAAAAAATAACTTAACTGTACCACTTATTCTATTCAAGCTATTGTACATAATAAAGAAAATAAATTGTGGCTTAATATTTGTTACTGTCCACTTAATCTAAATAAGTATAATAGCATAAAAAAATACTTTCATCTCAATCAGCAGTAGACAAGAGATAGAACAATTACCGATTCACGAAACTTCCTTCCTTTATTTGCTTATAGCTCAACACCTAGTGATGGAAATTCTGCGCCAGAGAGTGCCAAAATTAGCATCTTGTGGAAATTATGATTTAATATTTTTATTCAGGGATTGGAAAGTTACTTTTTAAAAGTAACTGTTATGACAGTTACTTTTATTTAGAAATTTCAAAGGAGATCAGATTTACTGTACGATCTTTTTTTTGGATTTGGCAATAAATAATTTTTCTGGGAACCTGTTTGACTTGAACTGATGAATTGAATTCTCTGACTTCGCACCAATGACGTTTTTCGGCAACCCATTCTTTAAATTGTGGTTGTTAAAAAAAGTTGCCCAAATGGGTATTTTTGGCGTGATTTTGAAAAGCTCGCCAAGGGTGACTGTACAGTAAATTCCTACCATTTAAAGTGAAGGAAAAATTGAAATTGAGCTATCTTACTATAGAGATCCAACACTAAAGAAATAGGGACAGTTGGAAAAAGTTAAGATCGAAAATTCGACAGTCTAAAAAGTTAAATACAGTAGACGCTGCTTAATGTGATCACATCGGGACGAACGTGATTTGATAACAATAACCGATTGATTACAATACACGAAAAAAAGTTTAAATAAAAAATGATTTTTTTTTTACACACGTATTAAGATAAAAAAATAATTTTAAATTAGGAGTTGCCGTAAAACTCTATAGTATTTAATAAAAAATTAATTCACACCAAAGAAAAATAATTACTAGTTTTATATTACATATTTAATGATGAACTGCAGAAAACAATACAAAAGGTTAATTATTAACTGAAAGAGAAACCCTCAATTGTTTAGCATTCTGTTGAAGCAAGTCATTTACGAATCGCTCATAATCATAATGTTTATGCAAGTGTCCCGCGTCGGCCTTGTTTTGCACACCTAGACGTAAGATTCCAAGTGCCTCCCTCATCTGAGATGGCGTCGGAATTTTGTCCTCGATAGCACTTTTGGGTTCATCATCGCATCGGCATCAGAATCCTGTGACGAAACCTGATCTTTGAACACATACGGCTTCGCAAATGTCTTCATCAGTTAAAGGAGTAGAAGTCGCAACCTTCTCCTCGATCTCCATCCATGCTTCAAAATCCTCAACATTCGTATCGGGCCGGGGACTGAAAACGTCTTCCATTTCTTTCATCACTGACAATAAACTGATAACAATAAACGAACATTTGATTACAATAAACTATGATTTTTTAATGTATTTTGATATAAGCGGACGGGACTAAGTGATTTTGATAACATTAAACGATTGATAACATTAACCGTGATCACATTAAGCGGCGTCTACTGTATTTATTAATTTAAGCCAAACTGTGCTAAAAATATCTATGAAGAGCAGTGTGAGAAGTAACGGAAAAGTAACAAAATTTTTCGCAACTTAGTTGCTGTTAAAAATAACTAATTTATAAGTTGCAATTATTTTCTGAAAAATCTAATTTCACTCCCTAAATAAAGTGTTACAAGTAACGCTTTTCTCTAATCCCTGTTTTTATTAATTTTAGCACTGTTTTGATACAATTTCTCTCATTCTGCTTTAAAAATTGCTCCAAATCGGCTCAAGCAAAATTCGTATCGCTGTTAGCAGTTCCACAATACATTTCATATGCTCTCTAACTGAATAATTTAATGCAAGCTACAAAATTACACCTAATCATCATCACACTTTATATAACAACAGTTATATTGTACATGCAGAGATTCTTGAAAAAAAAAAAAAAAAAAACCTAAGATTTTTGGTGCAAATAGTTTTTTAGTACAAATTTACATGTTTTTGTGTGAACTCAAGCAGCCCACCTTCATCAGAATGGTATACAGCTTTGACTGTGCTGTGTACTCACTGCCCAAAAATAAAATTCAATTGAATTTTACTAAATTTCAAATTTGTAATGTTAATTTGTACTAATAAGCTATTTATGCCAATAATTTGTGTTGTTTTCTTTATAAATCTCTTCTTGTGTATCATGCACAAAGTTTAAGATTTTTTCTGAATAGCTTTATTAATGTTATTTTTATAACTGCGTGAAAAAAATCCGACTTTTACATTATAGTTTCAATATGAAACTCGTGTAAAAAGGCAAACTTTTTGAAACAGTGACACAAAGTACTTTTTTTCACCCAAAAGCAGTGAAGAAAAGTACTTTTTTTCACTGCTTTTCAAGATTTATCGATCTTCTTTTATTTAAAAATATTATGCGCATGAATTATTTTTGAATCAATGAATTTTTTTTCTCGCGATGGGAATATTTCTTAAATCACGCACTTCGAACTGCTAGTTCATTGGTTGTTTTCTTTGACAAAGTGTTGAAACATGCTTATTGGTTTTTTATAGCGTCACACGCTCCGAACTGCTAGTTCATTGGCTGTTTTCTTTTGCATCTCTTCTGGAAGCTCAAAATTATTTTAGTCTAACTAGCACGTGAATTAATTTTTAACCAATAGGATTTGATTTTTTTCACGCAATTATAAAAAACAGTGTATGAAACACGTGCGAAAAGTAAACTTTTTAAAACATGTGTCATTATTTCACTCGCTCGTACCTCGCTCATGAAATAAAATCCACTAGTTTTAAAAAGTGTTACTTTTCACACTTGTTGCATAAATAACTATTCTGATAGTAAAATTTTATTGAATTTTATTTTGTGTTGAATAGATGGCCCGCACTCAGCGCAACAAGAACACTATGGGCCATTTGGGCTTGCTGAAGGCCCGTCTCGCCAAGCTAAGGCGGGAGTTGATCACACCAAAAGGGGGTGGAGGGGGGCCTGGAGAAGGATTCGATGTCGCCAAGACGGGAGACGCCAGAATTGGTTTTGTAGGTGAGCTATTTATATGTCAGCTTTTGGGGCTGGGGAGCCCAGTCGGTTAAGCACTCGCTTAGCATGCGGAAGGTCCCAGGTTCGGGTCCGGGCATCGCCAAAATAGCTGCCGACCTATAAACGGCCCGTGCAGCCAAAAATGTCCGACGAATAATACCCCGTGTAAGGGAGTGCACGTTAAATATCCTTCAAAGTCCTAACGCTGCGTACGATGTCGCCCTTAACGGTTGCGTTGGGTGCCTATTCAGGTGTGGCTCGTCATCTGACTGCGGTTCTAAAATACGACGCCCGTCGCCAATAGCCCTCGTGTAGCTCTAGTGCGACGATAATTCAAACCAAACCAAATATGTCAGCTTTTGTTGTAAATAATATTAATTGTTGAATATATTTTGTACTAATGCCATAACAGAAAATGATTAACCCTTTCAGTCCCAATGACAATAAGGCATCATTTTAGAAAAATTTTTCTGATCGTTTATAGTCATACTGGTATCAAAAAGCGATCATTCTTTTCTTCAAACTTTTTCCAATTAAAAATATTTTTTATTAATCCAAATAGACGTCAGCCCTATTATTTTTCAATTATAATCAGAAACAGGATGATGCCAAATGGCATCACTGGGACTGAAAGGGTTAAAGTAGCTTTATAGGCATATTTTTCAATTTTTTAAAAATTAAGGATATCTTTAAATAACATGAAAACACTGTTTAAAATGTTTGCATAACATCCTAAAAATCTATGTTTTTGATTGGTGGATCATGATATCTAAAACAATACAACAAGCTGTTTTTGTGGTATCACATTTTACTCATTCGTCAAAAGTACCTGAGCAAGTGAGAAAGATATAAAATGTAGTTTACTTGGTTTAAAAAGACTAAAAGAGGTTTAATTTTGTTTGATTTAAGTTTCTTGCACTATAGTCCTTCTGATTACAACACAAGTTTTGAAAACATTTTCTCCCCCTACTCTATCGTGTGGTTTTCTTGAAAGCAGTGTGGATGCCATTGTTTTCTCCCCCCCCCACTTTACTTGGGTGTGGGCTGGTCAAAAAGCAATTGAGATTAAACCCACAACAAAACCACAAACAATTTAAGAACAGAGACCATTAATCATGCTGTTTCCTAGAAAATCGCACAATGGGGTAGGGGAAAAAAGTGTTATGAAGCTTGCAATGCAATTAAGAGTATAACCATAACTGTGTTGCATTATTAAACTTATTTTAAGAACTGTTTCGAGTGTTAAGTTTATGTAGTGTTTTCAATTTTAGATTGTGCTTTCGAATCGTTATTTAAAGAGCTTAATGGAAGAACATGCTGACATTTTTAAAAAAGTTGAAACTTTTGAGTTGATGAATATATTATTCCCTCCATTTAAGATAACAAGATTCACTCTTTTCATAAACTTAGTTAGAGTTAAATATGTTAATACCTTTTGTAAGTGCAGTTTTCAACGGTATCCAAGTGCAAACCAAAAACCTTAAAGCTTATTTTCTCGCTTTCACTTTTTTGCCACTTAGTATGTTTCTTCCTCTAAGCTTTTCAATCGTAGTTAACGCTTTGAGCTGCGATTCCTCCATTATTTTGTTTTTCATTCTCAATATTACTTTCCCGCAGGTTTTCCTTCAGTTGGCAAGTCTACCCTCATGAACACCCTTGCTGGTGTTTTTTCTGAAGTCGCTGCATACGAGTTCACAACCCTCACCACAGTCCCAGGTGTCATCAAGTACAAAGGAGCAAAAATCCAACTTTTGGATCTTCCTGGCATCATTGAAGGAGCTAAAGACGGCAAAGGGCGAGGTCGACAGGTGATAGCAGGTGAATTCAGCATCTAAAGTTACTTGGAAAAGTTGGTTTTCTAAAAAGATGAATATTTAATGTTTTTAATTTATTAAGAGAGCAAATTGATTAGAAATAATTAAATTTGAAACTGATTATCATGATCTTGGCTTTAACCTATTGTATAAATTTCTATTAGAAATTTTTTAAAAATAATTTTTTAAAATAATTTTTATTATTTCTTATAAATTTAAAATTAATTTTTCTTTTGTATTACTCTTTGAGATATACAAGGCTTATTTTATGTAAAATTTCCCATTGCCCATTTTATGTAAAATTTCCCTTTGATTGCATTACTGGAAGTTACATGTGTTCAAAATGATTATCACCAAAACTTTTAACATTAAATGAAAAAATGCAGTTAAAATAGTTGACAAATTACTTGAATTAAGTAATGTAATATGTTTTATTTAATTTGATTTTTTTTCAAATTTAAAAGGCTTTTTTTAACTTGTGACTTCCAATACAAAAATCTTCAGTTAGATAGACTTAGCCACAAGCACTAACCTCATTGTAAAAACTGTATTGATACTTTGTAAAAACCGTATGGAAGTTTTTCTATACTAATACGTTGACTTTTTGTTTGAACAGTTGCCCGAACCTGCAGCTTGATCTTTATCGTCTTAGATGTCTTGAAACCTTTAGTCCACAAAAGACTGATAGAACACGAGTTGGAAGGTTTTGGCATTCGACTCAATAAAGACCCACCTGGTCTGACCCTCCGGAAAAAAGATAAAGGAGGAATTAACCTTCAAACTATGGTAAAATTACATTTAACACTTATTAAATTTTATAATTTGTTTTGGTTATTATAATGAACTTGACAGCTCTCTGTCCCCAACCCTACTAACACTAATCAACAAATGTCTTGCATACCGGTGTGTTTAGCATATTTAACCTTATGGGGCTCTTGTACTGTTAATTCTACCAATTAACCTGCCAACCCTCCTGATTTAACTCAGTAATAACCATTTTCCAGATTCCCAATGCCAAGAGAAATTTAATGTTTCCCTTATCGAAAATTTGGCAATTGGTTCATATGATCGAGAATTTCAGAAAGTAGTTAAGAATATAGTATTGTCAGGTTAAGTATGGAGAGTTGGTACTTTCGGTCGCTATTTCTTATATTTGTATTCAATAAACTCGCTAATGGAATTTTAAAATTTCAATGGAGCTTTTAAAGTAAATTGCATAATTTAATGCTAAAAAGGGTTTTTGGTTTAAATTTTTAAGTTACTGCTCCAAATTTTGTTTTTGAAAGAATTATACTGATACTCAAACAGTATAATGTATATCAAAACTGATTCTAGAGAAAATTTTCTTAGCTGAGCTGTACTTACAAATAACCATCATATATTTTTGTTGAGTTAGAACTACCTTTACAGGTAACAATCAAAGTGGAAATTGCCTCTTCTTGGGATAATCAGGGTTGTACTTTCTAAGATTGTTTTTGACAACTCAGGTTTTCCCCGGCAGGTTAGCCATAACTTGATAGCATGTCAGGGTGTGGCATAAACTGCCTATGTGTGATTTATGATATGCTGATACAAAGCACTGAGATTGACCAGTGATTTATTATGAACTATCTTTATTTTTACTTTAGTGTTAGCTACAGTAATGATACTAAAGTGATATGTATGTGCATTATATCATTAAATAAGGACTTTCCCTTCTTGCCACACTAGTTGTTTCTTTATTGAACACTACACCATTTCTAGCCAGAATGTAAACTTCGAAAAGACTCTCTTCCCCCATCCCTTCACTGTGTTTTCTAAGAAAAGTTGGGAACTTTGCTTATCTAATCCTTGCGTGCTTGAGGTTTACAATCAAAACAGTTAGTATTTTCCCATGTAGGGTGGGGAAGAAACCGAAACAGCTATAAATCATCCCGTTTCCAAAAAAACTGCACTCGTGGATGGGGGAAGAAATGCTTTCTAAGCTTGCATTCTAAATAGACCTACTATAATGGAATTCTTAAATGCTGCTGTAAATTTTTTTCATTTAGTTATTTAAAACTTTCTTCTCTCTCCCGCAGACTACTCAAAGTGAGTTAGATTTGGATATGGTGAAGACTATCTTATCTGAGTACAGAATTCATAATGCCGATATAGTTCTAAAAGCTGATTGCACATCTGACGAACTTATTGATGTAATTGAAGGCAACCGCATCTACATACCCTGCATTTATGTCCTCAACAAAATAGATCAGATATCCATTGAAGTTAGTATGCATTATTTTTAAGCCAATAAAACTATTTTCTGTATAACTTTTTTAAAGTAAAAACTTAACTCTTTGTACATGTAGTATCATTTAAAAAATTTGTGTATATTCAAAATAACAGTTTTAAGTGAGTTCTCATGTCAAACTCATAAAAGTAATCTACCCCAGGGTTGCCACTGTCCTTGAAAACCTTGAAAAGTGCTTGAAAAAAAACCTTTGATTTTCAAGTGCTTAAAAGTGCTGGGAAAATATTATCAACCTTGAAAAGTCCTTAATTTTTTGACTTTAACACTTTCAATGTGAATCAGTTCCTATTTCACTTTTTGATTTATTGTTTATGTATAAATTCAAGAAGGCAATGTATGTGATTTTGATGGTATTTTTAATAACTAATAGGTTATTTTATAACAAATATTTAAGTTCATTTGAAAGTTGAGATCTTATTTGTTTAATAAATGAATTTCAAAAACTATCGTGAAATTTAGTTGCTGCATCTTCCAATATACAGTCCTTAAAAATGGAAATATATCCTTGAAAAGTCCTTAAATAGTCCTTGAATTTTTTTTACCAAAAAGTGTGGCAACCCTGCTACCCTCTTAACCAGCTCAAATGGGATTGAGCGAGTCAGTTAAGCACAAATCTGGTTAAACCGGAGAAGTGAAATCAATTAATGTTTTTAGATATACATTTATTCCAAAATATACATTAATGATATTTGCCATATAAATAAATGCAGAATAAAGTTATGCTTCATTTTATTCACTGCATTCAAGCATTACAAGTTAAATAGTACCACATCATTAAAAAATTAATAATTTTTTTTTGTGGAAGTCTAGAAAATTGGAAACTTGCAACATTGTATCACAATTTTTACTTATGGATAGGCTGTTGATAACGTAAATTGTTACATTTTTTTTATGTATACAAAAATTTTGCCCGCTTACGACAAGATTTGATTAAACAGAGTCCGGTTAGGAAGCTTACTGTTTTTACATTTCAATTTAATGCGAATACTTTTTATATAGGAAAATAATATAAGTACTCTAAAAGACAATAAAACTTTGTTAGCATGATGCTATAATCAAAAATAATTTTAAGAGCTCAAAAAAACTTATGTATTGTTTCTAAAAGTTTTGAGTGGAAGTCATGTGAAAACTAGCTTGAAATGAATTATTCAAAGTCCTAACTACCTTCCTGTTTACTTTATTTTGCAGGAACTGGACATAATTTATCAAATTCCTCACACTGTCCCCCTTTCGGCCCATCACAAGTGGAACTTTGATGACCTGCTAGAGAAGACGTGGGAATATTTAAAATTGATTAGAATGTAAGACTATTATTGTGAGTGATTTGTTTTATTAGGGACAACTGAATGTGTTTTTCATAAGCATTAAATTGACGAATACTTATGTGGGTAATTCTTACTTAGGCAAAAATTAATGTGACTGTTCACTGTTAGAGTATAACTGCTTCACTTCTAGGCTTAATTTCTCGAGTAAGAGCCTATAGACCAGGCTAGCAAAGCTAGTAAATGCTAGTAGCAACACAGTGTGTGTCCTGGTCATTGATGATCAAATTGAGAGGATATATGTTATGTACATCCTGATAGTTAAGGGGTTAGGCATTGAATATCACCAGTTAAATTTTAATGAATCCTAAATGAATCCTGGATTCTAACAATAAAACTGTGAGAGTATTACTAACCCATATTTTATATTAAAGCCTAAGGAAACTTGTTATTTTTTTCTTGTAAACGTGATACTATTTTAACAGCTTAATTCATGAATTGGTAAATTGTTTTAAGAGCCTCCTAATTTTATTTCTTGTTGCTGAACGGGAGAATATCATCAATCTCAAGCATTAACTTTATGTCCTAAAGAAATCTCCAGATCTTTCTTGAGGTTCAAATAAAATATATTTAAGATTTTTTAAAAATATTTTTAGCTGTTGTATTACTGTTTCATGTGAATAACAAAAAATACTCATTATATTGTACTTTTACATTGGCATGCTATTTGCACAGACATCTAGTAATGAAAATCTTTGTTTTTTTTATCTAGTAATGAAAATCTTTGTTTTTTTTATCTAACTCCAATGTCGTTTTCAGATACACAAAACCAAAAGGCCAGCTGCCAGACTATGAATCGCCTGTCATTCTTAATCATGAGAGGTGTACAGTGGAAGACTTTTGCAATAAACTCCACAGAACAATAATGAAAGAGTTCAAATAGTATGTATGAATGTGTTCATAAAGACAGAAAGTTAATTGCTTGTAACTGAGCAGGTCTGATGTTGTGATCGCTTACACCATCTGACCTGCCAACCCTCCGGATTGAACTCGGGAATATCTGATTTTTAACTACTTTCTGAATGTCTGTGTCATATGTACCAATTGGATTTTTGAAGGGGGAAACATTAAAATTTCTTTTAAACAAACACAATCCGCAAAATGTTTATTACCGAGTTAAGTCTAGATAGTTATAGTTGGTTCGTTGAAATAACACCCACTGGATATGTAGTTGGCAGGTCTGCAATAGGTAGCTTTATATATTTAAACACTTTTAGATATTAATCCATATTTTTTTTTGTAGCCCTTTAAAACTGGTGGTCAGATTTCACTGATTTAAAATTATTAGACTAAATTTGGAGTCGTATAAAAGAAATGCTTTAAACAGCATCAATGCCAGCAATTCCATAAAAACAGTCCTTTTTTTAAAATACAAATAATGAATGGTACAAGTCAGCTGCTTTGGTATCGATATTTTTTGAAGAGCTTAAACATTCTCTTTTTTACCCGCAAGATTGTAATAGCTCGGTCGGAAAGGGATAGACACTTCTTATTTTAGTAGCATGCCTAAATTATATTTGTAAAGTTTATTTTACATGTGTTACATATGTCAGTGATGAAATTCTTCAGATTTCTTTTTGTATAACTATGTTTATAAGTTATTTTTAATAAATATCAAATAAACAAAAATTTTTTTCTTAGCAATTAAAAAAAATGTAGCTAATTTGATTAGCTTTTATTTCAAACTTTTATTAAAGTGCTTTTAATAAGAATTTTAGGCTGTTTGACAATAGTTTATAAAAATCATTAGTTAATGTGTTTTATTTTGTTTTTTCACTGCAGTGTTTCTGTAATTTGATAATTTTGAAACGTACTATCAGTTAATAATATTTATATTTTTATTATTCTGCAATGCTTATAGTCTCATTCTTATACTTTAACTTATTTATCTTTGACATTGTGTAGTTAACTTAAAAAATGTTGAGTTATCTTTCTTTTTTGGCTAATCTTATCTTTGTCACATATTAGAATGATGATTTTGATTGAGACTGAATTTGTGGCTTATCAAAAGCCTTTGATATTCACTATATCCTTCTGATTTATTTAAATTGTTTAAATATTTA
Source organism: Hylyphantes graminicola (assembly GCA_023701765.1). Taxonomy (NCBI): domain Eukaryota; kingdom Metazoa; phylum Arthropoda; class Arachnida; order Araneae; family Linyphiidae; genus Hylyphantes; species Hylyphantes graminicola. Next base: position 55,209,542 of record CM043119.1, read on the forward strand.
CTGGTACATGAAATATTTAGCATAATTTATACATCAAAATACTTTTTTATAAACTATTAATTAAACAATTGTATGATTAAAATGATATGACATATAGCAGTAATGAATTTATTTATATGCTTTGTTAGATGAACATAAGAAAGAGGGACTTAACTGTTATACGATCTTTTTTTCTTAAAAAAAAAATGCTATGAGTATTTGATGAATGATGCTATGAATTTAATGATTTGTCTAATTTGTGTTAGTTAATCATTATGTTTTATTTGTTTCCAATCTGATGAGTTAAATGGGTCATTGATTTGAGGCCCAAGAAAGCCATTGATATTCATCATATAGCTCTGATTTTTTTTAATGTTCTATCTTGTTTTGTAATTTCTGTCTCCTTAATAGAATCCCTTATTAAGGAAAGTGTAATTAAATTTTTAAAGCACAGGCTAAGCTTTTTACTTAAGCTGCGAAATAAATAGTGAATAAATCAGGGATGAGTTTTTTCCGCTTTTAAGCGGAATTCCGCTTTTTAATTTTTTAGGAAAAAAATAAATCCGCTTTTTAGAAAAAGTTCAGCTTTTTCTAATTTTGCCTAAAAATTCCATTTTTCGCTTGTTCTAATCCCTCACACACGAAAAAAAACTTTCACAAAAGCCTCTAAAATTGGCTAGATGGTCATCTTGATCAATTGAAATCCTAATTCATTTATGTTATTAACAAATTTATAAACTTAATCACGGTTAAAATCGGTTGTCAGTTTCCTGCGCCTGATGAAAGGATATTCGCTACAACTGTGATGCATTTATTTAAAACAATTGTTCAATTTTTTCGCACCTAATTCGGTGAAACTAAACTTAAATTTCATAAAACAACAAGTTCAAACAACAGATTCTAATAACGAAGATAAAAAATGCATCAGAATGATTGACTGTTCTCTGGCATTGCGTGATCGGAAGAGTTACTTGTGTAGCTCCAGTTCAGGCCAAGTCTGGCAACCAGAATGTTTTTTGATCAAGTGCCCGATTTATGGTGTCCGTGAGTAGTGATCACAAGAACAGCTTGAATGTTAAAATACTTTTTATTTTCGTTTGAACCTTTGTTTTTCTAATTTCGCCTGTATTGGGGTTTCTGATTTTAGATTTTTTTTTAGTTTTTAAGTTAAGACATATAGGTTGCTAGAATTTTATGGGCTTAACATAAAAATAGTTTTTAGAGCTTGGTATTCAAATATCTACTAGTAGATGCAGAAGGAATAAAAAATGTTAAGATGTTGCAACAAGAAACTTTATAAAATTATTGCAGAAATTTTGAGGTTGGTTGCCAAGTCTGCGATTTATCCCCTCCCCCTTAGAAAAAAAGTTTTCAAATTTGGTATTTTCCTAACTTTCACCCATTTTTTTTTAACTTGTCCAGTATAGCTAATATTTAGATTGCTTGAAGTTTTTTTAAAATAGGGTGCTAGGCTAATATGTTTTCAGTTTTGTATTTGCTGGATCTTTTTAAAGAAATGTAATAATTTTAATTAGCTTCAATTCCCAAAAGCAACTCTGATTTTGACATTTGATGCCATGAATACTTCGATCAGCATTTCGATTCATGCCTGAAGCTTAAAAAACATAAATATAAAAATACATGTATAATGTAACAGCTTATTTTGCGAATTAAGTATACTGCTTAAAATGTTTTTTAAGCGTACAATTAAGCATTTTAGTTTCAGCTTTTTTTTATTTTGCCAAACTCATGCCTGATAAATGTATGTGCAAATTTCATTTTTTGAAAATAAGCTCTATAAAATTGAAAATTTGAATTGAATTTGAGTCCGAAATAGGGCATTGTTATTCATCTTATTTATCAACGTTTCTTAACTATTCAATTAAATAGTTTGCTATTAATGATGAGTTGAATTGAGACTGAATTTGAGGCCAACATAAGGCCACTGATATTCATATTATTTATCTGATTTATTAGCTTACTATTCAATTAATTAGTATACAATGAATGATGAGTTGAATTGAGACTGAATTTGAGGCCAAAATTGGGCCACTGATATTCATCTTATTTATCTGATTTATTAGCTTTTCTCAACTATTCAATTAATTAGTATACAATGAATGATGAGTTGAATTGAGACTGAATTTGAGGCCAAAATAGGGCCACTGATATTCATCTTATTTGTCTGATTTATTAGCTTTTCTCAACTATTCAATTAGTATACAATGAATGATGAGTTGAATTGAGACTGAATTTGAGGCCAAAATTGGGCCACTGATATTCATCTTATTTATCTGATTTATTAGCTTTTCTCAACTATTCAATTAATTAGTATACAATGAATGATGAGTTGAATTGAGACTGAATTTGAGGCCAAAATAGGGCCACTGATATTCATCTGATTTGTCTGATTTATTAGCTTTTCTCAACTATTCAATTAGTATACAATGAATGATGAGTTGAATTGAGACTGAATTTGAGGCCAAAATTGGGCCACTGATATTCATCTTATTTATCTGATTTATTAGCTTTCCTCAACTATTCAATTAGTATACAATGAATGATGAGTTGAATTGAGACTGAATTTGAGGCCAAAAATATGGCCACTGATATTCATATTATTTATCTGATTTATTAGCTTACTATTCAATTAATTAGTATACAATGAATGATGAGTTGAATTGAGACTGAATTTGAGGCCAAAATTGGGCCACTGATATTCATCTTATTTATCTGATTTATTAGCTTTTCTCAACTATTCAATTAATTAGTATACAATGAATGATGAGTTGAATTGAGACTGAATTTGAGGCCAAAATAGGGCCACTGATATTCATCTTATTTGTCTGATTTATTAGCTTTTCTCAACTATTCAATTAGTATACAATGAATGATGAGTTGAATTGAGACTGAATTTGAGGCCAAAATTGGGCCACTGATATTCATCTTATTTATCTGATTTATTAGCTTTTCTCAACTATTCAATTAATTAGTATACAATGAATGATGAGTTGAATTGAGACTGAATTTGAGGCCAAAATAGGGCCACTGATATTCATCTGATTTGTCTGATTTATTAGCTTTTCTCAACTATTCAATTAGTATACAATGAATGATGAGTTGAATTGAGACTGAATTTGAGGCCAAAATTGGGCCACTGATATTCATCTTATTTATCTGATTTATTAGCTTTCCTCAACTATTCAATTAGTATACAATGAATGATGAGTTGAATTGAGACTGAATTTGAGGCCAAAAATATGGCCACTGATATTCATCTTATTTATCTGATTTATTAGCTCTATTCAATTAAATAGTATACAATGAATGCTGATTTGAATTGAGACTGAATTTGAGACCAAAAGTAGGACCAATGATATTCATCTTAATTATTTGATTTATTAGTGTTTCTCAACTATTCAATTAAATAGTATACAATAAATGATGAGTCGAATTGAGACTGAATTTGAGGCCAAAAATATGGCCACTGATATTCATCTTGTTTATCTGATTTTTTTAATCACTTTTCAAAGTTACTAGTCGTTTAAATAGTGTACTATGAATGATGAGTTGAATTGAGACTGAATATGAGGCCAAAAAAAAGGTCATTGATATTCATCTTTTCCCTCTGATTAATCAGCATTTCTAAAAAAATTCTTAATATTATGTTAAATACTCTATTATGTTTGATTATTATAAAATATTTGCACCCATTTGAGTTTCGTAAGATAAAAAAAAATGAAGACCTTTTTTGTATTTAATTTTTAGAAATTTTATTTGCTTCTCTCCAGTGTTGTGGTACTTGTGATTAATTTGGTTATTTACAAGTTGTATATAATTTATATATTTATTCTGCAATTTTATATCAAAATTATTTAATGTTTTTCCTTTTTTTATAGTGCTTTAGTCTGGGGTTCTTCTGTTAAACACAATCCTCAGAAAGTGGGAAAAGATCATGTCCTCAATGATGAAGATGTCGTACAAGTTGTTAAAAAGTAATTTTTTTTTAATCTTGAAATCTCACACATAATTCATAATAGATTTTTTTAATGACAATTTTACTTTTTTATTTCGTATATTTTTAAACATTAAAAATGAATTGCACATTTTCTTTGTGTAACAGCATAGGCATTTGAATCCAGTTTTATAAAATCATAAATGTAACTTTAAGTTTAAATTTCTTAATTTTTGTTTCAAGTGTTTAATTAATATATTATACTAATTCTCGCAAATGTATTTTTTAATCATCAGTGAACTGCTGTAGTGGACACAACTTTTTAACTGATTCTTTTTTTTTAATATATATACTGCATGTAATTTTTTTTTTTGTGTAAATGTAATGTAAGTAAAATGCTGTTTCTAATGTTTTTCTATTTTTTTTCTTTTAGGGTGTAGAAAGAAGCAAAAAAAAAAAAAAAATCACTGAGTTGCTATTGTATTTAAGAAAAAATAAAATGCTTTTTATATTTGACAATTCAATTTCAATAGTTTTAATTTGATGTATTTTATTTAACTATTTATTTAAATGTTATATATATTATATTTTCTTAATAAGTATTGGAGTAATAACCATAGCATATATTATCTGTTCATTGATGTGTAATTTTCTTTCTTAATAAAACTTAAATGTAATTTCTTTTAATAAAACTTAATTGAATGCTGAAATATTTGAAACGTTTATTTAGGTTTTAACCTTTCCTTGAACAACTTTTAGAGTAAAATTTACTGCGATTCCTAATATTTTTTAAATGCAAGTAGTTCAGAACAGTGCATTCTTCTAACCATTTTATCCAAAATCTGACAATTGACTTACTGTTTTTTTAATGTGTTAAAAATTTTAACAACCTGTTGTGGAAATTGTAGCATTGCAAATCCCTTAGTAAAGTAAAAAAAATAAAGTAAAAATATGTATATATCCCTCTGCACTGTGTGAAAATATATGTTTAAAGCTCACTCTTTGGCCAAGGCAATTTTATATTTTAACTCTTAGAAGCATAATTTTTATTAAATATATTTTTTTAAAGTTGATGTCATTTTTAAACAATGTCTTATGTGATGTGCATCAAAGGGTTGAAGCACCTTCTTGCTTATTTTGAAAAATTATTTTAATTCTTTCAACCAAATTTAGGTGCATTTCCCCCCCCCTGCTTGTGGTATAGCAATCTTGCTCATTATTATATTTTTACCTTTTCTCTCTCTCTCTCTGGCTGTAACTTTGGCGGTCAAGCCAATCGTATATTTGTACTTATTGCAAAAACTCGGCATAAGCTTTTCAGCTTTCAAAACGCAAATGTGGTATTGTTTGCATAAACCCATTGCTATTTGTATTTCCATGGACTAATAAGCCCACTGGCGCTATATTTACTCTCCTTCCCACAGCTTGAGTGTTGCATGAGTGAAGATTCCATAGCTCATTTTTAATGAAGTCACCGATTCCAGCCATTTTCTCAATTTCGAAACTAGAAAGTTTCGAAATTGAACGAGTTTCATTAGGAAGTGTTCGGAACTTCTGAACCCTCATTTCCTCACTTAGGCTCGTTTTTTCGTTTATCATCAAAGGCAATCAGTAAGTTTTCTGAAGGAACATAAAAACCATTTATGCTTAGTTATTATTGATTACAGGATCTGCTTTTTATTTCAGCTTCTACAAAAAACATACCCAGTTCAGATATTGAAATTCTGAAATCGGCGGCGTTATTGAAAGTCGGCTGTGGAACCTCAAATTCCATAAACGATTTTGAGTTCGAATACAGCACTCGTGCTGGTAAAGGTAATGCATGCACTTGTGGCTGTAATTTTAAAGCACACGTGATTTGGTCATGATCCAGTTTGAATTCCCTGTTTAGAGGGGAAAAAATGAACAATGACCAAAGCTACAGTACCAGCTGCAATCAAATACAATAAAATGTGCGAGAAATAGGCTGTATTTTTAATTTTTTTTTTTTTTACAGTGCAGTCAAAATGGTTTCCGAGGCATTCTTTCTCTATTTATTATAAACCCATAGTGATTCTGGGAAGAAAAAATGCTATTGGTTTACATGTATATCATTGGTTTCTCCAAAGCTAACGTGAAAATACGGCAAATATAACGTGTATATTTTTATTAATTTTTTTAAAAAAAAAGGTCTTTAGTATGCGACAATTTATACTACAAGTATAAACTGGTTTCAGAAATTTATAGTTTTTTGCAATCTATTACTTGTAGGAGCAGGTAATTTTTTCTGTTTATTTCTTTTGCACTTATAACGAAATATATTTAAAAAAATAAATAAAAACAGATATTGGTTATACCTTTATTTGTTTATGACATTCATACAATTAGAATTGGTAAACTGATGTACATTAATTCATAAATAGATTTTTAGGATGTATATAATAATGAAGAGCTTTAACATATAATTTAGACATTACTAATTCGATTATCTTTTCTTTCAAGTGTACAATGCTCGAAGAATTTAAAAACATAACACATGAAAATACTTCTTGGTAACCTTTTGATGCTCAATTTTTCTTGTAATATTTTTGGATTATATATACACAAAAAGGCGATATGCTATATGAAGCTCTGAACTGTTTCAACACATCCGATTTGGAAAACTTTTTGTGGATGTCGAGCTTTCGCGTTACATAAATTGACGCGCAAAAGGAGAAAAAAAAGAGATGCTTCTCAACTTAGGACGCTTATGTTTAGCCGAATCTCAAAAATGCATTTTTCGCGGTTTCCTTCTTGTCTGGCTGACCAGCGTACTCGATGTAGCTTGGCTCCCACTCATCTTCCTGATGATCCAAAAGACCGTAGAAGCCCTGCATCTGCTTCAACGATTCCTCGGAAACGGGGACTTCTTCCTCTTCTTCGTTATAACGAGCGAGAGGCATGAGGGGAGCGACCTCCCTCTTTTTCCGATTCACCTTGTCGGAGACGTTTCCAGCGGTCGAGCCTTCCTCCGCAGACCTCTTGCCGAAGTGGATCATCGAGTGAGCAGCCCTCTTATCTTCATCCAGGTCGTCCCGTTTCCCGAAGTGGATCATGGCGTGAGATCCCTTGCCCTCCGACTTCTTGCCGAATCGCAGGAGGTTGTGCTGGCGCTTCATCGTCTCCTGGGGATCCAAGAATCCATCGATTTCCTCCTCGTCGCTATCTTCATCGTCGAAATCCCTCTTGCCGAAGTGGATCATGGCATGAGATGATTTTCTAGGATCTTCCCCGCGTTTTCCGAAATGGATCATGGAGTGAGCAGCCCTCTTATCCTCTTCCACCAGGTCATCTCTTTTTCCGAAGTGGATCATGGCATGTGCCCTCTTATCCATGCTATCCTCCTCGTCTTCAAGTTCGCCATCATCCCTCTTGCCGAAGTACATCATGGAATGTCCGTTGTTGCCCCTTTTCCCGAAATACATCATAGAATGCCCGGCGTTGCCCGAACCTCTCTTGCCAAAATACATCATGGAATGCCCGGCGTTACCTGTGCCTCTCTTGCCGAAATACAGCATGGAATGACCCGACCTCTTGTCAAAGTCTTCGTCATTTTCGTCTTCAATTTCTCGCCCAAAACGAATGAAGCTATGTGGTGGATGGTCTGACGGGCCTCCTCCTCGCTTGCCGAACCTCATGATAGAGTGTCCCCGCTTGTAGGATCCGTCCCCTCGACTGCCGCTCTGGAAGTAGTCCCAGAAGCTGGACGGCTGGTCCTGGTCGGACGATCTTTTCCCGAAGTACAAGAAGCTGTGGCCCTTGACCGGTACCGGAGCTGGGCCGTCGTCATCTCGTTTGCCGAAGTGCATGAGGCTGTGTCCGGACGAGGGACGCTTGCCGAATCTCATGATGTTGTGCTGACGCTTGCCCGACGCGAGAATCGGTATGGAGGGCGTGTCGGATGAGTCGGATCCCATACCTGTAAAGAAAAATAAATGTTAAAAATCTTTGAGGAATACAACTTCAACCCGTTGTTATCATGTTATGTATAAAGCTATCTCTATATCCGACCAAAAGCGTTATTGATGAGAGTGGCCAGGTCATGGGCCTGGAGACTATAAAGTACGTATTGTGGTGGTGGGCCAAGCTCAAAAAGAGAGGCAGCAATTGCTTGGCAGTTAAACAAGTGGTCTGGCGTTCGTTTCGTTTCTGGGTAATTTCTGCAGAATGGGTAGGATCTCTAGGATTTATCTGGAGATATTTTGTTGTCTTTTTAAAATGACCTGTACGAATTCTTGCTATAACAGATGATAGGATTATAGGATAATTTGCACTCTTAAAACGAACGAGCTATTTTAACTCAGTCTGAGTAATTTTCACTCCTCCAGTCTGGAAAATGCACTTCTCCTCTTAGAGTGGATCCTTTGTGTGTTAAACCTCCGACAGGATCACTCCAAACGAGTGATTTTTAACTCAGTCTGATTTAATATTCACTCCTTTCCAGTGTCGAAAATGCACTTCTTATACTGGAGTGGATTTCACTCGTTTGTTTTAAGAGTGTAGATCAGGAATGAACTTTTTAGAAAGCTGATAAAAAAATTCTATGCTTGGCAACCGCATTTGCAAATTTAACCTTTAATGTACTGAATCAAGATTTAATTTATTTCCCGCTGGCTATTTGAAAGTTATCTGTGCAATTAATAATATTATATTACAGTAAAAATTAGATGGAACAAAATGCACTTAATGATGAATTTAGCTTCGTTTTTCCTCCTTTCTATTTATTATAACTAAATTGCATTGAACAACAATGGCATTTTGTTGAATGAATATATGATTCCATGAAACACATAATCTAAAGATGTCATTTTTTATAACAATTTTGAAACAATGCCTTTATATATTAAAGTTATTTATTACAAAAGAATAATATATAAAAAAGTTCATTTCTTTGATGCATAGAACCGGAGAACGGAGGGGTCCGAAAACACGCCGAAACCCTTCCAGAAAAGGTTGGGTAGTGCGCTGAACTTGGCGGTTGCACTACCGTGCAACCAGATTTGTTGACTAACAGTCTAAGATATTTCTCTCCTTATTTAAGACTCGAGTATTCAAGTTACAACCAAATTCAACGAAGCAATATAACCCAGACCCCGAGAGCTGCACTCCAGAGATCTAAAGTTTACGTTTCCTAGTTGAGCGGTCTGCCTTCACACCATCATATTACGTCAGAGCAGCGTGTTGTTTGTGAAGGACACTACGATTACGATACTTTGGAAACCCAGTTTTAACCGTTACATTACAAGGGCGCCATTTAAATAGTTATTTTGGTTATAAGAATGTGTTTTAAACTTTCGAGTTGATTCGGGAGAATCCCTCATTTACTTTTAGGAAATAATATTGTTACTGTTGTTGCAGGTACTGTAAAAGGATTACTAAACACTCTTTAGCACTTTATAAGTGTTAAAATAAAACAATTTAAGAGTACAGGGGAAGAACCGCTTGATTTCTTTAGAGTCTTTCCGTAATAGTGTATGCTTGACGGACATTGGCGACCGGAAACCGGTTTTTCTTTCGGTTCTTCATTCGCGGTACAAACGTGTGCCTCGTATCCACTGATCTCTGGCGTGAATCAGGGTTGCCGCGAAAGATAAACAAGGGTTTTTCCTCTGTCTACATTTTTGATTTTTTTTGTCAAAAGACTGGCTAGACCAATATAATACATACTCGTTTCTTAAGTTTTAATATATAGTGATTTGTGTTTGGTATACTTTTTTACTCCTATTGAACTATATCAAATAGTTGCAGGAATTTCTAGGTATTTATCGATAAATAAAAAATAATGTTTTTTTCGATATTAATGTTTATGGATAACTATGGGCACTTCTCAAACTTTCCAATAATCCTAAATATTTCATTTTGCCACAAAGATATTTTAACTATCATTTGTTATTATAGGCTATAGCTATAAAAATGTTATCATTTAGTGAGAATTTAAAAAGTTTTTTCGAACCCTTTCCAGTTTACTTTTCCGTTATCATATTTTGCGTTCGCTGTTCACTCTTTATGGAGATATTTTTGAAAAATTCTGTTCCACGTTTTGTTTTACTATAGACTTACAAAAGAATCAACTCAAAGCAATTCTGCAATATTTGTTCCGTTTAGTTCATTGATTGAGAAAATATATGAAACTGTTGACTGTGTCTAAACATGTTCTTTCGAAAGCGAGTAGTTTTGATATACGGCATTAGTTTGTTCCAAGAAGACACGTATTGCAAACAACTAGTAAAAGGTTTCATCGATAATGTGATGCAGTACTGCATATTTTATCAGCAGATACATTAGGAGTAATTTTTTGCTTACAAGTATCGAATACCAATGATTGTTGGAGAGACTTCCAATAAAGTAAGTGAGAACATGGAAAAGGGTATAACCGCATTTTTCGATCGAAACAATTTAAGAGCCTTTTAGAAATTTATGGTAATGATCTTCGAAGCGATATAATAACTTTACAAAGCTGCTGGACATAAAAACTAGGGTAGACATTAGTTTAAATTTCAAGTTTTAAGGGGTTTTTAAGGATGTATGCTAAATTTTATGAATGTTATGGGACTTGTAGAAAACTATAAAAAAATGTAATAAGCTTTTACTAAAGAGTTTGATGGTTTTAATGTAAACGTAGTTCTAAATAAATATAATAAAAAATATAAAAATACTTTTACATAACATATATATTTTTCATTTTATTTGACAAAGTATATTTCAATTGTACTATTTTATTTGGTTGGTAGTTTGGTTGGTTGATTGGTAGATGTATGTATATTCAGGTTTGTGTGCTGGTCAGAGACCCTCTTATAAACCTTTGCCAAGTAAAACAGACACATCACAATCACATAAGTGACACATGCTGTCATCTATCGCCACCTTCGCAATTTATAGAAATGTCCCTGAAGGGGAGAGAAATAGTCTCCAGTAGTACGAGAGCTAGCAACGTCGGAAAAACAATAATTTCAGGTGGGCCAGTTTTAAGATATGCTATCTCTCTCACTCTCCCGGACATCATAAGTAGGGTTACCAGGTATAAAAAGTAAAAAAACAGGACACTTACTTTTAAAAAGCAGGACAAAAGAGGGAAAAGCCGGACACATTTAAAATTGAGACAAAACCTTATTATTAGCACATGAAACTTTATTACATCATATTATTTAAAAATTTATTATTAACATATTTTTTTACGGAACCAGCGCAGCTAACTAAATGCCTTGTAATTTAGTTTAACGTATAAGACACGTTTTGGAGTAAACTAAAAAAATAAGTAAGCTATTGCACTTTGAAATGTATACAAACTTCTTTAAAGATCTTCAAAATTAATTAATTTTTCAAAAATACGGACATTTAGGGATTTAAAAAAATAAATACGGATGGCAGGACGGAGCCTCTAAATACGGACGTGTCCTGTTAAATACGGACGTCTGGTAACCCTAATCATAAGGGCTATCTGGCTGGCGGTAGTGGTTGCGTTCCTCAGTGCGCATCCTACTAATACAAGTAAAAAATTGATTTTTCAAATCATTTTAGGACGTTTTATTTTTTTATTATTATTTTTAGTGAACTTTTTACAACATAAATCTATTATTGCCAGGCATTTTTATTGTTGTTTAAGCTGTGCCAGACGCTAATTTTGATTTTAAAAGCTCAAGTGTTGCCCAAATTATCAGCTCATTACAAGTATTGCCACATGGTATTGCGCAATGAATGACGATGACGTAATTACAATGATCGGTGAATTCACACCTGAGCTGGTAATTTGGGCAACACTTGAGCTTTCAAAATCAAAATTAGCGTCTGGCACAGCTTAAACAACAATAAAAATGTCTGGCAATAATAGATTTATGTTGCAAAGAGTTCACTAAAAATAATAATAAAAAAATAAAACGTCCTAAAATGATTTGAAAAATCAATTTTTTACTTGTATTAGTAGGATGCGCACTGAGGAACGCAACCACTACCGCCAGCCAGATAGCCCTTATGATGTCCGGGAGAGTGAGAGAGATAGCATATCTTAAAACTGGCCCACCTGAAATTCTCTCTCAAAAACGTTGCTAGCTCTTAGACTACAGGGGCCTACACCCGTGGAAAACTGCGCCATGACCACCCGCAAGACTTTCGGACCCATAGATTTAACGAGCACGTACTCCGCGTATTCTACGGTGGGTCTTCAGTGGTATTGGGACTCGATCGCGGAACCTTCCGATTCCGAGAACGAGGCCTTAACCACCAGGCTCTCCACGCCCCCCCCTTTTTTTTACATTTTTTCTACTAAACCATGATGTAACTTATTTGCATTATGCTATTTGTTTGATAAATAGATATTATGCGAAATATTTTCTGCACCGTAATAACTTTAAGCATATAGTAGAAACTAAAATATTAAACGTATTTATGTATAAATATATCAAATCTTAAGACTATCTGGAACAGAACTCGGAAATTAAATGAGTTTACGAGAAAAATGCTGGAAGTAGCTTCTTACTAAAGTCAAGGCTATTGAAAATGATTGCATGAAAGTACATTTAAGTGATATGAAATATCATTCTTAGACATAATGTATTCTAAATAATTTTTTTCACATTTTTATTTACTTAACAATGGTTTCAAGAAATATTTTGTTGATAATTCATTTGTTCGTGTTGCTAATGATGAATTTGATCAGTTTTTTTACAAATTTCACTTTATTATTGGGTAATGCAAGTGAAATTTGTAAAAACGGATAAAATTCATCATTAGTGTAACACGAATAAATGAAGTACCAACAACATATTTCTTAAAACCGTTTTTAAGGGGATGAAGATGTGGAAAAAATATTTAGATTACATTTTGTCTGGGAATGACGTTTTATATCACTTAAACTTTAACTACTTTTATGCAATAATTTTCAATAGCCTTGACTTGAGTTGGAAGCTATTACCAGTACTTTTCTCGAAAACTGTTTTAATTTTCGAGTTCTGTTCCACATAGTCTTTAAGATTTGAGATAGTTATAATCACCATTATTTTGATTCAAACAACGGAGCCTTTTTATTTAATTTATCAGACGCATACACTGTAAAAACAAGGGAGTATTATTATACTTGTTTTGGGTTTATGAAATGCTATATAAGGTGTAAATATACACGACTTGTGGGGTCAGCACCAACATAGGTGTTATCATTAACTCAAAATGGTTTTTATTTAAACTTAAGACAAAATTGGTGTTAACATACACCAAGAATGTAGCCTTTCGACGACATTTTGTATACGAAACACCAAATTTGGTGTTACAGATCGAGCCAATCTAGCAATTCTTTGGTTGTAACGGGAAAATTAGAGCTGTGTTTTGATAATTTATTCGTGATGTGCATGGTTAAGTCTTATTTTAAAAATTGCTGGATAGAAAACTTATTTCAGCTTGCAGTTATTACTTTTAAATGATTGTCTGTGTGTTTGCATTCAGTTAGCCCTAAACAACAGCATGAGTTTGATTTTGATGATGGTAAATCGTGTTTGTATTTGCCGAAAATGCAAAGTAAGCGGAACAAATATATTTATTCTTTATATAGATAACTGAATTACTACTGATTAATTTAACTAAAACTTCAATATTAGCGATTCTGGTTAAAACGCGAAAATTAGGGTTATGTTTTTATCTTTGTGCGCTAGTATATATGATTAAAAGATATTGAAATGAAACGTATAATTACAGTATTTTCCCATAAGTCATTTAGCTTATTGATATCTGAATTATTTCAGTGATTAACTTTTCGATAATGAAATCATCATTACACTTTCATAAATGATATTTTATTTACGTTTTGTTTGAAAAAACTATTTTACTATAAAATAAAATAAAAAACTATTTACTATAAAACAGTTAAACAGAACAATATCTGGCCGCCCTATTGATATTTTTAATTTACGTTAAATAGTCCTAAACATTAATTTTGTTTGAGTTATGTTTTTGTATAATACGTGTACATTTTCATTTTATCTTTTGTAGCATGGATAAAATTGTTCAACCAAGTTGAGTTCAACCCAAGTCGCAAATCAACTCAAGTTACAAAATTAGCTATTTTTAACATTACAAATATGTCTGTTGTTCAGGATTTGCAAGAAATCAGTTTACACCAAAAAGTGTTTTTAAAAAATAACCATTTTATCCTTTTGATTCTGAAATTAGTACCAGAACACCGTGTTAGGTCGTTAGGTGTTTACGTACACCAAATCAATGGGGGCGTTTCATCACACCAAAAATGGTGGCAACAGAGTAGCCACCAAATGTGGTGTTTCTACACACCAGTCAATTATCGGTGTTTCATTACACCGATTACTGGTGGTGTTTCCTTACACCACTTTTGGTGGCTACTTTGTTGCCACCATTTTTGGCGTGAAGATACACCAAAATTATTTACAGTGTACGTTGACAAACCAAAATTAAAATTTTTTAAACCAAATAAATTTCGATGAACTTTTCAGTTCGACGTTTTACGATGGTTTGATCTGCTATTGGTTGAGATTTAAAATAAAAGGCTGGGAGAATGAAAACAACAATGGCGGTCAACTACCCGCTTAAAATTTGCCCCAAAGCAATAACAGCTCCACTATTCGAGTTTTCGAAAGACGAGTCGTGAATAACGAGGTTTCTCTCTCCCCAAATAAATACAACTGGCTGTCGAGAGAAGAATGCGTAAGTTCGAAAGTGGTGCTTTACTCCCTTGAAATAACTTTTGAGTGTGAATCGAATTTCGAATGCGAATTGCTTCTCAGCTGCGTTGCCTTTTAAAGTGGAAATAAATGTCGAGGTTTTAACATTTTTAAACTAAGTAGTACAAAGTTGAATTGAGGAGCAAAAATTTAAATCTATTGTATTTGATGACAATTAGTTTTTAGTAACTTATATCGCTTAATACAGGTCGAATATACAAGCATTAGTTCATAAAGTTCTAGTCATTAAACCGAAAATTTTATAAGAAACTTATATTATACTTTCATACTTCCTGTTTATTTATAGTTAATATAGATTAAATACATGCGAGACAACATTAAGAAGATATATAAGGAGAAAAATCTTTAACATACACTGTAAATAATTTTGGTGTATCTTCACACCAAATATGGTGGCAACAAAGTAGCCACCAAAAGTGGTGTAAGGAAACACCATCAGTAAATCGGTGTAATGAAACACCACCAGTAAATCGGTGTAATGAAACACCGATAATTGACTGGTGTGCAGAAACACCACATTTGCTGGCTACTCTGTTGCCACCATTTTTGGTGTAATAAAACGCCACCAGTGATTTGGTGTTCTTAAACACCTAACAGGGTGTTCTGGTAACTAATTTCAGAATCAAAAGGATAAAATGGTTATTTTTTAAAAGCACTTTTTGGTGTAAAATGATTTCTTACAAAACCTGAACAACAAACATTGTAATGTTAAAAATAACTAATTTTGTGACGTGAGATGATTTGCTGCTTGAGTTGAACCCAACGAGGATACCTTTATATATACAACAAAAGATAAACTGAAAATGTACATATATTATACAAAAACATAACGCAAACAAAATTAATGTTTAGGAATATTTAACGTGGATGAAAGATATCAATAGGGTGGCCAGGCATAGCTATTGTTACTCAACTATCTACAGAGCTATAAAATTGTGCAATTAACCTCAGTTTAACTATTTTATAGTTTTTTCAAACAAAACGTAAATAAAATATCATTTATGAAAGTGTAATGATGATTTTATAATCGAAAAGTTAATCATTGAAACAATTCCGATATCAAAGAACTAAATGACTTATGGGAAAATACTGATATTATACTTATCATTTCAATATCACTCGCACAAAGATACAAACACAACCCTAATTTACTCGTTCCAACCAGAATTGCTAATATTGAAGTTTTAATTAAATTATTTAGTAGTATTTCATTTATCTTTATAAAAAATAAATATAATTGTTCCGCTTACTTTGAATTTTCAGCAAATACAAACACGATTTATCAAAATCAAACTCATGCTGTTATTTAGGGCTAACTGAGTGTAAACACACAGACAATCATTTAAAAGTAATAAATGCACGCTGAAATAAGTTTTCTATCTAGCTATTTTAAAACTAAGACTCAAACCATGCACATCACGAATAAATTATCAAAACACAGCTCTAATTTTTCCGCTACAACCATAGAATTGCTAGATTGGCTCGATCTGTAGCACCGAATTTGGTGCTTCGTTTACAAAATGTCGACGAAGGTCTACAGTTAATCAATTCTTCGTGTATGTTAACACCAATTTTTGTTTAAGTTTAAATAAAAACCATTTTGAGTGAATGATAACTCCTATTTTGGTGCTGACACCACAAGTTGTGTATATTCACACCTTATTTAGCATTTCATAAACCCAAAACAAGGGTAATAATACTCCCTTGTTTTTACAGTGTAATAACTTTTAACATAATAATCTTAACGTTACAGTTTGAAAGAAATAAAACATTATTTTTCTTGCCAAATAATAAATCGTAACTATCGTAACGTTTGCTGACTAATTGGGAGGTTGATCGATTGTCATAATTAACAAATTAACGTAATATACAAGTCCCCGTTCACAACTGTGCAACGCCGGGTTTATAAAGTTAATATAACATAATATAGCACACTAAACAAGGTTTCTTACGAATATTAATTTTGCAGGTTCAAAATCTTTTTGGTTGAATTGTTTATATCATTATTGTGTGAATTGAATATGCAATAGTTTTTTCTCAAAATATTTGTAAAATATTATTGATAATTGGATCAAGGTCAATAGAGTAAAACAATACTTGCAACCATTAATTAATTTACATAAACGTTCACGAAACAATGTTTTTTTTTTTTTAAAACCATTTTTAAAAACTAAATGCTGTGTACAGTGAAAGCTATAAAATGCAAAATCTGTTGAGAATAAACTCTCAAATTCCATCGAAAAATGCTTCTCGAATCCAATTACGATTTTACAAGACTCTTGATATCGCCATGTGTTGGAAAACAAAAATTTCATTTGCTGCAGAAGCAATGCTGTTATAGGATTTAAGAAAAACTCTAACTTAGTTTACTTCTGAGTTGCTTAGAATGTTAAGGTTATTATTCTCGGTGAAAAGCTTTTGTTACTTGATTTGTTATTGTTTTTCGGAGGAAGTTAAACAATTTATGATGATGTGGTACATCCGTCTACTGTAAAGGTTTTCTTTAAAAAAATGCTGGTTATTCAGCCCGTAGTTAGTTACTTTATAGTAATTATACTAGCTTTAAAATCCTTACGGTTATGAACTTCCATTTTACAAAATGTTTTCCGAAAGATAATAAGAACAATTGGGTTAAATTATTTAATATTTTTATAATGTTATTAGTCTTAGGCTCTTAGGTAATTCAGCATTTAATTTGAATGAACGTTATTATTTGTTTCTAGAATGGTAAAAAAGAAATTATCTAATAATGAGCTTTCAAGTTCAGGATACTTTAGAACAGAAATTTATACGGAGCAGCAAAACACTAATAAATTCGGAAATATTACTAATTGTATCAGGCATAATAACTATTTGTAATACCAGAATCATTTTTATTTTGCCAGGATCTGATTAAATTTATATCAAGAGCGCATTTTACAGTTGAAGTGAACTCTAAATATTTATTAACTTTAATCCATTTTTAATTTGATATTTTAAATGTTTTTTCAACCAATAATGGGTACTGCTCACAACAATTAGAGGAGCGCATGTTTAAATCCTTCCTCTCCCAATGATTCCATTTGGAATCATCAACTTGGTATTTTTTTCTTCCTAAGTTGAGCTCGCACTTATTTATCGTTAGAGGGAAGAATCTTTTCTTTCGAAGAATTAATAAAAGTTTTTGTTAATTAAATGAAAATATAAAAAAAAACATGGTAAAATGAAATTTACTCTAAGAAAAAAATTATGAAATAAATTGACCCAAAATATATACTTCAAACTTAGCAGTTTCTTAGATGTTTAGAAACTGTTTCTTAAATGCGTAGAAATAAATGTTAACTTCTTTAAAAAAATTAAGTATTGAAAAAAAAATTATTGTTATAATTTATTCAAATGTTGGGATTCCGATTCCACCCCCCTTAAATATTAGTTAAAAAAAATTAAGGATTTCTTCCTGTGTTTTACCAATTCATGATAATCGCATAATGAATTTGTTATTATTATTATTTTTATTTTTTAGAATAAAAAATAGAAAGTTGGAAATGAAAGGGTTAGCAATAGTATGCAAAATGATCCCCTAATTGTTCTGAGCAATGCAGTTTCCAATAAATATTAATAACTCCAGTCTTTAATTTTGAATTCAATTTTACTACACCATCTATGAAGATTATTAGTAACTGAAACTTCAAAATAGAATGGAATAGATGAAAAAAACAACAACACACATTTGTCGAGAGGGAGCTCTACTTTAATAGAATAAAGTGGATTTGTTGCCGTATGACAACAGTAGAGGGTTAAAATATAAAGTCTTACCAGATGAAGTTGCTGCAATATGGACGTGGTTTTCAATTAAAACGACCAAAACTAGTATACCAGCTAAGAAGTAGGACGTCATCTAAAATAGTAAAAAAGACAAAGGTTTTAATCATATTTAAAAATAACTCATATATTTTTACAATTATGTAATACGGCCAAAAGCAACTCAGAAAAAAAAAACTAGTGCTGCTTACACTAGTTAATGTAGCATTATTGTACCAGCTTTTACGAATTGAATGTTAATATAACAAAAATGCCCTTGTTTTACTCGTTAGCGACGATTTACTGGAAAATCAGCCATACGAAAATGAGTGTTAGCTTAAATTTATCTAAATAAACAAAATTGTACAATACAAAGAAAGACCATAGTCCTGAACAATTTATGTAGGATAAATTAAGTTATGGGAAAAAAGAGTTTAAAAAAAATGTTAAGTTGTTTTTATCCGGATATGAAGGTGTTAATGTCATTCACCAAAGCTAATAAATTTGGAAATGTTAATTTTTAATGTATACTTGTCGTTAACGTGTACTTAAATGTTTTCAAATGTCTAGAGAAATTGAAGAAAAAATAATGACTTAAGAGTAGGTAGAGCAAAACTATGTAAAAATTGGTAAACGACACTGCATTTTTACCATTAACTCCAGAAAAACATTTAATTTTACAGGAGCTTTTAGATTGAGGGTCATTATAAAACACATTTTCTAAACGCCGATATTAAAATCTTGTAATACAACTTTTGTAAAACTTGGTAAATCTAATAGCTTTTAACGTGTTTGTCAAAAAAGTAGAACACTTGAGCCATTCGAGTAAATGTAGTTAGCTTGAAATTCGAAGTATAAGGAATTTGTTTAACATGAGCCTAGGAGCATTTAATACTTTTTTCAGTGATAAATAGGTATGTTTGAATGAAGGGAATATTTAAGTTACTCTAAAAGAAATATATCTAAAAAATGACTAATGATTTATTTGCAAAGTAATAGATTTTAGATATTCTTTATAAATAATTTTATTTTACGATTTTATGCACGTAAACTTTTATGCACACAAACTATTACGGTCAAAATTTTTATAAAAATGTAAACCTGTTCAGGGAATCTCTTGATAATAAAATATTAATATTCTGAAGTTCTTTTAAAATAATCTGTGTAAACGAGCTTTGCATTTTATAATTTATGTATAATACAGTTTTCGGTTAATCCCATTATTGTTTTACTGCAGAAAAAAAGGCCACCTGGAACCACCTAATCTTTACTCGATTTTCAACAATCATAAACTTTAGCAAGATACGCGCAAAAAATATTCATTTCCAGATAAGCCATTTTACTGAAAGTGGTAATTTCTACAGCATTCTAAATTTAATTAAGTTATGATATCTCTCAAAACCACACATGGTGATAATATCCAGAGCTTGATCTTTTTAGACTTTTATTATAAAGATTTTTGGATGTTTTTTCAAACATAAAATCCTGACATTTATGAAACTTTAGTAAAAGAATGGAAAAGTCGAATAATAATCAAGATTATTCTGAACACATTTCAAACCGCTTCGTCGTGTTAAGTGGTGATATGATAATTTTTTGTTTTGTTTTAAATTCCACCATTATTGTGTTTAGTGGAAAATTTCGGTTGTTTAAGTATTATTATATTTGAAGAAAATAAAAGAATATTTTTCCGTTATTTGGTAGTAAGTCAAGATTATAACTTTATATAAAGTTTTTAATATCTTATGGATGATTTTAAAGAATTTAGGCGTTGACTATAAGTTGGAATTTGTATGTGGGCGAAGTAAATTATATTATTTATTTTATCTATTAAGGATTATAGATGTTCAATGCATTTTAATGTTCTGTAATTTAGCATTTTTAAGTAAACATTTCGCATGACACTCAGTGATGAGCTACGAAGGAACTGAATTTCATAAGTTTCAAATCTTAATGAAGTTTGACTAGTTTAATTTCGAATAAATAAAACTTTTCAAAATATTATATTAGAATAAACAGATAATGTGTATTACATATTAAAATAGCATCACATTACGTGCTTAAAATAATTTATATAATTTTGCTTGTAATTTTGTAGCTACGGACCAAATATTTCTGGTTTTTTATATATGAGTGAGAGGACTGTACACTGAAAATAATTTCAGAAATTTTTTTTGCTTTAACTGAGATGCTTCTAATATTATAATCGACCGAAAATATATAATCGTCTTATTAATGACATGTTTACGATCATTTGGAAAATGTATCCTTTATTTTGGAGATATATACTGTCTGGAGAGAGTGCATTTTCTTACAAAATTCACACTATTTTATAACATAAGCATGTCTTTTTTAAAACAATGAGTAGTATCAATAGTTTAAATATCACACGGAGCAAAATTGTTTATAATTTTGCCTGAAGGCTTGTTTTTTCCGATTTGATGAGAAGTTAAAATCAAATGAACCATTTAAGTACAATAAAAAAACATTTTATGCCGTTGATATTTAATTTTGTAAAACAAGAAAAACATATTTGATCAATAAAGTAATATTGCGGTAAGTACCGGGCATTTTACTCCATAAGGCCAGGGCCTAGGGCCATAAATTTTAGGGCCCCTAAATTCTTACTTTCTACTATGCTAAATGCTGTAAATCCCCATAATATCAGTAAACTAAAAAAATCCTGATGCTTCACTTTGTTTTGTGCTCAATTTTGACTAAGAAGTTGACCTAACGTGATTGTTTTCATTCATGTTTATAAGGAAGCCTATATAAGTGTAGCAAAAATTTGACACATAGGTCATTTCGCATCATCATAACTGGAAATCATAAACAAAATTTTCCGTAAAGGGGCCCTCAAAATAGGTTGTGCCTATAGCCTGAGATTTCCTAGAACAGGCAATGGGTAAATATGAAATTGATTTTTCTCCATAGGCATCCTAATCATTCAGAACATTCTGAATTACATAACTCGACTGCAATTCATAACCACTGTCTAAACGAAAAGTTATTGGGAAACGGTTTCTTATTTCCAATTAAGAACGCAGGAATGTTTCGGCATTCGGCGGTTGACATTTCATACGTGCGCCATTCCATAATTACCATTGTTCAAACAAACAACTTGCCCATCTTCTGAAGGAAGCCAACACCTACTTCTATATGGAAATGAAAGCCTCTAATAGTTTTCAAAAGCCTGATTAGCTGTGATTTCGAGCGAAGTTTGACGGAGATAGTTCTGGACGTTTATATATTACATAGCTATTGCACAAACAATTGTTTTCAAGAAATTTGTTAAAAGGGCCACTTTTGAAATAGTCGGAATTGATAATTGAATTCATTGTGTGCAATTTGGGCATTCGATGCATTCGTTGCATTCGATTTTCCATAAAGATTTGTTTTCCATGAAACAAAAGACGATAAAAGGTGTCTGGGAATTTTGAGAGTTCGAGTGATTTAAAACTTATTAGGAAGTATATTTTGCCAGTCTTTATCTCTATTATATTATAATTTGGACGTGATTGTTAAATTTGTTGCCGCAATTCTCAATTTGTTTGTAGTATGCATAGTTTTTCTCTGATAAGGGAATTTCTTTCAATAAAAAGATATTTTTAGTTATGATTTTAGTGTAGTGTAGTGTAATCGTTTCCGGCTGCCTATTTCTAGCCTCCATTAGGAGCTTTACCACGCAATTGTTGACGCAATTCTCAATTCGTTGTACGAATCGTTTTTCTCTGATTTCTCTGATTTGATATGTGAAAAGCCCATTATTCAGTTATGTAGATGAATATGACTTTAAAAAACACGTCTATATATATATTTTTAAAGACTTTGAAAATGTTTTGGAAGATAGTTTGGGCAAGCTTGGCAAAATTTTTAGTTTTGACCTCTTGTAGCAAAATATAAAATAATAACCAGAATATTTAAAAAACAAATAAAATATTCTGGTTATTATTTTATATTTTGCTACAAGAGGTCAAAACTAAATATTTTGCCAAGCTTGCCCAAACTATCTTCCAAAATATTTTCAAAGTCTCTAGATGAGAGATTTAAAAAATATATATAGATGGGTTTTTGAAAGTCATATTCATCTATATAGCTGAATAATGGGCTATTTGTAGCGATCTAAATTTTTTCATAAAAATGTTGCTAATCTCGCGAAAAAGTAAACCAAATGAGGTAAATGTGTTTTCTTTTACCTAATAATCCATATTTCAACTTGAACTTGTGCCGATATAAATTTCCACGCCAAATGTACGTCAATTGTTTGCATACAGGTCGGCCATTCCAAAGTCTTCACACTATAAAGCTGCTATTATTGGTCTTTTGTGACGACTAAATTTTATTGCCAAATTTTTCTCCAATCTAGCCAATCAATGAATATTACGTGTCAAATTCGTGAAAAAGAGTTAATATGATTAGCGTTAAGCGATACTTTATAATGGACAGTAACAATAACATAAGCATTTTATTCTAAAGCAGATTGCTGGAAATGGCAAGTGTACTTGGATCGATTTGCTACTTTTTTGGTCCATGCAAGGAACTGGTATTTATTCGCTAGTATTCAATAAAAAATAATGATAAGCATCCTTGACAATTTAATTAAAATTAATGGAGATCTCCTACGCATTAAAGTTACAACCCATATAGATTTTAAAAATACACAATGTAAACACATAAAAAATACTCTTTTGTAGGCTGCATCAACTGCAATTGTAATAATAAAAAATTTAAAAACATTTTTTCAGTGAATAACTTAAAGTCTCAATGGACTTTCAACAAATTACTTTTTGAAGCATTTTTTTTGTTATGAAATATTATTAATTCCGAATTTAAAGTACCTTCATATAAAATACATGTTGACATTTCGAGAGGGAAATTGTGTTTGCTAATCAGATTCCGACTTTTAATTAAACAAAAGCGAAAGGTATGGGGATTGAAACTGCCTCCGGTTTAATAAAGAATGGAATTTAATTTTACCTTAATCCCGAGTACGCACAAGATTAAAAAAACATATATTTTTTTATTATATTGAAAAGAACATAAGAAAAACCATTGTGTACCTAATATTGAATAAATAGCAAAAGTGCCAATTCAGTATTCTGCCTAGGTCGGGAAAACTGCAGTAACCACGCCAATGGATTAAACCATTTTTGCTTTGAGAAATTAGAATTTTCCAATGTTTTACTTTAGTTGGTTGGTAGACATAAATTTTCAGGCTTGTGTGCTTGGTCAGAGACCCGCTTTAAAACACATTACACACATGCGCCGATAGATGCTGCCATCAATCGTTCGCCACCTCCATAATTTAGACATGTCAATGAAGGAGAGGGAAATAGTCCCCAGGGACCTGTACCCGTGGGAAACTGCGCAAAGACCACCCACAGGACTTTTGGACCCAACAGATTTAACGAGCACGTACTCCGCATATACTCGAGAAAACCAAAAAAAAAAAAAAAAGCCTTATCGAACCCGGACCCAGAGGCTAAAAAGGCTAACACCTTAGCCATTGCGCCGCCGGGTCGACATGCTTTACTTTAGTATATAGTAATTGAGTTTTCGCAACAATGGTCTAAGTCATTAAGGTAACTACTGCAGTTTACTCGACCACGAAGTATGAACCCTGTCATTTGCTTTTCGATGATATATTGGATACTCCCATTTTAATTGCGTTAGCATTGATTTTTTTTCTTCTTGTGGACACAGCGGCAAAAATTCTTGAAATGTTCGGACCCTAATTAGTAATTTGGATTGAAGGTCTCCAGGGTCGAAAATGTTAAAAAAAGAAAACTTCGAAGATCAAAGGGATTCTAAAAGAACATAAAATTCGATTTTCTTCATTTTTATGTTTTATCAGTGGCGGGGTCGCTTCCTTTTTCGGGGTAAATGTAGTTTTCAGTAGCTCGGAACTCAAGCAAATTAACTCCGGGCTGAAGTTATAGACTGAATACAAATGTGTAACTTAAAAAAAACAACATGAAGCACCTGAAATAGTTTAGTGTTAATAAATGTGATAGATCCTAATATTTCTAGAAGCTTAAATTTCTAAATGATAGAATCGATTTACTATATTTTGCGTAAAAGGCATTTAACAATTAATTTGTATTGAACAATACTACGGTTTTTGAATTTTCTTGTAGATTGACATAACTAAACTTTGATCGGGACTCAAACGAATTAACTCGTGACTGAAGTTATAGACTGAATAGAAATGAATAGCTTAAAAAAAAACAAGAATCACCTGAAATATTTTACGGTTAATAAATGTGATGTATCCTATCATTTCTAGAAGTTTAATTCTTAAATGATAGAATCCGCTTATTATATTTTATGTAAAAGGTGTTTGAAAGTTAATTTTTATTGCATGGTATTACGTTTTTAAAACTTTCTTATAGACTAAGCTAATTAAACTTCGATAGGTACAAACGAATTTACTCGGGGCTGAAGTTATGGACTGTATACAAATGTGTAACATTTAAAAAAAAGTATGAATTATGTAAATTTAAATTCGCAAACCCATTCGATAAAAAATCAGTTTTCTTTATTTTACGTAAAAAGTGCTTAGAAATAATTTTTATTGCATAATAGTAAGGTTTTCAAACTTTCTCTCTCTCTTTTCTTACATAGTTATAGTCACAAAAGGCTAACGCAACGAAAAGGAAAACTTTCATGGCATAAATGATTGGTTATGTAAGTTAAGTCACATAATCATTAAAATATATTTTAAAAAACTTTGGTATCGTCCCGAGTTACAATTTTACAAAATGCACTTTAGGAAAAACCCTTTGAACCTTTATATGCGTCTTGAACTTTTATATAATTAACATTCCAGAAGCAAAATGTGTCCTTAAAAAAGGATAAAAAGGCTCGAAATATTTGAAAGGTAACTACAAACGAGCAGGAAACATCGATGCTTGCAGTGTTGAAGTAAAATACTTATCATATATGTTCTCCTTCGTTGCTAAGCAACGTTAAGCAAATCGGCAAATTATGATCATGTGTTGCCTGGTCGTATCGTTGGGTAAATTCAATTTAAATAAGCATACAATGAACAGGGAAAAATATTGAGTACAGTAAATGGTTGAAAAGGATTTGAAAAAGGAAAACCAGCAACGAGTGTAATTTTTAGCTAGAAACACAATAAAAAAAACCCTGATTTTTAATAATTTTGTATGAGATTTTTACAAAAGTTTAGTCAATAAATGTAATATAAATAAATATATAATGTATATAATGTAATATAAATAAATGCAATATAATAATGAGCGGGGCAAAATATTGAGTATAGTAAATGGTTGAAAAAGGATTTGAAAAAGGAAAACCAGTAAAGAGTGTACTTTTAGCTAGAAGCGCAATAAAAAAAACTAATTTGTGATAATTTTGTACGAAATTTTTAAGAAACTTTAGTCAATACATATAAAAAAATCTTACCAGAACTAGCAAACCCTGTCCATTTATAAATCTATGCCAATTGGTAAAAATATACACTAAATGATTAACATTGGACGTACTAACCACCATTTAGGCTAAACCTTCTTTCAAGAAAATCATTTTATCCGCCTAATTACGAACTTCCGAAGACGCTAAAGAGGAATTTGATCCCCGGAAAACATGTATCCGGATCATGAAAAGTTTTTCCTGCGTAAATAAATCAGCTAGTCGCAACTTTTTTTTTCTAATGATTCGAAATAACATGGATGTAATTTAGTGTATTCTGGAAATTGATACATTATTTAAAAATGCAATGACTACACTCCTTGCCAACCTAACTTGGGTAAAAACAAAGGGTGAAAAGGCAGAGGGAAAAGCGCGATTGGTCCGTTAGTTGGAAACTCTTGTAAGGTAATATTTATATACAAAATGATCTGAATACAATTTAACCAAAATACACTTCATTCTGATAAAATTGCCAAATTTTCTCAAATAATATTTAAATCTGTTGGACCTTAAACGAAATTAATGTTTTAAACGTGCTTTTGGATGGATTCACAAATAATTTATGGAACTCTTTACATCCGCGGTAGGATCTTCTCCATAGCATATTTCTGTTTACCCAACTTAGGTTGGCAAGGAGTGTAGAGAACTATGTCTAACATTAAATTTGTCTGTTATGACAATTATATGATTAGTTGCTGTCATGTCTCTTTGTCTGAATTGATGATTTTTTTCCTACCATAATAAGATATTCAATTATATATGCGATTTATAAGAGTAAAAATAATAAATTTGATTACATTTAATTTTGCACTAAGAGACAACTTGAACGGCCACTGATTGATGGTTATAGTTATCTAGTAATTAAGTTTTAAAGATAAGGTATTTATTTTAGGATTCTCTCTACTGAACTTTAATAGTTATTGATGTAAAAAATAAATATAGTAGTGTACACCACTTAAAGAAATTGATTAATTTCTCCCTCATAGAAACAGATCGTGATGGACTGAAAAAAATCCTGCCAATAAATGGAGCCATGTATATAAGATAGATGCACGTTAAATCTGTCGTTGTCTATAGTTCTGACGCCACGTGCGATGTCTCCGTAAGGTTGAGGGCCAGCTCAGGTGTCGGGCTCCTTACTTGACGTCAGCGTCAGTTCAAAATAACGCGGCCCGTTATCAATGGACGGTTTTTGGCACCGTATTACTTTAGTGCAAAGTTAATTTCAACTGAACCAAACCAAAGAAATTGATAAATTATAAGGTAGGGCTGTGGATATCCTAGTGGTTAAGGCCTCGTTCTCGGAATCGGAAGGTCCCGCGATCGTGTCCCGATATCACTGAAGACCCACCGAGTAAATGCGGAGTACGTGCTCGTTAATTCTGTGGGTCCTAAAGTCCTGGGGGTGGTTATGGAGCAGTTTCCCAAGGGTACAGGTCCCTGAAGACAATTTCCCTCAAGTCTAAATTGCGGATTTGACGATAGATGGAAGCACTTGTCACTTGTGTGTTGTGTCTGTCTTACTTGAAGAAGGTTCTGAAGGTGCACTCTGGCCAAGCACACAAACGAGCACATAAACACTCACGTGAATATATATGTCTACCAGCCAACCAATAAGTTCAAATTTAACTTTTGACCAAAATTTAAATTGCACTATTGTCAAGCCAATGCTAATAAATAAAGAAAAAAACGGGAAATGATCCATTTACGGTCGATGAAGGATTCACATATCCATTACTTCCCTCATTTAACCCATGCATAATGTGTCTTCTGTATCCAAAGTTATTACAAAATCCTTTTGTGCAAAAGGTGTAACAAAGGCCGGGAATTTGATTAAAGCCTGGCTAAATTCAATTTCTGCCCAGGGGTAAAGATCTACTTGTTTTTTGTTTTCTAAATGATAATAAGGCTTAAGATAAGGCCTTCATATCGCGATATGATGAGCTTGGCCCGCAAATCTGGTGAGTTTAATTTTATCGTTCGTTTAAGAAAGCACATTTTGTAAGACTTTTTTTTGTCGGAAAGGAAATGTTTTTATCTTTATTGGGATAATGGATAGTACTTAAGGTAATGAATGGTATCGAACTAGTATTTTTAATTATCTTTAAAAGGGTAAAAAAAAATATAAAAAGGAAAAGTCACTAGAAAAAGGATTATATTGAATTCTTTATGTACTCAACAAAAAGTATTTATTAATAACTGATAGAACCTCCAAAATTCATAAATATAAAAATCTTTCATCTTATTCACGATAAAAAGTAACTTTGGCAACCAGATGTTTAAATATTAATTTGAAATTAAAATAGTTTTCCACTTTTGTAACAACTTAAATATCACTTAGAATTAATTTAAATATGTTTGCAATAACATCCTACTTAGTCGAAGCACGTAATTTGATCCCATATATTTTAAACCTTTAACCCATACTTAAAAACTTCGTTAATTTTGTTGTTTCAGGTGACTTGCAATCGATGCTCCAAATGGTGCTTTGTTACCAAGTCACATTGTTTCAACAATTGAGGCTCTACAAAGAATTTAGTTTCATTTCCAATTCAAAACTTCTTATAGAAACGATCATTCGTAGCTGATGTTTCACGCAATTTATGGCAGGTTTGGCACGGTATTTAATAATATAAGGTTGTTACCGGTATTTATCATGGTTTTTACCGCCTTGGTAAAAACATGTTTTTCCCATGGTTTTTACCACTCTTGGTAAAAAACATGTTTTCCCACCTTTTCTGAAGTAACATTATACTTATTACCAAATAAAATAGATAAATTAATAATTTATGTTATTGTTGATGATGATGAATTCTAGTTTTATTTTTATTATGGTATTGATGTGTTTGAAGAAAAAATATTCCATACAAATGACTAAATTTTTTTTCAAAAATATTCATACCACAGTAGGAAGAAAAAAAAATTATAAACATCGAGAACAACACCTGTCCAATTATACGCACATGTGTGTCTACATATAATAAGTGTAAATTATATACAGATTGTGAAATATTTGTTTTCAAGTATAGGAAGTAAAATGGTTTTTCCCGGTAAAAACTAGTTTTAACCGGTAAAAACCCAACCCCGATTTATGCTCCTACTTTTGTGAGAGAAGATCGAGTTATGATGGTGGTGGGAATCGCTTTTTTGGAGATACAGAGGCTTTTCGTTGAAGGAAATATTCGAAAGGGAATTTTGCAAAAATAACTAGGGGTATGTAACGCTACACGACTTTTATAAAATTACCACTTAATGAATAGCTACATTTAAAGGTTGTTATACGCTCTATAAGGTTACTTCAACAACTTTCAAACCTAAAAAGTTATATGGCATCTACCATTTGCACATGCGAGAGGTTCTCGAAAACCTTGTTCTGACGCCCGATAGGGACTAGGAACTACACTCTTAAAACAAACGAGCGATTTTAACTCAGTCTGAGTTAATTTTCACTCCTTTCCAGTGTCGAAAATGCACTTCTATTATAGTAGTGGATTTCACTCTTTTGTTTTAAGAGTGTAGTGCACCAAATTTAAAGTCCGTAGCATACTGAAAATTTTACTTTTAAATGTGTGTGTCCCCACTTTTATGTCGTCATAATCCATTTTGGAATACCTCACAAGTCAAGTTCTTCAAGTGTGAAAATCCAGTTCAAAACTTCTTATAGAAACGATCATTCGTAGCTGATGTTTCACACAATTTATGCGCCTATTTTCATACATATTTCGCAGGGAATTCTCTTGGCATCAATATGCTAGCACATGCCTCGTAACTAAGCAGTCAGAGCCTCCCGTTTTCTGACACTGAAGCACTTCGAAAACATGTGACAATTTGTCACCGTCCTCTTATGCGCAAGTTGGGAAGATTGCGTCGTTCCATCATTGACATCGAAACAGAAAAAAAGAGCGGGGTAATTTTACTGTCTTCTATATTTCTTGGACTTTTTTTATTTATGAGAGAATATAGAGTTGTGATGGCGGTGGAGGTCGTTTTTATGGAGATAAAGAGGTATTTTATTGAAAAGGTTGAGGTATTTTATTCAAAAGTGAATTTTACGAAAAGTGAATAAATTTTTTAACTTTCTCCTTTATGTATAAGATGAAGAAAAATTATATAATTTATTTAAAAAAAAGTCTGTAAAACTAGACGTGTGTAACACTACACTACTTCCACAAGTACCACTCAATAAATCAATGTATTTAAAGGTAATTATATACCCTAAAAGGTAATTTAATAATTTTAAAACCTTACAAGCTCTATGACAGCTACCATTTATAAATGCTTGATTCGATCGAAAACCTCACCAAGACATCCGACATACACACTCGGAACTCGTGTACTAATTTAAAAGCCAGTATATCTTTTTGTTTTTCAGCAAAACCTTTAAAACAAACAAACAAAAAATGCCATCATCTACGTGCTTGTGCGATTTTCTCGAAATCATCATCATGACGTCCGATAGGCAATAGGAACTCGTAAATGCGAAGTCCATAGCTTCTTTAGTTCAAACTTAAAGGGATCGGCCACCCCCATTCCCTGTCCTACCTCGATGTGGCTGGCTAATGCTAAGTCTATGGGGAAAAATAGTTTTTGTTCCAAAAAAAAGCAAAGAAATTATAGGAATATTTTGATGCGTTTTTTTTTAAATTCATAAAACTCCAATAAAGGTGTGCTTTTAGAGTTTTTTTTTAAAAAAAAAAAACGTTATTTACTTTTTTTAATCGAAAATATTTAGTTAAAAAAAAGTAAATAGCGTTTTTAAAAAAATAATCTCTAAAAGCACACCTTTATTAGAGTTTTATGAATTAAAAAAAAAACCGCATCAAAATATTCCTATAATTTCTTTGCTTTTTTTTGGAACAAAAACTATTTTTCCCCATAGATTTAGCATTAGCCAGCCCGATCGAGGAAGGACAGGGAAGGGGGTGGCCGATCCCTTTAAGTGGTTTCAAACAGGCATAAGGTCCAAGTTTAAAAACCACTTTTTAATAGTAAGTGCCTTACAAAACGTAATGAACACAAAAGCACCATTTCGGATTTTTGACCTCATCGCAGTAAATTTTCATTGCCTCAGAATTCATATTAGTTAATTAATAGTAATAAACCCTATTGAACGTGCTTCTTTTTGCATATGATTAAGGGAAATGAAATAAATTATAGTAAAAATGTTTATAAAAATATTTTTAGTAAAACATACACTAATAAAAAATCGTTTCATAAAGGTCAAGAGCCCTTGGAAGGAAACTTCTTTAAAAAAATAATTTTTACTCTAAATAAATCAATTCTGGGATTACTTCCTTATGGAAAGGATGATATATTAATGGTTACTAAGTTAAGAAGATGATAATTAACAATAAAAATGATTAAATTTTAAACAAAATAATAACGCCGAAAAAAAAAACCCTTACTACACACTTATTTATATCACTGCCATTGCACTTTTTTACATTTAAAAGAATGTTATTCTGAATATCTTTTTTTCTTTGTAAGAGTTTTCGAAGTTAACATTTTATTTTAAGATACTCGACTACGCTAAAATATATGCAAATTTTACCCAGGAAACTGTCTGAAAAAAAAGTTTTTAACTTTGAACTTAACGAATGGGGTAGTTTACCAAAGTTGAGTTTTTTTAAACTCTACTTAAAAAAATCCTTGGTCATGATATAGTAGCTAGAAACTAGGTAAATAATTCTTTCTGTATTGTAAGCTTTTAATTTAAACGTAATTTGTTATAGATATGAATTTTTCTTAATTCTTGTTTAAATAAAGAGTTTAACTGCAGCATATTCATAAGACACAGTCTACTTTTAGTGTATTTGTTTACATAAGTGTTAAAAACTTATTCAAATGTTTAATAAATTACTTGTTTAATTTTTTTTGTCTTGAACATAAGCGGACACCTTACGAGATTTTTACATTAAAAGGAAACCTTTTGCCGGAAGTTTTGAGCTATTTTATAAATATTAATTTTACTATATTAAGTGCTAAAATGGTTGAGACTTAGTAAAAAATATTTTCCTGGAACAAATTTTTCCACACCTCAAAAATTTTCCCCTTTGTGTAAAGTTACACCACTTTTTTTACAGTGAAGAAATTTATTGATAACATTTAATTTTTATTTCATTTTTACAAAAGTTTTATAGAAAAAAATAAAGAATAACATATTTATTAAAAAATTATAGTTCATAAAATATGGTTTGTCCAACAGCAAAATTACCAATCTTCAAAAACACAGGGATGGAAAACCGGACACTGTTAAACCTACCGTTTTCAAAACCCACCAATTCCTAGAATTTGGCACTTCTTGGTTTTGTTATTAAAACTGACGTCGACAGTAACACGTTCGCGCATTAGCATTGCACATGCGTTCGTTTAACAAATATGTATTAATTTAATATTCGGCTCTTTTTCTTGGAGGGATAGATGGATAACAAACAATTTTTTGTGTGAATTATATAAGGCAAATAAACTAAATTATTTAAACTAAAATTAAACAACAAGATGTGATATCATCGAGTAAGCAAATGATATTATGAAAATCCAATTCTAAAAAATTAGCTTGTTTTTGCTTTCTTTGGTAAAGCTGATGTATACGAAAAGACGCGAAAGCAAAACCAAAGAATACGTCAAGCAAATAAGCAAAGATTAGTGCAAACGCGTTTTCTACTACTTTTTACATATATGTAAGCCTTTTTTCTTGAGACTTTTTCCCCCTTTCTTTGACTTTCCAGGAAGGCAAATAAAGGGGGTTTACGCGAAATCGTTGTCAGTAAATCACGTTGCATAACAGTTGTCTACCTGGCCGCGCCCAAAAGTGTTTATCTTTATTAAAATGCCCTATTTTTTGTTTGTTTGCTATTTTTCACGCCATTTTGGGTTCTCCTGTAATGCTTTTTCTTCACTGGAGAGACTCTGCTAAAAACGCAGAGAAAATGGCTTTTTCTATTGTTGTCTAGGAGAAGAATTTGTTTAAAATGTGGTTATTTTTCTTAAAATAGGAGTTATGTTAGGGAGACTGGGTATAGAGGTGATTATAAATACATAACAGACTTACTAATGGTCAAAACCACCAGCGGGAAAATTTTAATGAAATTTTATGGGTTAGTTTAAGTAGTAAACACGAATATGAAGTTTTGTTAATATATGAAAAATTATTATCTTTTATACCGGAATTTGTATTTATATTGGTTATATTTATGTCTACAGAAATCTTCATTTGCATTATTTTATAATCCTCCAGAACTACTCAGGTTTGTATGATAAAACTTATTGCTGAAAAAATTTTATTTATAAGAAATATATTTTCATTTTTTATCTATGAGATAACTTTTACAGTAAATATTATTTATTGCAGACAAATCCGAGTTTGTATTTTTTGGTAATAGAACACCTAAGTAGTGCTAATGTGTAAAGTAAATTTTTATTATAGCTATCTAAAAGAATATTGTCAACTATTGCATCTTAAGGTTCATAATGATTTTTTGCATTGAGAAAAAGATTTACATTTTTCTATGTATATTCTTTATTTCCTGATGTATTTTATGAGTACTTTGTACTAATATATTTCTTGTATTTTTCTTACTTTATACTAATACATAAATACTATTAATTATTCTTTAATATAAATTTCATACTAGAGTATAATCGATGGTGAATAATGGTTGACATTAATGATGGTTTAAAAAGACTTTTGGTGTTAAGAGTACGCCTATATAATAATGCGAATTAGATAAATTTAACCATTTTAGATAAAAAAAAATTTTTAAAAAAGAAACTAACTACTCCCTTTCATAAAAAAAATACTTTTTGAAAAGTCTGACTACAAAATCACATTTCCGAAAATATAAATAAGATATAAGGTCCCTTCGTCAGCGATTTTTTAACAATTGCAAATTTGCAAAATTGCAATTTTTTTTTAACAATGCATGATTTTTTTAACCTGAAAAAATGTATTTGTATCTTTAATACTCATGCATTATGGGAAAAATACGGAATTTTTTTTAACTGCTTTGGAATTTAAATAATTTCAATTTTAAATTTTTTTTTCCATGTGGCAAAAGCCAACTACAAAATTCCAATTTTGATAAAAATGATTAGAAAATTACCAACTATATTTTAAAATAACCCTCTTGATCTATTATTATTTTTTCAAAACAATGTATTTGTAATTTAGTACTAATATTATTATACTTTGAATACTGCCAAAGACGTAATTTCACAACAGTTAATAACTTAGCTCCTTACCTTTGAATAAACTTTTACTTCTGTCATCTATGAGGGTTATCAGTAACTAAACATTCAAAAGGGAATGTAATAGATGAAAAACACAGGTTTGTTGAGAGGGAGCTCTAATTTAATAGAATAAAGTGGATTATGTTACTTGTTGCCATATGGAAACAGCATGCATTAGAGGGTTAACGAAGTCTCCGATGAACAGACCGACCCCTCATCTTGGTTATACTTTGGAGAATGTGAGTTTTGCAACTAACCCTTCATTTATCTAATTCTATAAGATTACTCCTGTCAATGATTAAAATAAATCTAAAGATTTTCCTAAAAAGCTCTAATATTTCGATAATTTTCATAAGAAAATTGAAATACTTCTAATTTTTAAATTTATTGATAAAATATTTATTAAATATAACTGTCGACGTTTATGAGCTGACAAGTTTTTTTTAACGAAATTGATCCCACTGCAATGTTGCAACCACAAGATCTTCATATCTCCGAAACAGCTAATTTCACCCTTTCGCAACCCCAGGTATTTTAATGAATCTCCTATCCCTAATTACATTTTGATAACACAGGCCCGCTATTAGCTAGATCGCGTTTTGCCTGCCGAAAGTAGGGACAGTCTACAAAACGGGGTAGTTAAGAGTTAAAGTTTTAAATTATTCCATCGTATGTGCTATCACAGATTAGTGGTTTTAATTTTAGAGTTAATGTGGTCATTGATTTTGAGTAATATATGAAGGAGTAGTGGATTTCCCTGAATGATGGATTATCGGTCAATATTCTAAGATTTAGAAGTCAAGGAATTGTTTTAGGAGGATTTTACTACGAATACAATTAAGGTCACAGTAGGAGTTGATAGCAAATATGATTAAAAAATCTCTATGTTATTAAAAATTGATACTTAAGTTATCCTTGTTTATTCAAAATAGATCTGGTAAATGTTTTTTAAAAGGAAAAAAAAACTTAGATTTGAGATTTGCTTATCTATAAACGCATAAATAAATTTGAAATATTTATCAGCCTTATGGCTACATTCTAATAATAACGATGCCTCGCATGAATTTTCTTTAGTTTTTATGATTTATATTCAGAATAAACCAATGTTTTACAAGATGATTTTGTTTTTTAAACACATTACATTTAAAACACCTTATTATTTTTATAGTTCCGAAATGTGAAAAAATAGGTACAAGAAGGAACAATGTTTCTAAGAGAAAAAATATTATAACAGCTTAGTAAAAGAAGAATTCAGGATATTGAACCCAATTAAAAACCATTATAATATAATCAAATCTTCCCAAAACCATTTAACCGGTCATCATATCTCCATTCTCTTATAATTACTACTAAAGATAGGCATATCAGCGATAAGAATGATAACATTATTGTAACATGGTGACAACATTTCCGAAACTAGGGTTGTTTTTTAGGCATGTTATAGGTTGACAAAATAATAACGCTTGTTATGCTTGTTATGGATTGACAAAATAATAATGCTCTCTTTGCACCTTTAATAAGATGTCAGATCTATCATACCCAAGAGCCTATCTTTGTTTGGCCAAAAGTCTATTTGTGCATTTTCTTAAATATTGTCAATGTATAGTGAGAAATCTGACTACTAAAGATGTATTTAATTCCTACAATTTTATCGTAAAAGAAATGTATAAAAAACAACGTGAGCTACATTTATTAAAATTTTTGACATTTTATAATAAAAAATGTTTTTGCAGTAGTATAAATATTTTGTTTAACAAGAAAGAATTATCGACTTAGATTTGAAAAATCAATCATTAAATATATTTCAATGCAAGGGAGAAGTACATTTTGAATTTAATTAAAAAAAAGGCCTTCTTATGTAACTTAAAGATAAAAGAAAGTATTTTGAACTTATCACTGAAATTAGTAACTGGAAATTATTTTAAACACAATAAAGTTTTGAAACATTGTTGGAAGCAAGCATTTTTAAATTAAGATAATCGATTCTATTATTAAATCAACGAGTGTAGAATCAGAAATTGCTTTAGTTACGAACTTTCATGAAACTAAAATAATGATATAAATACAGATTTTCTTACAAAAAAACTTTTTTAATTTATAAAGCTACAAACGACTTAGAAAATATATTTAATGGTTTTTTTTATTTAAAAGTTTTTAGTTTTAATAAAACTTAAAGGAGAAAAGAATATTACGTTAAGTGTTTATTCAGACGAAGTTAAAAGTTTTCTCTTTCCAATTTTTAATAATTTTTAAATGATATTATTTTGTATTTAAACAAATTGTTTTAGTACACCATCATCATGATTATTTCATTTAAATTTAAATTATAATTTAACAATAATTTTTTTAAAAAAATTATGTTATTTACCCAAAACTACCATGTGGAAACATTTGTAAAGAGTTATTAATAATTACAATTATTATTATTTAGGTTTTATGCCTTTCTTATTGTTATAGTCATTGATATATGCAAAAATAAATCACTTAAAACTTCTTGTGTATCATATTTTTAGATTTCTTTAAAAAAATTATCTAATGCATAAACATGATCTAAGTTTTTTAAATTCTCCAAACAGTATAACGTAAAATGCATAAGTCAATGATAAACATTTTGAAAGTAGACTTTTGTTTTCACGAGGAGCAAGATATGCTGCATGGATCATATAATTTAAAAACAATTTATTAAAGTGAAAAATGCAAAATATTTTTTAAAATACCAAAAGTTTTTTTGGTATATAAATGTTAAAACTTAAAAATTTCTTTTAATCTTTAATGTTTTAACAAATATCATTTCATTTGACATAAGAAAACTATATTATTGCTGAGAAATTGAATTAAAATCAAGTAACAAATAAACCCAAATATATATAGTTTAATGATACGCATTAAAATATTCCTAGTACTTATTAAGAAATAAATACTAAAAGCTTTTAATAACACGAGGATAAATGTCGAAAATTCCATTAAATCCATTAATAGATGTTAAAATCAAACTTATTTCTGGACTTCACAGAATTCCTAAAATAGATATAATGCATTTTTTCAACTGATTAAAATATTTATTTGCATCATAAAGTGTTTTAAATATTTAATTTTTTTAAAAACCGTTTAGATTTTGATTAAATGGTCAAAATTTCAGTTTGCCAATTTGTCGATAAATGGTTAATATTTTACTTAGCTAATTTACATAATATTTATCTAGAATATCAATGAAATATTATTTCACCTAAATATTTGTGCTTGAATTTTCTCATTTAACGTTATGATTTACAAAAGTAAAGCTATATGTATTTTGAAATATTTACGGTTTTGACAAACATTTACACTGTTATTAATATTTCAGAAATAAACTTCCGTTTAAATTTATTCAACCTTAAATAAAGTATTTTATTTATAAAAGTGTATTACTATTTTTAGTAACTATATACAAATACTAACTCTCAATGCTATAAATATGTGTTTATTGCATTTCACTTTACATATTATTACGTAGGAGTTATTCAAAATGTCATTTATTTTCTTTTTAATTCAAGTTTTCTTTCTTTTGTCAACCCAAAATTCAAATTCAGTATATTTGATTCCACTTGAAAAACCCACATTAAATAAGGCTTTTTTTTCTACACGTGCTTCTGGCAAAAGATCCTTCAAATAAGAAACTTTTCAAACTACAGAAAATCCTCAACACACAGATTTAAATCAGTGGCACAGTGGCTTGATTAAAAAAAAGTTATTTTTAGCTTTAATATCTGATTCTACACACACTTATTTGTTTTCCTCATTCTTTGTTTTTTTGAGAAATAATTATAGTTGAAAAATTATAAACATAAAAAAAAAAATGTTCGTTCTTTTCCGAAGGAAATTAAAACGAATATTTTCGAAATTAAAGTATATTTCTATTCTTCCATTATTACCTTTAAATTGATTATTCTTTACATTTTTGGAGCAAAAGTTTATCCGCAGATGAATAACACAATTTATGCACTGTTATTGATAAGAAGACGAGATTTGACTGAATCATATTATATGTATTTACTCATATAAAATTGTACAGGGTGTCCAAAATGGACTACCCGTTTTTAAAAGTTGATAAAAAAAAGAAATTGATAGAGATATTAACATTCTTGTGGAAAACGAATGAGTCATGTCTGGAATTTGATATGGAGCACTTTATTATGTTAGTTATGTTTATTACGTTATTGTGTTATTAAACTTCATTATGTTTAATTTAACCGAAAGATGGCGCTTTAATACCGTGTGTTGGCTGTATGAAGGAACTAGACATACGTATACACCGAAAAGAAAGACAGGTGTTCAGAAATGTTCATTTTTGACTACGTGCTACGGTCTGACCACAGTCAATTAAACAAGTGTCCATTTTAGGACACCCTGTAGATAATGATGAGTCAATGTGCTTTTGACTTAATTGAATTTTTTTTCACCGCTTGTGCTATCCGATTACACTGGTTCACAATCTGTCTATTTTGCAGAAAAATGCCATAAAAACATGACAGGGTTCAACCGAATACCATAAATATACTGAAACATTTCTCCACACTGTCATTGCAGATACTAGGAACCACTGTTATGGTGAAGCCAAGCACAAAATTTTCAGCAGTTTTACTATCCTAAAAAAACTAGCCATAACTTTAAAAGTTAATATTTTGTCAGAAAGAACCTAATTTTGTTAGAAATCCGATATTAGAGTAACTGATTGAACATAAAATATCGCAGAATGCAAAAAATGCGTTTTTTTTAAATATCTGACAGCAACGCTTTTCTTCAATTACAGAAAAGCAGACTTTCACCACTTTAGCTATTCATGTGGCTGATATTGCAATGAACGCGCAAAAGTGACACTTCTCAATGAACTTAACATGGCTCATACGTCACTTCTTCCATTGAGGCGCGATATTTCGAAAAGAATTCATGGCATCTTTAAATTCCATTTCTTTTAAAACTCCCACCGCCATCAATTGCTTTCCGATTCCTGTTTTAGAAGTAAAAGAAGCAAAAATTGGCTTTCGAGAAGTTTTAAAGAGGCCAATTTAAGCTTTGTCATACGTATTTCAACTTGAGGCATATTATGCGCTTTTATTTCATAGTTGAAGCGATTTTATAAGCCCGTAACTGCAGTTATGTCACCAGGAAATGGGAATATTTTGGGCATCTTTTTCAAAAGAAATATAGAACTTCTTTTTAAGAAGGTAGAATGGAATGTCTCGCAAGTATTCGCGAATGAAAGAAATTTCTAAGGTTTTGTGGGCCACTTTCTTGTCTTTCATAAATAAGAACTTGTTGCCAGTTTATAACAATGAAAGTTGCACGGTATAATCATCGTTTTACATAGTTGAATGATCTCAGATTGCAATTTGTCGTTAGTGATGGCTCATGAATTTTCGACTTTAAATGCAGTTGAAAGAACTATTTTGTGGTACTACAGAAAAGTTAAAGGCTTTTACGAAGTGTTCTTCAGTCGGTTAAGCTACATTAACTTTCTAGTTAAAAACCACACATGCAATGCTAAAATCTTATTAAAACTGAATATTTCTGTTATTTTTCCATGGAAAAGTTTATGCATTCTAAAACTAATGAAATTTACTGTAAAATTTCTTCTGAATTTGTCAAGAGACACATATTCAAATGACAAAATATGTAACCACTCACACACATTGCACCTGTTGAGAAAACCTGTTCAAAACTCTACTTACAAAAATCCTCATTTGAAATTTGTCTCTATTTAACAATGTTCAACAATTCCATACTAATTAAAAAAATATTATTCGCTTAAACAATTATTTCTGAAATTTGCTTGCTAAAAAATAGTTTAAAAATTTATATTTATTGAATTTAAACAATTTGTATCAAATGAATTTTAAAATATATTGCGAAGTAAAAATTTTTTAAATTATATTGACATAACTTCATTCGTAATTTCATTTGGTTTTCACTATTGAATAAACATACATTTTTAGTTTGATCCAAGTGACAGCTGTTTTCAAAACTTAAATGCTAATAAGAACCTTTACTTAATTTATGTTGTTTAATATCGTGTTTAGAATGCTAACAGCAAATGCCACTAATTATAAATTCACAATTAATCAAAATAACAGTTAACAAATACAAATTTTGCGAATAATACATATAGTAAGGAAAATTTAAAAAATAAGTTCGATGTACATAACTTTAAAAATAATATATTCTGAGCATAATTTATAATTATATTTATAAATATTTTCTTCAATTTACTCATATTTACTGCATAATTTATTTTAATTCCATATTTATAAATAAGTAATCCTTTTATATTTAATTCTAAAGTATGTAATTATTTGTAACTATTTGAAAACACTATATTTAATTGTATAACTTTGAACATATGCAAATTTTAAACAATTCGTAAAGGATTATTCTATTAGTTTTTTCCAGTACCTTCTTAGTTTAGTTTAAAAAAGGTTATTTTTTAAAACTATTGATGTAAAATAACTCCAATACATATAAAATCGCTGATACAGAATTATTTTTATTTAACTGAAAAACGAAATATCCATCGGCCAATTGTTTGCATAAATCTTGAATAATATCAATATAAGACGTGGCTTTTTTTATTAAACACACAAGAGAGGCTATACTAAACACTCAAAAGTCTTTGTATGTTTACTTTGATCAATTCAAAGCCCATTCTGTACTCAGGATAATCAATAAATATAATATAGTTCAAAAGTTTCTTAAGTACATACATATGATCTACCGTTATCTAAAGAAAATCAATTTTCTGAAATAGTGGTTTTTATTAAATTGTTCAATAGTATGGTATA
Organism: Hylyphantes graminicola; assembly: GCA_023701765.1. NCBI lineage: Eukaryota > Metazoa > Arthropoda > Arachnida > Araneae > Linyphiidae > Hylyphantes > Hylyphantes graminicola. Next base: position 55,250,452 of record CM043119.1, read on the forward strand.
ATAATATTTCAAAAGGAATATTTCATACTATTCAAGTAACCTTTTATTAGAATAAAGGCCATACATTTTGATAGAGATTTTCTATACCTTTTATTGTTAATACATTTTTCAAAAAATCAAATCAATTTATCAAACAATAACATATCAATTTCCGATACTTTCACAGACATTTTTAGGTAACAATTTTGTGATATATTGTGACAACTAACACTTCAGTTACTTTGATATGAAGAAATTGTATTTTGTGTATCAATTTTCCTATTATGTATGGTTGTAAAAACAATTATTGAATGTATTTATTAATAAAAATAACTTTATTGATGTGCATAAGGAATATTAATGTAAGTAATTTTTTGCCCATGAAAATTAATTAGTTAAAGTCAGTTACATTGATATGAAAAATAAGTATTTTTGTGTATCAATTTTTTTAGATCTTTGGATGTGCATAAATAATATTTATGTAATCGATTTTTTTGATTTGAAAATATGTCGGAAAGTAATTGGTGATACATTGCCACATTTACTCATGGAAAGTATAAATTTTCGAACAATATCTGTATCCAATATTTAAAATTGGTAATCTTTATCACCACGTTTATAAAGTAATTTATTGCAAAGGATATTGTATCAGTGTCATTTAATTTTGTTTATGAGTATTGATTTGGTTTCAGGCTAACCTATTGGCTAAATATTTTTCTTAAATCTTTTAAAATTTCAATATTCTCCTCAGATTTCAAAAGATTCAATATTTCGGAATAATAGTCTTAAAATTTCCGGAGTTCTGAATGCAATCAATATAAAATAACAACTATTTTCGTATTTCAATTTTGATTGAATACCTAACTCATCAATATTAATATCTTCTCTTCATACTGTCACAGAATAGCTCTCACTTAAATCAATTTACTCATTTCTAAAACGAAATATCAAAGTTTCTGAGTATATCGATTAAATTTGAACGATATCAACAAAAATACCATATTTTTTTCCTATTTCATTTTGATTGTGGTGTAAATTGATAGTTCTTTCAGTAAGGAACAAAAAATAAACAAATAACAGGAAATACGAACCCTTATTTTCGCGATAATACAAATTGGTAATTATATATTATCATTCGCTAATATTTCGTTAAAATCCTTATTATATCGCTTCGGTAAAATGACAAAACTACGAATGTCCAAAAACATATAACTGTGCAAAGGCAATGAAGGTTGTCTGAAGGGTTATCTGAAGGTTTTTGATAGTTTGCATTACAGTCCTACCAGAGCTTACACTACGTCAGTTGGCGACGGGCGTAGTAATTAAAAACCACAGTCAAGTGACGAGCCGACAGCACTAAAATGAAGGACAAATTTAGCGCAGTTACATAAATCATTGGATTATGGCGTAATAAAATATATCATTATGTATTAGCATGATATGGGTTCATTATTTATTAACACTCCCACTGCGGATATGGTATCAACAAGAACTATGCTACCGGTAATGGTATTCCTATGACACATTACGCGTCAACAAAAATCTTCAGAAAGAGGCACATGAAATGCTATTTTTTTATTAAAAAAAAACCGACGTAACTTTTACATTTTATTTCAATGCTTATAAATGTAAAATGGCTCCGTAATATATATTATTCCTTCTGATAAGGCATTTTCGCGAATTTTATATTTTCATGAAGTATTCGTAAATCATACTTAAGAGATTAGGAAAGAAATCAGTATTTGGGTGGTTCTTCAAATGATTAACGTTCTAAATTACGACTCCCGTCGCCAAAGCCCTAGTGTAGTACATTTAAGTAAACGTTACAGTACAGTTAATGCTCCAAAATTCCGACGCTGCGTATGACGTCGCCATTAAAAGCTGCGTTGGATTCATAAATATCATAGTAATAGTATTAGATCGGCGAATTCCATGATCCCCAATTCTAACTACGAGACGCGCATGGAGACCAGAATTTAAGGGCAAAAATGTGAGTGGTGTCATCACTTAAATAGAAAAATACCATCTAATTCTAAAATTACAAAAAAATATCGTAAAAATACTAGCTAGTACAGTAAAGTATTTTTATGATATTTTTTGTAACTTTAAATTAGATGGTATTTTTTCGATGACGCCATAGAATTTTTCTCTTTAAAGTGGTGGCAACACTGCCATTTTTATCTTCATACGCGTCCCGTCGTTAGAATTGGGGGTCCCGTGATCCATCGATCTATTTATTTTATTAACTATGACTTTTGGAGAACTTGCACAAATTACAGTTCGAATAATTTAAACTCGGAAATTGGTGCATTTTAACACACATTTAAAACTTCATTTTTTAAAAACTCCGTATTTGCGCATCAAACGAAACACGTTTTAATTACTAAAGCCCATTCCCCTTTAATTACAAACACGAAACATTTTTTATTTGAATCGCTAAAAGGAAAGAGGGGATCTATGCCCACAAGGAGATTTTCCTACAGGCGACTTTGGTCGATAAAATATCAAAGAAAAGAGTGTGGAGGGATATTCTTCCATCGACTTGACCCTTTTTTACATTCATATATTCATTTATACCTAAAAAACAGTAATACGAGCAGTTCTACATTTTCGATTCCCAAACAGCCGGGAGAAAAATGTTCCGAAGAATGTCTCGACTCCAAAAGTGACTTTATTGCAGCTTCCCAAAGACGGCCATGACAGGACACCTCTTATTTTTCGCGTCTGTCAACGTTCCAACATTTATTATCCGCATTTATTATCCAGTGAATAATCCCCTGTGTTATCCCGGGAGAATTGCTTCCAGTCATCTTTGAGAGGTTTCCCCGTCCGGGGACTGTCACTCACCGAGGCTGGTTTGGCGGAACTTTTCTGCGGGGCAAAAGTGTTCCAGAGAACTTAATATAAAAGACGGTTTTTGGGGAAGCGGTATGTGTGTTTTGTGGGTACGTGAAAGAAAATAAATGTGGGTTATTTTCCCCTATGTTCTGTATGGAAGACGTTTGTACCAGACATAAAGTATTCAGTGAATTACACTCTTAAAACAAACAAGCGATTTTAACTCAGTCTGAGTTGATTTTCACATCTTTCGGTGTCGAAAATGCACTTCCCCTACAGGAGTGGATTTCAATCTTTTGTTTTGTTAAACCTCCAACAATCTTAACAACAAACCAGTGATTTTAAGGTGATTAGGAGCGATTTAGGGTGATTACGAGCGATTTAGGAGTTAATTTTCACTCCTTACCTGTGTCGAAAATGCACTTTTCCTATAGGAAATGATTTCACTCTTTTGTTTTAAGAGTGTAGTTTTGCAGTACTTACTGTTCTTGAAATTCACAGTAAATTATACTGTAATATAATAATCAGTATACAATTACAGTATATATTTGCCATCACACTGTGCTGGTAAATTAGATGATAACTTACACTCTTTTTTTCTCAAAGTATGGACTTGGAACTATAGCGAATAGCTTTGTTTGCAAAGGTTTTTATTTTTTATAGACATATCAAACCATCTTCAATGGAAATTTTTGTAAAACTCTTTACTGTTCTTTCTCAAAATTCTTTTCTCTTTACTGTAATACTTATAGATACTGTATTTACTGTATTACAAATAGATTATTGTAATATATATAGATTTAAACATATTGCGATTTTCTTATTGCATCACAGTGGCCACGATAGTTAGTTTTACGTCACATCGATGCATTCATGGTTTAACGATTCACATGAACATCTTATTCCAATCACTTTTAAGCGGAAAATATAGTGAAGGCAATTACTACCAGTAAAGCAAACATTTTACACTGTAGAGAATTTACTATGAAACTTTATATCAAATGTGAATTTAGAGTTTAGGGAGATTGTAGCACTTTTACCATCACCCTATTTTGGTAAATTACAGAATTTGATTACAGTAAAGATTAGACTGTTAAAAAAAATTCCAAAATTGGTCACGCACACCAGCTTGTAATGTGAAAAATCGTAATTTATAAGTGCATTTTTTTTTAAAAATTATTTCAAGTGTAAACATATTCTGCCAATATATTTACACTTCAAATAATTTTTAAATGAATTTTTAAATGAATTTTCGAAGATTTCCCAGTCCGGAAAATCTTCGAAAATTCATTGAAAAATTGGATGTGGTTATCAAGTTTGTAATTTCATGCTGAGAACTGTTTCTCTGTAATGTTTATTATATATATTATGAAATTTTTTTAGGTAATGTTCTCCTTCCTAAACTTGGAACTATTATGGTATCATTCTATTTTTTTATATATTAGTAAATTGTTACATGCATTTTTGTGTTTCTATTTTTGTATTTTTAGTATTAAATAAAAAGTTAATTTATTAAATAAGTCTTGTTCCCTCTCAAACTACCCATTCAGTTACATTCACAACTCGCTTCATTGAAACACCGTAGATGAGCTATAGACTAACTGGATATATATTTGAAGTCCTTACAAACGAAGGTTCATACAATTACAACATATTTCAAGGTGAAGCATACACTTACAAGGAAATAATTTTAGTACCATGCTTTTGTAACTCTACTTGACAAGGACAAATCACAGTGATTGCGCCCTCTAGAAGGCAGAGTGTAGGCTTTATAGCCAATTACCCAGCTCGCCAGAAGAGACCGTCACAAGAGACACACAAACACATAGACAAATAACAACATTTATTGACAAGCACAAACATCCAAACCTTTACCGGGATTCGAACCCGAGCCCAGCAGCTCCAAAGGCTAGAACACTACACACTGCGCTTTTACTCTACTTAAAGCAAACTCAAAAACATTTCTTCGAAAAATAGGAACAAATAGTTACTGTTATTTGATAAGAACTTATTTTTTCTTTGCTAGTATTTTGTGGCGAGTTTACTACCGGGCAGGTGCGAGTTATTGTTTGCGCTCGAGTAGAATTTGATTGTAGCTGTCTCTGGATGCCATTTTGAAACTTTTCAACGCATTATTAACTGTATTTTGGGGAAAGGAATAAAACGGAAGTTGAAATCAAATATCCCGAAAAGGAATTGTAAAATTTCTTTAAAAGATTCTATTTGCTTTTTGGATCATGACTTTTATTGGTAAAACTTATTTGAACATTCTATACAAATTGTGATAATTTTGATTATGGAAAAATATCTTCTAATGGGGGTTATTTTAATATCTGTAAAATTCATTATTTTTTACTCAAAATTCTTTCAAACTATTAAAACCTCTGAACAACTATTCTATTTTACATGAAACGAGTGAATCATTGAAAACAAATGCTTTTAAAGCAACATTTATTAATATGTCATATGAATTATCATATAATTTTTTTTAACAGAATGTTTAGAAAGAAGTTACGATTTATATAAAGGTAGCATTCTTAATTGTTTTTTTGCTAGTTAGTTTTAAAAAATAGCTTTTATTTTTATGACAGTATTTGGAAGCAAAAGTCAATTATTTTTTTTTATTCAATTGGTTTAAGTTGAACCTTAATATACATAATGTGTTTACTGAATAAATTCAAGCAAACACTTGAACTTTTGATTTTTTTTATTAGGGGGGGATACCCTAAATGCATCTAACCAGATGTGAAACAAGCATCCATGGCAAATGCTTCATTTGTAAAACTCAAGTTCATTAGAGAATTTTACCCTGCGCTCTTTCCTTTCAATACTTTAAGAAAGGAAGGAGCGTGCACGGAAACCTTTCTGTAGTGCCTCTTTTACATTTTTCGTTCAAATATAAAACGATGGAAAACTTTTCATAATGATGACATAGGAGAGAATATGCATTCAAGAAAATTGATATGAATCTCTTATAAAAATGAGTAATACACTTGTTTTCTTCAAATATGTATTGTTATTTGAATTCTGAAAAGAATCCGAGTACAGAGTTTGTTACTGTTTTCTTTATTTTGAAAAAGACGTAGCTAACACTAATCTGATTGTGAGTAAAATCACTTTTAACCCTGTCAGTACCGGTGATGCCATTTGGCATCATTATGTTTCTGATAAAATTTTTTTAAAAAAAATAATAGGGCTGACATCTATTGGGATTAATAAAAAAATATTTTCTAAAGGAAAAAAAATTGAACGATATGCTTTTTGATATCATAAATTGCTATAGACAATAAAAAAAATCTAAAACGATGATGAAATGGGACTGAAAGGGTTTAAAGAAGTTGTATGATGAAAGATTGGGGAAATTTATAGATTATAATGGAGATCAAATTTTATTTGTATGTCCACCCGTCTGCCTGTTTGCAGCACAACTCAACTTCCATTCTAACCATTTTTTTTCAAATTCTTTTTTTTGTATGTGCGTGAAGGATATAATATCAGAGCCATATATTTTTTCCTTCTAAGATCACAACAAAATCTAACATAGATATTTTTCATCAAAACATATTTTTCAAACACATATATATTAAAAAGTATGTTTTGTAAGTATTTATGAAAAAATATTTTTTAAGTAGCAAGTCAAATTTATGAAATTTGAGGTTTAGGACCCCAAAAATACAAATTGGTGTGCTGCTGTGTATACAAAAACTAGCTGATTTAAAATTTTGTAATTAATAGTTAATGATAACATTTTTAATGCATGTAACTTTAAAATTTGCGTTTGAAACACGCCAATATTGAGATCGCGTGAGGCCGACCACCTTACAGGGACATGTGAACCCCAGAGCCTTAGGCCACGAAAGCTGAACTGGACACGGCATGCCTTGGTCCAGTAATGAGCTGTTGTGCCAAGGAGTCTAAGGAAATTTGTAAAGTAAAGTTTAGTCAGTTAAAATTTTGTTAAAGCATGGCTACATAGGTTCTTTTTATGATATGATGCTATTCTATAGCAATATATATCTACTTCTAATGCTACTTTAGCAATCGCAAGGAGAAAAACCCTCTAACATTATCAAGAAATAAAATAGTTGCCCTTTTTTCCTTACATTCATTTCTCCTACATTCCTTTGTACTGATCAAATAAATTGAAAAGTAGCTCATTGAGAATGAATTTTATATGATAAAGTCAAAAAATATCCAGTAACTTGAGAAGGTTTTTCATGTATTGTGTTATACTTTATTCTTTTTAAATAAAAACATTTATTGTATCCTTTGTTAAAAAATAGTAAGATGAAAAATTTGATGTTTACATATCTTTCCTAAAGTTTAAGCAGAAATTTCAAATTTATAGGTATTTTGAGACAATATCGAATTTTTTTAAATTTTTTTTTTACATACAAATGAGAACTTATGTGTAGGTTTCAAAGATAAAACTTAAAGTTTATTATTAAACTTTAAATGATTAGTCTTAGTCAACGGTATTTTTTTTTCAAAGTTAGTTATTAAACATCTATTTAGATTTAAGATAAATTTACGAACATATTACAAAGAATAGTGAAAATTTTAAAATACAAAACAAATTAATAATTTATTTTTTTTTGTTTGTAAATTTGGACGGAATGTGCAATTTTTTCAAATATGATTTCATAAAAAGTACTTAAAATATTGAAAATGTACTTTATTTTTATCAATTCCAAAACTTATTTTGCTTTTAAAATTTGAATGCTCTATATCTTCAGTGGCAATAGAAATGCGGAATGAAAATAAATTCTTTGCTGAGCCTCTCTTGGCGAATCAGTGTGAATCAGTGGTGGATCTCAGTGTCAGGAAAGGAAACTGGAAGAAATTACGTCACCTGAAACAAGCCGATTGGAACAAAACAAAATTCCCAAAATGATTAATGTTTTAGAAAACCTTAATAAGATTAAAATATATCAACGGAGTTTGAAGTACCGCTTTTGAAACAGTTTTCAATAGAAACCTCAAACAAAACTTGGAATTTTAAACTGTTGCAAAACAGAATTTAAATATCAATGTTTAAAGCTTGTATAATTTAAGTTAAATGGCATTTGACAATTAAACGAGAAAAAAAAACGTATCAAAGTGACTAGAATATTTTGAAAATAATTTTTTTATTTCTATATTTGTTTCAAATATCTCCAGAGACCATTAATGTATTTTACGATGTTTATTTATTTCTAAAAATAGAAATTTAATAATTACCACGAATTTATTTTAGGTAAATGGCTGGTACGACTGTGGTAATTTTTGAATTATATGTTTAAAAACGAATTTTAGTCATAGAAATTTTATAAGTTTTAGTACAGATTACACAAACTAACAAAAGGAATTGAATATGATGTCATTAATTTTGAAAGCATATATTTTTAATGATTTTATGGTCCTTGTTTGTAATAATAGTTTCATGTAAAATAGAAAAATATTATTACTTGTTATAATTAATAGGTGCGATGAATGGAGACTTTACTGGTTTTATTTAGAATTAAAATTTTTAGTGTTGTGTTCAATTACTTACTTTTGTAAGCCTCTTGGAATACTTTCTGGAACACGAGGTGTTTTAAATTTGTTCAAATTAAAAAATATGTATAACTCATAGTTTATTTGTACTAATTAAAAAATATGTAGAACTCATAGTTTTGGTTGGTAGATGCTTAATAATGCTATAGATATATGAACATTTGTCATAACTAAATCTGCAAAATCATTCCAAATAATACACTTAAGCGGGAAAGGGAGCGCTAGACCGGGGGTCTCCAAAGCAAAGTGCATAAAGTGCAAAGCAAGTGTCAATCCAATGGAGAAAAAAATATTTTCTCTGCCACATTTCTCCTGCTGTATTGAATCTTTTTCAAACGGATTTTTATGTGATAAATGTAGCTGATTTACAGGTCCCGACAATTCCACTTTTTGAAATTGGTTCGATTTTTTTTAAATATTTCGAATAAACAATTTCGCAAAAACTATTCGAAGCAATTTAAGAAAAGTGAGATTATAGAGACCTGTAAGTTATTTTCCTTTATTATTAAAAAAACGTTTTCAAAAATATTCAAAACAGACGGAGAAATGTGGCAGAGAAAATAGTTTTTTTCCCATTGGATTAACATTGAGGCACATAAGTTTGGAGACCCCCGTTCCCCCTTAACTTAAAACGAAGTAGTTGCTATACTTAAGTCATGAAAAGCGCAAATATGTACATTTTTGGTGCCTAAATTCGATCATAAACATAAACTATACAAGGTATCTAAACTATTTTGTATTCCTTAAAAAAACAACGACTTATAACCCTACAATCATGACCGCTCACAACAAGTTGCCAAGTCTAGCTCGTCAAAAATTATTCAGTGTATTGTAAACCAATCAGGAACAACATATATATGTAAATATTAATATAATCTTAACATTTATGTTGTATATAAATATCTAATATATTTATCTAAGCAGATCTAAGAAGCTGAAACCTGGGACGTCAGTAAGAGTTATAATTTCACTATTTACCACGTACTGGTAAATAGGTATAAAACGTAAGATAACATTACACAACAAATAAAGCATAACGTAAAGTAACTTAATATAAAATGAATGACAAACATACCAGATATTACGATTTCTCAAGAGCTGTAGTTTATTCCCTTCATTAAAGCAAACCTATACTTCTTGAAATGTTACTGACTACACCATGCTTCAACCGGAAACACGCTAAGTATATTCACTTATTTGAAAGCTAACAATAATTTGAATCTGCGATAAGTATACAACGAAGCAGGATATGGCAGATATTCAACCATATAACATTGAACATTAGCCATTTTTCTACGTGATACATGCAAACTTATGTGTGATGTGATAACTTAATTCCGTAAAACCTGATATTTGCTATTAATTGCATTATTAAACATATAAATTATGTTATTAATTACTGAACACATGTTATGCGACTCTGTTTACAATATTAGTTGATCGACTGTGTGGGAGTAAGCTATCAAGTAACATAGTTTCAAAACTTGTTTAGTTTAATTGATGATTATTTTATTGCATTTCAGGGGTGTAGGGTGCAACACCCACATTTTCCCAAGTATACCTAAGATATAGGAGCCGGCCACTTTGTAACCCTTTCCCGGGTATAAAAGAAATTGTTCAAGCTTCTCAAAAATATCGATACCGAAGAAGCTGACTTGTACCATTTGTTATTTGTATAAGAAATGACGTGGTTTTTAAGAAGTTGCTGGCATTAGGGATGCTGTTAAGGCAATTTTTTCGATAAAACTTTTAAAATTTAGTCTCATAGTTTTAAATCAGAGCCATTTGACGGGGACTAAAAAGGATTGGTGTTGGGAAATTTCGGGGAAATAATACTTCGTAGTTTGAATTCACGTTCAACTAACGAGTAAAACGTACGCAATAGAAAAAATATCATGAGGTTAAATAAATTACAAAAACACAAAAAGTAACAACCTTTCAACAAAACCATCACTTCTACAAACTTTTATTCATCCAAAAGAAAGCGCCATCATAATTGAAAAACTAAAAACTCCCTCAAGATTCAAATTTTCTTTATTTATAAGTTAGATCTCATTAAACTCAAGCGTATCTTGCAAGGTAATTTCTCATCATCAAAGACGTCAAAAGTATAAAAGACTGCTGAGAATTATTTTTATTCGAAACTGCACACGACCCTAAATAAATTTAACACAAAGCTCATCTCGTCAGAACCAGTGTAGATGATCTTACAAAAGGGAAATTGATATTCGGCGTTGACATGCTTTGTTTAAAGATAGTTGAGTATGATCGAATGTGATAAGTGTATTCATATCTTAGAGAAAGTTTGATAAGTATTCTTAAACTCTAAGTACTTATTTGTTTTATTTATTAGGTACCTGTCTACTCAAGAGTAAGTAAAGATGAGTGTTTTTCGTATTTATTTTTGTGATATGGATATACCTGTTAACAATTTTCAGGATGTTTGACGTAATACTTTGTTGGTTTAGTTTGAACGTTTTTACGGATGTTTATTTCTAGCCACCGAGAGTAGCCTTGGCATAGCCATATATGCCTTGTAATTTAGAACCGTCGTACAGTGACCAGTTCGTTACTTAAGGTAGGCGCTTACCCAAAATTCTAAAATTTTTACTATTACTTTAATCTTTTCCAAATTTGGCATAGTGATTTCAAATATAATGAACAATGCTTTTTGGGAATTTTTTTTATTTAAATATAATTGATTTATTTTAAACGGTGTTTTTCAACTAAAAAAAGGGGGTTACGCTAACACTTCTAGCATAAAAAGTTTTACATTAATTTACCTGAAATTTTTTACAGATGCTATTTTAATATATATCTGTGCCATGAACCTCTAACATCTGGTGTAAATATGCAGGTTTTTTTTAGAAAAGTGTCCAAGTGTAAGTTAATAAAAAAATCTTTTTTTGTGTGGTTAATTTATAACATTTTTCTGAATAACTTCTTTTCTTGTAATTTGTATGTAACTCTAGAGGGTCATTGTATGCATCAGTTCAAAACAAAGAATTTAACACATAATTGATGTTTATAGGATGAAAATTCAATGTGGTAGACTTGTTAGCGTAAACCTCTTTTTTTAGTAGAAAAACACTGTTTAAAATAAATAAAATATATTTAAATAAAAAAATGTCTAAATAGAGTATTATTCATTATATTTGAAATCAATATGCCAAATTTGGAAAAGATTAAAGTAATAGTAACAATTTTAGGATTTTGGAGAATTTTGGGTATTCGCCTACCTTAAGCTGGCACCAAATGGAATATTGAGCAACATAATACACCCCTTCGGGACTTTGAACTTAACTAGCACGATTTGTTTCAGCGTACTCGTACCCCCTCCCCCGTCATTTATTTAACGATCTATAAAATATTTTGGATAGATTGCTCCCCTAGTACTAACGAATTAAAAAAGAGTGCAAGTAAATTGTCTCTATTAAAATGGCGGAGGCGTGAGAGAAGTAGCCAAAAAATTTAGTGATTTAGCAACACTTTTAGAAATTTATCATTGAAGAATAACGAAAAAGTTCTAAATGAGCGTGGGTGAATGTTAAGAGGAGCCAAAAACTTATGCCAAAGTCGGAAAAGAAGCCAAATAGTTGTATATACACTGTAAAAAATTTGGCCTGAATTTACTTGCAATTACTAAGTAACTTTACAGGTATTACACCATTTACTAGAAAATCACCTGTAACCAATTTCTTATAGTAGGTTTACTAAACAAACTGCTGTAGTAATACTAAGTAAATTGATGTAACGCCTTACAGCGCCCCCTGCCTATCTTTTCTAGAGATGCGTCGTTTTCCTAGCAGCATTGTTTCTCGAAATTTGTTCGATCGGTCATCGGATTTAGCAAAAACCGAAAACTCACCGGTGATCGTATCTGTAATTTGAAAGTGCGGAGACAAAATCAGCAATCATTGGTCAAAATTTAAAAAAAATCAATCAAAATCAGCAAAAGTCATTGCTTCGATATCGGTCAAAGGCAAAATTCATGCATCTCTAGAAAAGATAGGCAGGGGGCGCTGTAAGGCGTTACATCAATTTACTTAGTATTACTACAGCAGTTTGTTTAGTAAACCTACTATAAGAAATTGGTTACGGGTGATTTTCTAGTAAATGGTGTAATACCTGTAAAGTTTCATCGAAAAATTATGACGAATCGATCATCGCAAAGTTAAGAAACAAACAAAAATCAATGGTAGAATTTCTTAATCAATAATATAAAACTTCTTTAACGATCAAGATTTTAAGTTGGTTATTAACACGCAAATGTACCGCAAGTCCCGATGGCAGCGAGGTTCCGCGCAGTTCCTCGTTGCAAGACGAGCGCGCGGTTCTCGAGATACGTGGGTTCGGTCCTCCGCAAATTCGAAATAATAACTTACTAACAAGAAAAATTAGTGGTGCCCTCTGGTTTGAAATTTTTGAAACTTCTTATAGTTTCTTAGTAAACATACAAGAAAATCCCATGTAAAGCTACTGCAAGTTTCTTAGTAAACGTACATACAGGCAAAACATCTGTAAATCTACTACAGTTTTCTTAGTATGGTTACTAAGGAAATGTATGTGTTACTTACTAAGTTTAATGCAGTAAAGTTACTAGAAAAGTTCATGGCACCTGAGTTTCCTAGAGATTTTCTAGTAATTTTTTTACTGTGTAGAAATGCGACATCAGTCGCCCTTTCTTAATACTGAGAAGTCCATTCAGTATAATGTATTGTTGGATTTAATCAATTTGTCTTAATTAACACATACAAGTCTGTAAGGTGGATGACGTGTTTAAAACCCAGTACCTCCTCAGCGAAAGACCCAAGTCATGGAGGCTGGGCAGTGGGTAACAAAGTCCCAGCTATACTAGTTCTTTTGGGACGCTTATTGAAAGTCCCTGATTATAAGGATTGTACACAACCAAAGTCGCCCCAGCCGCATGACGAGGTAAACCCTGGAGTATAGTGGCTAGATACCCTGGAGCTTTCAAACAAGATAAGCTAAATGGACGGTAGGAATTGGGAAAGAAAGCTTAAAGTTTTTATTGTTCACCCATTTCCTTACGAAGCCAATTAAAATGGCTTTTAATGTCAAAAATATTTTTCCAATCGTCTTGATACTTTGTGACATTATTAATAAAGGTTGTATTAGTATTTTAAGCCAATAATTTTTGTTTTGATTTTTTTCACCGATTTTGGGGTACCCCCTTAATATTATGTACTACTTTATAAATATCTATTATCAATTCGCATGCTTCACGCCACAAATAGCAACAGTTCCATCAGCATAGCTTTTATTTTTTTGTCAAATTACATTTGTTTTGAATAATATAGTATTTTCTGACTTTACTGAAACGAATGTTGTGCACAAAATAAACGTTTTTTTTTGTTCATTAATCACGTAAAAGTACAGTCCAACAATTTCATTTAATTTCTCAGCATAAAACAATTATAATCTAAACCAATATTTTCCAATAACATTTATAATTTCGTAAGGCTTTAGTTACGTTTAATCGAAAAAAGCTGGAAAAGTTTAATAGATTGCAGCAATAAAAAACAAATGTCATGTAAAGAACTCTGCAAATAACAAAAGACAGTCGACGAAAAAACCCCGCCCATTTTGAGAGTGAAATCGAAACAACCAATGAAATTGCAGAAGGAACTAAAAATTAAAGCAGGAGAGTTACGTCATCTGAAACCACCTCATTTCCAATAGAATAAAAATAGCCTTCTCTGTTCGCAAAGTATTAAAATATTAACATATTTTTTTATTTACATGTGACAGTTTAAAATGAAAAATCTTTTAAGGCATAAAATATCAATTTGTAATCGAATAAATATAGCCTACTCAGTACTCAGTCCGAAAAATATTAAAGAATTAACATATTTTTTTTTTTACTTACTAGGGGCAGTTTATAATAAAAAAAAATAGTTATTAAAGCGTCTTAGACGTTATGGAAAAAAATATTTATACAAGTGTAAATCTATACTTGTTTTTAGTCTTCTCCTGCAACGTATATATCATAATACTCAAAATTCCCCTCAATTAAAAAGAAATTATAAATTAAGAAACATTTTGAAATCATTCGGACGATTTTATTTTCCTCTATACATCGTAGTTTATCTTGTTTACATTTAATATAGTGCGCTCAATATATTTTTATTCTGAAGAGTTTACTTCCAGAAAATTTATTTAATATATATAATCTAAATAAAGTAAGTCTATATTTATGTTATTTCATTACATTTAACATAAAAAATATAAAGAAAGAAACCTCATGCTAAAGATTTGCATATTACCCTTTTGGAACATTTCATTCGTTTCTCCATATTTAAAAAAATAAAACGAAGATGCTATATAAATCTCAAGGGAATTTATCTCGACGCAGATAATCATGTATTATATTTAAGGAAGAAAGTTTTGAGTAAATAAATTATGAATAAACTAGTTGGTGATATATTTTAAAACAGACACGTGGAGAAATATGCCTCGTGTCTCTGAAATCGATGAAAATTGTTGAATTTTTCCATTCAGAATTGCTTATCCACATTTATGCATTGCTTTGATACATTTTATGTAAAAGCTTACACTCTCACAAATAACACTTTCATTTTTGACGATTCATGAATCCTCAAGCCTCATTTCGTTAACTTTGAGGATTGTTTCGTCAAACTATCAAGTGACTTTTGAATAAACGCGAATCCTCACTTTTACGATCTTGATTTGACGATTCTGTATCTTGATTTTGAGTAAACTGAATCTCATTGTTGTACTCACATGCTCAAAGATGACGAAATATTTCTTTAGATTAGACGACATTCAAATCCTCATAAAAATGACGATTCAAATTTCCTCACTTTGAGGAAAGGAAAACTCGGAGCATTTGCCAGTAAACGGATCGTCAAAATTAAGGAAAATTTCGTCGTTTTTGAGCATTCATTTTTTAGAGTGTAATCAGGTTAGTTCTTACCTACGCGTCTGAAACCTGGACCCTTTCCCAGACTGACCAGAGGACCCTCGCTACCTTTGAGAGGAAGATTCTCCGATCAATTTTTGGTGGTGTTTTCGAAAATGAAGTTTGGAGAAGGAGAACTAACTCTGAATTCTATATTTATAAACTAATCAGAGAGCTGGACATCCTGAAGTATCATAAGATTCAAAGCATGAAATGGGCCGGACACATCATAAGAATGAATGCTGACAGAACAACAACATTTTTTTTTTTTTTGGCTGAACCAAATGGAACTAGAAAAAGAGGAGACCCAGACCGGAGGTCACGCCCAGACTGAGGTGGGTGGACTGCCCACAAAAGGATTTTGTTTCGATAAAGGTCAGAGACTGGAAATCTGTTGAAAGCAGAAGAAGAGACTTGGCAAATCTACTTGAGAAAGTCAGGATAAGCCCAGCACTGTCGAGCTATAGATGATGATGATAGATACGTTTTACTTGAATTAAAGTCTCACTATAATTACACGAGGAATACTTGTGAAAAGCTAATTTAAATCGCAGTCCAGAGATGAGATCAACATCTGATCTGCCACACAACAGAAGTCAAAAAGAAAATTTTTTACTACGACTGATTTAACATGCTCTAATCACATATACTAGGCGTTATTTAGTGACAGAATTGTTTTTAAACAGGCTCAGCTTAAAACAGCGGGTTAAGAAGAGGACTAAACCTTCGAAGGTATCTACCATGGCCAGATACGGCTTAACCCGACTTCAACAGCCAAGTTCTGTTCCGGTTATTTGTAAAATAGCAATGATATATTTTTTTGTTTTGCTGAATTTTTTTTAAAATCCTACCACAGTTCCCCCCCCCCTCCCCATCCCCTTCAGTAGGCATTAATAGGGATAAACATAATTTTTTTTTCAGTTTGAACATTACCGTCTTAAGGGGGAATAGGCGCGCTTTACCACGGGTCTCCAAACTAAAGTGCCTCAGTGTTAATCCAATAGGGAAAAATATTTTCTTTGCCTTATTTCTCCGGCCATATGGAATATTTTTACAGACGGTTTTTTTTCATGATAAGTGTATATAACTTACAAGTCTCTATAATCTGACTTTTGGAAATTGCTTGTAATATTTTGTGTAAAATTATTCATTGAGTATTAAAAAAAAAAATAGTAATATTTTAAAAAGTACATTTATCACATAAATCAGCTTCATTTATCACATAAAAAATCCGTTTGTAAAAATATTCAATACAGCCGGAGAAATGTGGCAAAGATTTTCTTTCCAATTGGATTAACACTGACGCACTTTAGTTTGGAGACCCGCCATCCAGTGCTCTCATTTTCTTTAGCCCATTGGCGGCGAGTTTGTGAATAGCATTAATATCTTTTAAATGAAAATATTAACTTGTAGTTTTTAAAAATCATTTTCCGTGTAACTTATTTTGTGCTGCATAAATTGTTATTCACTTGTCTTACGTTTTATTAACTTAAGTATAAAACTCATTTTCAGTGGGAAAATGTCTTGCCCAATCGTCGTTAATCTATATACATAAAAGGCGACTTCTGTTTGTTTGTTTGTATAGGACGCAAAAACTTAAGAACCACGCAACAGATCGTCACGAAATTTGGCACAAAAATTCATCTCATCTCCAGAACAAACAAAGGCTAAGAATTTTTAGAATCGGACCATTCCTTCTATCGTTTTCGAACGTTTTAAGGGAAAAAAATACACCACTTTCGCTCAAATCCGATCATTTTTTTCTCTTTCGTGATGCCATCAGGCAGAAACATTTAAATAAAACTTTTTAGAAAACAATTGAAATTGAAAATGTTTAATTTGTTTAATATTTGTTCATTGCCTTCAGAAACTAAATTAATAATTTGAAAAAATAGTTTGATATGTTTCAAGTTACGTAATCCTACCAGTCTCCATTCTATTTATTTTATTGTGTATACATGGTTTTAATTATGAATTTTTTAAAAAGCATAGTTAAGCTTATACTGAACTATGCTGTTTTTTGAAAGTCATTGCACTACAGATGCATATTATGGTTTTATGTCTCATTTTTTTTCTCGCCAAATTCTTTGCCAAACTCGCCAAGTTATTACAAAAAACGTACCAAATGAGCAATTTTTTTTTAATTAGCTGGTTGTGCGAAGTTTATCGCACGAGAGCTGAATGGGTGTATTGTTAGCCATATCTTTTCCTCGCCAAATTCGTAAAAAGTGCCAAATGAGCTAAAAAAAAATTATTCGGGAAATTATGATGACTTTATCAGTGAATTTTATAGCGTTTTTGAAATTTAGATTTTTTAATGTAATATAAGTAGGGGGATTCTGTACTTTAATAACGAACGGTATCAGCAACATAAGCTTATTATTCTATAACGGATTAAGTGATAGATGATTTGAATTGACCTATATAAAAAATGCAAATCGTTTGCTGTTTGCTGGAGTAGCTTATTTTTAATTCTTACTGATTATTTTTTACTTAAATATGTATTCTTTTTAATTTGAGCTTCTTATCAAAGGTATTTTTGAGAAATTAATATTAATCATTACTATATCCAAGATGGGTAATTAAATGAAAAATTACTGTGTAATCTTCATATCTTATGTAACTCAAATGGAAGAAAAAAATAGTTAAATTGACTATTAAATTATTTTTTCACCTCTACCCGTGCAACGTCGGGTATAACAGCTAGTTGGTTAATAAATGATAAGCATGAAGCAGACCACAGAGCTCTTAAATACCCTAAACTAAGAAGAGATAATAAAAGTGAAATGATTTAAAAGTATTAAACTACATGTAACACTTTTGACGAGAAAAGTTATAATAATTAATGATTAAATTTTCATTAATAAATGATTGACCGAATGATAATTTATGATTTAGCATTCTCCTTGTTAAATTATGATCGATGCAACTTCTAACTCTGTTGAATATTGCTTTTTTTTCTTTAGAAAAGTTAACTTGTCACTGGTGTTTATATTAATGGTGTTTGGGAATAAAAGACAGAGAAAGCAGCATTGTCGGTGTCAAAAAATACATTATTACTTATTTACAGAGATAAATAAATTTAAAGAATTTTGACTAAAAATTGGAAACTCCGTGACAATTCTGTACAATTGAAAAATATGACTTCGGAACCGAGAACTTCATAAATATATAAAGTAATCGGATAGTGAAAAATGAGGACCGATAATTTTAAATTACTTGTGCATCAAACGGTGTAACTAGTTTAACTAGATTATAAAAATGATTAACAGTTTTCTTAAAAAAATAAAATAAACTAACTACGAAGATTTGAACCGGCAACTGGTAAAGTGAAATATGAGCTGCTCCATCAATGTGTTTTGGTTGGTTGGCAGACACATATTTTCACGCTTGTGTGCTTGGTCAGAGACCCGCTTATAAATCTTCGTCAAGTAAGGCAGTCACAACACACACACATACGCGACAGTTGCTGCCATCTATCGCTCGCCACCTCCACAATTTAGACATGTACCTGAATTGGAGAGACACAGTCTCCAGGGACCTGTACCCGTGGGAAACTGCGCAATGACCTCCCACAGGACTTTCGGACCCAGCATATTCAACGAGCACGTTCTCCGCATGTACTCGACAAACACAAACATGCCTTATCGGGATTCGAACCCATACCCAGAAGCTCCAACGGCTAGCTCCCTAACCGTTGCGCAGGCCGTGTCGGTCAATGTGTTTTATATTCTAGTTTTCGTCGATTTCTCAAGGTTAATACATTGAAAGTAGCAGTTAGTTTTGACATAAAATTCATTTCTTCCTAAAATTTGATTAGTCATTATTTGTAAAGAGAAGATAGCTGCAAGGCAATATTTTTTTTTATGTATAAATATATAGTTATTTTTCCGTTACATTTCTTTTATTAATGTAAGCTTGGAGTTTTGTAAGTTTTGTTAGTACTAAATATTATGAAAAATATTGGGTTTTTACAAATTTATTCGTTTATATTTAAGAATAAAGAGATCGCGTCATTTAAGGCGCTTGTGGCATTTTTCAACCACGCCAAATGTAGAAGGGTCGGATACAAGGATTTGACCCAAGTAATTTTACGTAAATTGCAGTTTTTATTGTATGTAACTCTTCGGAAAAACCATTTTTGTGAACCAGTATCCTGTGATGCATTGCGAAAACGACGAAATGTGGATTCATCACGCATCATTGCGTTGTACGGGATTGCGCAATCGATGGGCATGTTATTTCTAAATCTATGGATTTTAGAGCAAAAAAATCAGGCTTTAAGAATTTTTATTTTTAGCTATCATCCCATATTTTAAAAAATCTGAAAAAAATGTATATTATAGATTGATAATAGAGGAACATGTAAAGATAAAAACCTAAGGTGTACCAAGCGATTTTTGCATGAAATTTTTTTTTTTGAAAAATAAAATCGCATTTTTACTAATGATCGCTCGATCAGATTTAGGAGCGGATTTTTCTAAGAATACTACTCAATGATATCTAAAAACTCATGAGCAGTTTTTTGGATTTATCAAATCTATTCAGGAAATAATCAATTTAAAAAGAAAAAAAAACTAATTTTTTACACAAAAATGCGTCATATTTTAGAATTGAAACTTGGCTGAAAAATTGTCCATACTATGAGGTATTTTCAGAAAAAAAATTAGCCCGATTGGAAGGGGGGCATTTTTCACCGTCTTATCTGGCGAGGGCCTTTGTGTTGAAACTTGTGTTTGAAGTTGTATTTGTATAAATAATATTCCTGAAAATATCTTTTCTGGAAAAGCTACTTATAATGATCTAAATTTGAGTTAGTTGAGAAGAATTTCAACGAGTATTTAGGTAAAAAGTGTTTACTATTTCAGTGTTTTTAGAACTTGCTATTGTACATAATAAACAGAAACAAAGTACTCCATCAGGTATTTAAAAAAAGCTACTTTACAAATACAAATACAAATACAAATACAAAAATTGTCGACCAACAACAGGCCAGAGGCCCAGCAAGGTTGGTCCAAAATAAATCTAATTCTTTACCAGTTTCCAATAGTTATCAAGATTCTTCTTAAAATCTTCCACCCTCTTCGAATACACAACATGTTCTGGTAAAGCATTCCACTCATTGACGACTCAATTGTAAAAATAATGTTTTCTAACCTCCCTTCTAAAGCACGACTTATTCAACTTCTGACCATGCCCTCTGGTCCGGCTATTAAAGGTAAAACCTAAGCCCTCCATGTCTCCCTGTTTAATGAACTTGAACAACTGAATTAAATCACCCCTTGTTCTCCTATTTTCCAGGGAATACATGTTTAACGATCTTAATCTATTAACATAATCAATACCCGATAAACCCTTAATCATTTTTGTAGCCCTATGTTGAACCTTTTCAAGCATTTCAATATCTTTTCTGAGAAAGGGGGACCAAAACTGAACAGCAAACTCCAGATGTGGCCTTACCAATCCCCTATATAATGGCAAAATAATCTCTTTAGTATGATGGTGTTAATAAAGTTTATATGTGTGTGATAAACTAGAGAGCCCACATATTATTTTATCACCCCTCTGATATTTAAGAAGATGGACGTGATACAATTGCGATATTGAATATATAGGCATTAAGAATATCTTGTGTCACTTAACGACCAAATCAAAGTCAATCTGGCTGTGAATTACTGGGCTTCTGAGTGAAGTTCCCCATTGTTAATAAGATCAGGTTCAATGCTCCGGAGAGTTTGAATCTTTAGATGTTCTTAACTATGTAATTTGCAAATTTTCGAAATAGTAGATAATGAATCAAATAATTGTTTGAAGAGTTATAGAGTTAGTTACCAGAAAACGTATTTTTGTAGCATAATTATTGGGTGTAAAAATTTATACTTGAGAAAGTGGCTTTAAATTCGTTTTAGATTTTTAGGTAAGCTTTAAAAACAAATGGGTGTTTTGTAGTCATATTGTTCAATACTATGATTCTTCACTTTCGTTCTTGTACTTTATTGAATTGAAGCTCGAAAGTACTGAAACTAAGCCCAAATATAGTTGAAAGTAAGAAATTTTAAACCTGTGGGATATTGACTTGTAAACGTTAAAAAACACTTTATGTAGAATTTTGTTTGTAAAAATAACTGATTTATCAAAATAATTTGAAAACAATAGAATAGAAAAAACTATTTTCGTTGCCTACGCGTAAAATTTAATTTAAAATATTTATTTTGCACACATTTCCGCTAGGTTACATGATATTTAAAAAATGCAAACTAATCAGAAATGAGTTAAGAATTTTCGAAGTAAAAAATATCGAGTTTCTTTTATTCTTAACAAGTCAATTTAGTGCTTGTAAAAATAAATTGAAATACAGATTGAGTTTAAACGAGGTTGGGCTGAACTAGACTCTATTCATTAAAATGACTTTAAAATAATAGATTATCTAAAAATACTGTAGTAAGAAATGATGAATTTTTGTAGTAAGAAATGACGTAACATTGGAAAACTGATATTTAAATTCAAATTTTTCTTTTTCAATATTCGAAGAACAAATTAAAAAAAAAATTAAATTCATGATTTAACCCTCTACTGTTGCCATATAGCAACAAGTTACATAACCCATCTTTATTCTATTAAAGTAGAGCTCCCTCTCTATAAATCTGTGTTCTTTTCATCTATTGCATTCCATTTTAAAGTTTTAGTTACTAATAACCCTCATAGATCACAGTATTAAAAGTGTATTCAAAATTAAAGAGTGAAGTTATAAACTGTTGTGAAATTACGTCTTTGGCAGTATTTTCAAAGTATAGTAATATTAGTACTAAATACAAACAAACTGCTTTGAAAGAATAATTATAGTTCAAGAAGGTTATTTCAAAATATATTTAGTTGTTTTCTAATCATTCCTATCAAAATTGAAATTTTGTAGTAGGTTTTTGCCAAATGCAAACATTTTAAAAATTGAAATTATTTAAATTCCAATGCAGTTAATTTTTTTTCAGTATTTTTCCAATAATGTATGAGTATTAAAGATACAAATATATTTTTTCGGGATGAAAAAAAAATCATGCATTACAGGGTTAAAATGTTATAAGCTGAAGTATCTCAATGTTATGAACTTCTTGAATAGGCAAATTCCATCTAGCTGGAGGTTTTTGCAGTACAAGTCACAATTAAAAAATATTTTTAAATTTGAAATAAAATCAAACTTAATTAAAAAAAAGGTTACAGATTTTTAACGTCAGGTCCCCCCCCCCCCCCCTTTTAATGTTAAAAGTTGTAGTGATAATTGGGATGTTTCACTTAAGATGGCAACAGCTCCAAAGGGTTTGTTTTCATTTGTTGCCTGGAATTACTCTTGTTTTGGTATTCGAAAATGAGTTTCTAAGAATTTTTTAAATGTCATGTTCTTGCTGAACTGTTGGTTGTTCAAGACATTTGTTAACGAAAGCTTGCATTGATTGGTTTCTTTTCATCGATATCGGTAATTTTGAATGTGTAACCGAAGAAACCAATGAAATAGCAGTGCGAAGAAAAATGAAAACAAGAGTGCTACATCACCTGAAACATTTCCATTAATTTAAAACACAATTGACTTACACTACAGAAAAGGTAATTCTACATGGAATTAGCCAATAACATTTTTAAATTATTGAAATGCTGAGGCGTATCTATAATATTTTTTAACCGTTTTTTTTTAAATCTTGTGATCACTCAATTGATAAATAAATTCATTAGTAAAATTTAACGAGAATCTATCTAACGATCCAAAAAAAATAAAGAGTTAAAAAAATAATAAAATATATTATGTAATTAGTTTTTTATTACATCAAATATCCCCAATGCACTAAAGAAATTAATCCAATAAATTCAATTTAAATGTATCTACTTTTATTCCCAGAATAGGTAAGGCTAAGGGAATAATATTTACGTAATTTTTATAATATGATTTGGAATATTGAATCCTTTGAGTATATTATCATTTGGATTAGATGCCAATTCAAGAAGAAAAATTTCATTTGAAAACGATATAATGTAATGTTTACAAAATATTTGATTAAATTTAACTGGAAACGGTTTGCTACTTTACATTTAGTTTATGGTTGGTATTCTATAGTTTCGCATAAAGAGCTCATCGGTTCTAGTGTTTTATAGGACCCCGTGTTGTTTAAGGGTTACATTAGGAAAACAATGGAGCATTTTAATAAAACAAAAGCAATACTTTTCTGGTGTTACGATTTTGTAAAACTAAATTTCCAGTTAAAATTGAATAATATACATTATTTCTCTTGGGGGCATCTTTTGTCTATAACAAGCGAATTTTTTGCGTGAATAATGGGCATTTTTCAATTATATAATTAAAACAAACCGAAATAATCGTTTTCAAAGGTATTACCTCCAAAAACAATTTTTTTGGCAACAACCATTTAATTGTTTTTACATAATGTATTTTTTAAAAACTGTTATTTTTCTTTTTGGTGACTTTCAGCAGCACATTTTTCAAAACATGTTGGTATAATTTGTTGGATTATTTGT
This sequence comes from Hylyphantes graminicola, assembly GCA_023701765.1. Lineage (NCBI taxonomy): Eukaryota > Metazoa > Arthropoda > Arachnida > Araneae > Linyphiidae > Hylyphantes > Hylyphantes graminicola. Next base: position 55,274,267 of record CM043119.1, read on the forward strand.
GTATCTAAATTATATATTCAAAATATTTTTTTTGATGATTGAACATATTTACTTAACTTGATTCGAAAGACAGATGAATATTTATGGATAAATAAGGAATTTGAGATTGTGCATTAGTAAACGTGCATCCGTGGAATGGGTGTACCCTTAATAATGAACAATAATGCACACCCGTGCAACGGGATTGGGCATATAAGGCTAGTTATTATTTTGAAAATATTATTAATGTGTGCATATTTAAAATAATGACTGCCATTTATATTATTATGTACTCATGATTGGTTTTCCAGAAAGTATTCCCGGAAGTTACAAGAATAATCACTTTAACTGTTTTTCTCTAAATATAGATTTGGTCCTTCAACTTTTTATGTTATTTTTATTAAGATATAATTTGACGGATGTCAGGAATAAGGTGTGGCTTTGGGTGAAAGACGTTGACACATTTTATGCTGCGAATGAACAATTCTTAATTCAGAATATTTTGTATCAACAATGAAATATTAATGAATTTGTAATAAAATTGTGCATTTCCATTTCAAAGGAAGTTAAATGGTTTTGTTTAGGTAGTTGTGCATATGTTGAACAGAGTTAGGTTTTTCAGTAAAGATTTTTTAAACAAACAAAACTAACCAACCAAAGATTTTTTCGATGTGACGAAAATAAAAAATTAACAAGCAAAAGTAACAAAATTAAGAAGTAAATTAGCAAATACAAGTAAAATAAAAAATTAACAGTTAAATTAATTCTAGTAATAATTCATCATAAAATAAATGTTCAGAAACAGTAAAGTTTAGTTACAGTGCTTGGCGATCTTGCCCCCCCCACCAAGAAAGTCATAAGTCATAAAGTTTAGTTAATAAATACGGAAACGACTGCTTAGAAAGCTGATGCTTAGCTTGGAAAACGTTTTTTAGAATCTTGCCAATAATAAAAATGCCGTTCATCTTTAAGTTGTTTAAGCCATTCAATTGTTTGCCAAAGGCAATTTGTTCTTAATAATATGTTGATGTTGTTCGAGTTTTTCATTAAAAGTCTCGTTAAGTATTTATAAAATTCAACATTTGCTTTTATTTATCAACAACAAGTGTATTTTAATTTGAAAAAAATAATAGCTGCAACAAACAAATTGTAGTTCTGGAAACGAAAAAAAAATTAACATATTTTGAAACCACAAATATTATGTCCCTTATTTGCAATCATTGTCATAACAAATAAAAAAATTAATCATTTTACATTTAGTTAGAAAGTCAAAATAGATGATTCCCTTTTTGATGGAGAAGGGCAATTTCATCCATATTGGAACATCCAAATATTTTATGAAACACCCAATTTCCAACAAATTGAAACTACGCTAGAAATTGCATTGAGACTAAATCAAATGCCGTGACTTAAGTTACGAACGAAACCATGTATTTTCCTCGGATCGGGTTACCAACACTTTTCTCAACCGAAAATCTTGGAAACTGTCTCTGAAATTTCAAATTGTGGGATCTTTAAATTCCTTAGGGTGCCGTTTGGGACTTTTACGAACCCTGATAAAAGACCCGCAGAGCAGGGTTTAAGCGCTGAAATTATGTGAACCACAAATCACTGTGAAATATGTAACGGCCATGAGTTTTAATCTGGTAATTTCTGGCCATTTTTCAATCAGCTAACGCGTAGGCAGATTTTAAAAATTTCCTAACTCGAGAAAGTTGATTCTTGTTTATATTTATGAGTTTAAAATTCCTTAATGGGAGCTGTTGATGATAACTGTTGAGCAAAAAACGAAAAAGTATATATTTTTTTATAAATGAGCTCTTATTATAACATAAAACTCAATGCACTTTAATATTGTTATTGCACGTTATATGATGTAATTTAACCTATACATAATACATTTATGTATACCAATATTACATTTATAATAATTCACGTATTTATTTAATTGAAACACATAAATCACAAGTTTTTAATTAAATAATAACAATATCATTTAAAAAGTTTATATTTTTGATATCGATAATAACACACTTTAAAATTTTTTATTGAATTGTTTTACTCACTTAAAAAAAGTTAGACATAAGAATGCACTTAAGAACACTTAACTTTTAAAAACGTGTTCTGCAAAATTTTCGCGAAATGCTTAAAATTTAAACACATTATTAGACAGGCTTAAAACACTTAATTACCAATTTTGGAAGATTAGAATTTTGAAGAAGTTATTTTTCGATCTATTAAAAGGGATTTAAATCATAAACTGACATTTACGAAAACATCTATCAAAGTTTAGTTGTAAACTTAAAATTATAAAGCAAGTTTCCCAAGTTTTATGGAATTTGAATGAAAAAAAATGTATTAATTAATTAATTATTAAAAATGTAAAATTATTAGGGTAGACTGACCACACTCTCAAAAAAATTTCCTTTAATTCACGGAAAAAGTCTGTGCAGCACTGCTACCGGAATGTTTCCGTGAATTGAAGGAACACTTTGGTCCGTTAAAAGAAGAAAGTATTCCGTTTTTTAAGATAGTTCCGTTGTATTTATTTTCCGTTAAAAAACGAAAAATTTATGTATTTTGAAGAAATTTCGAACTTCGAGCGACATCGTACGCTGACGCCGTAGGGACTTTGGCCTCCACAGATTTAACGAGCACGTCTGTCCCAGTGCTCTCAAGCCCTAAACTTCCCAGTACAGATATCCGATTTGTAGGATGACTGGCAGTAGGTGTGATTCGAACCCCCGCACTTCTGAGAAGGCTGAGCCCTGAGGCGGATGCTTTAACCACTCGGCTATTGTGACACATCTCTTTAAAATATTATCACAGGAGTTACTGCTGCAAAAAGTCGTGATGTCGATAGAATTTAATGGCGGCCTCTTCTGCCCACCACCAATAATATCGCGATGCGCATGCGCGATTCAAAGAAAACGGAATTATTCTGATTTTTTATAAAACGGAAAAATTACTGTGAAAAAAGACGCAAAGTTTAGTGTATAAAGAAGGATTTTTCTGAGAGTGCAGTGAGCGAACATTTGGTAAATACAATTAAAAAATAAGGATTGAAAATCATTCCACTAGATGGATTGGCAACTCTGACTTCCTGCCATTTAGTAGGAAGCTATCTGACATATGGTTGGTTGTCTTGGTCATTATGTCCTGGTGTTTATTCACTGACGAACGCAGCTCCTTAAACGTTCATTCACTGGTTAGTCTACCTTATGATGTAATTATTTTGTAAGTCATGAAGAAATCATTCTGTTTGCACACGCATTGGTAGATTATATACAACTTAAAAACGGAAAGTATTTATCTTTTTTTTAAGAGGACATTTTCAGTTCTTTGTATAAGTCCATATATAACTTTAAAGTACATTTTCGATAATCATGATATGTCATTTTTTTTTAAATTTAACTAAATTGACCTAATACTTATTTAAATAAAATTGTTTGTATGTTCTTAGGAGTAAATGTATTCGATTTGTAAAAACCAAAATAAGAAATATTCGTTTTATTTGGTATATATAACATTTTGAAAGACAGGATTTAATATAAGAGAGTTAAACAAAATTTATTTATACATAATTATTTTTGATTTTTTAAAAAAAGTAATTTAATTTTTTTATACAACTCAAAACAAACAAATATAGATTATCTCGCGTGATTTATTTGTTTAATGGTTACTACTTGGAGAACTACCCGTTATATGTAATCCTACTACTAAAGATCACTTAGCATTTTTTTTTTAAATTTAGACCATTTTCCAATTTGAATATTTGTTCGGTTGAATAAATTTTGCATAAAACTTCAAGGGTAATTGTTAAAGAAATCTACAACACGACGTTTTTTTTCTTATAGACAACGTTTTCAAATTTCAGGAGATAGTACGTTATTTTAAAAAACACCTGTCAAATATAATTTTACCAAAACGTGTTGTCAATAAATAAAAAAAGTAGGTTTATAACAGAATCTGTCATTTAACTCGCTTCCACACAACACTTGTGTTTAATAGGTAAAACGGCGCCAAATACGGAATTAATTCTATATTAGACATTAACATGCTAAATTTGGCTAGTTTCATTTGTTTTATTTCGAAAATTCAATAATTATTACTTATCGTTTGCAAAAATTAATTTATATTTCAAAGGATAAATATGTATGGAAGAGTGTTGTACCTTGGGACACTGACAATTTCTAAGAATCTATTGGCAATATTCATATATTGTTTATTTCTAATAGTAGCCTTAACCAACAGACATCCTCAAAATAAAATTTAACACTAGCATCATTGAATTGATGAATTGGTGACAAAACATAATATTTCATTACCCCAAAGCAAATACTTTTCTCATTCTAATACAATTTTTTACCTTTGTACTTTTACAAAAAGTCAACTGCATTTTATTTTCTTCATAAAAGAGAAGATTTTAAAATATTTTGGATATGAGAAAATAATGATTATGCATTCAGATTGGCCACTATCTTGCTTTTATTTAAACCATGTAGTGTATTGTACCTTTGGACAGTAAAGCATATTGTATCATCATATAATGTTAAATAATTTGGACATGCAATTTTGCTGTATAATTTAAATTATTCTTGAATTATGAAGTTCTATTTGCGTATTTCCTTGAAAAAACAATAAAGTTTGTTTCCTGACACAAATTAGTTCAAGTCTATGACTATTGACTGAATTATGGAGTATGTCCCAAGGTACAACGTCATATTGTACCTAGGGACAGTTTATCTTCTCTACTTTAAATGAGTGGCAATTTTTTAATTCCAAGCTGCCAGAATTAAAAAAAATATATTATCAAGGAATATATTGGTGTGTTGAAATGCTGCTTTTAAATGTTTATTTTGAATATAATTATCGAGGAAAAAAATTTAAATGTAAAAATTGTCCCAAGGTACAACACTCTCCCCTAATATTCCTCGCGCTTTTAAATAGAATGAAAACATTTCATATCAACAAAAGAATCTCGTAGTGAAATATATTTGACGTCATTTCAAACTGATTGTTGTCACAAAAATAAATTTATTTTAATTTACTGCCTAAAAGAATTAAAGTTTATCGAGCACTTAATGGGATTGCAATAGTGATTTAATTCTAATAAAAATGGCTTAATAAGCTTTTTAAATGAGCATTAAATTTTGCAGGTTTTTCTTTTAAATAATTGAAGTTCTTTGAATTCAAATTCTTTTCTGAAATTTGCAATGTATTTTAATTTCGATGCGCTGAATTTTTTGACGTATCTCACTTGTAAGCAAGATTTGTAGTTTGGGCTACGAAAGTGTGTGACGGACAGACGGACGGACTGAACGATCACATCACCTTCCAAATTTTGCGTTATAAGCGTAGTGTGGAAGTTAATATTAATGATTACCTCTTTTAACATAACATAAGACAATCCAGACTGTCCCATCATGACTAATTACAATTTTTATGGTTTTTACTAGAAAATCCTTGGCAAGATGTCAACCTTCTTACATTCAATTTGTAATTATAAAAATTCGACAGAACCTATTGAAGTACTCTGATGAATTCAATATAGCTGTTCCTTCTTATGCTAATCGAAGCAGCAGCTGGAAATCAAGATTAAACCGCACATTAATTAACTCTATCCCTAATTGCTCAGATGTGAAACCCTTTTAAAAGTCAAAAGAAGGGCTTGATAGAGAAGAAGGAAAAATCACCACGTTAAAAGTTGAATTTACCGACCATGTTTGAGAGATTTCTTTCATTTCGTTTTCAATGGTAATGTCGTCTTCTAGTAATTAATGTGGAAATTTCTAACGATCGGAGGATTTTTCCTCGTGCTAATGATTCGTCGCCAACGCGGTGAGAATGTCGCCAAAATTTCCCAGTAAAATCACTTAGAATTTTATTTCATATTAAACATCTTCATATAGTAAATTATACAATTATTTTGTGTTTAGATTTTTAATTTCATCTAAAGATTTCTGACTTGTAAGTTCAATAGTAATTATAATAATGATTTTGGCGACAAATTTTAAGCTTGGCGGAAAACCACCGTAAACTAGGAATTCTCCCAAAGATGGATTGCTACCAATTTAAGACATGAAAAATGCATCTGGGACCTGGCTGATGGATTATGTCGAAATTGTTTTGATTCGTTTCAATTTGCTGGAAATAAACTTTATTACGACTGATTTGCGACCGACTTTCATATGCCAAAAAAAAAAGTCCCAGCCAAATAAAAGTAATATAAATGGTAAGATCTTTATGATGTTGTTTCAGATTATGAAACGTTCTTGTTTTCAATTTCACATTTCTTGCGATTTCAATGGTTGTTTTTATTCCGTGGGCGTTTTTTAAAGTCTGCTGTTTTTTTAAAGTTCGCTACATGTGCAACTTGTTTTTATTACTGCTATTTATTTTAACAAAGGGTCAGGTATGCAAAGCATTAAAAAATGTTATAATGTTATTGGAAAACTACAGTTTAGTAGTTTTGTCTTGTGCGGAGAAATTAAGCGAAATTGTGTATGTGTTCTTATTTCAATATTTTGAAACTTTTACGAACTGCATGAACAATTTAGTTGCTTATAATAAAAAATTCGTTTAAATTCCTCATGCTGATGTCATTATTATTTATTTTTATTTGGATATCCGATTGAATACCGGCTCTTTGTTTTATGAAATTCAAACTCGATCTACTTGATTGTAATATAATATTTCTGAATGTTGTTCAATTCTATCGATGGTTGTTCAATCAACAACAAATTAACAATTAAAGTTACACAACAATTGTTTTCAAATAGAAATCAATTTAAATACTGATTAATATTAATGTACAAATGTGGAGTTCGTACTTCATAAGTAAAAGGGCCGGGAATCAGTTTGACATCCAGATAAATAAAAATGTTAACATCAGCTGGGGGTGCTTATAATATCCTGATGGGCGGTGACCAGTGAGAAGGAGATTGGGATAAAGTAAAAGTTTACATAATGTAAAAGTCACCATTTTTAATGTTGCACACGCTCAACGCCGGGTGTACAAAGCTAGTATTTTTTTCAGCCTATTCACATATTGCTACTAAACAATGAGAATTTTACAGATGATGCAATTGCTCTTGTTTTCATTTTTATTGTACAACGATTTCATTGGTTGCTTCGGTTTCACTCGCAAAATAACCGATATAGATCAAACGAAACTTATCTTTCAGTGCAATCTTTCTTTAACAAATATTTAAGCAACCAACGGTACAGCGAGACTTTAGCATTTCGACTGAAGCACAAAATTAATAAAATTAATTAAAAAATTAATAAGTAAAAAAATTAATAAAAAAGTAATAATTATAAATAATTAATTATTTTAATAAAAATTGAAAAAAAAGTAAAACATTCTGAGAAAACCATTTTCGAATACCAAAACAAAGGTAATTCCAGTGAACAAATGACAACAAACCGTGAAGGCTGTTGCCATACACAACGTAACCCCCCCCCCCCTTTTTTTTTAGTTACGTTCGTATTCTAAATTTTAGCCATATTTATTTAAATAAATAACTTTGTTCAATACTTGCTTAACTTTTTATTTTCTATGCTTATTAAAAAGGTAAGCCAGCAGTATCGTTACAGTTACCACACATTCCAAACTTATATCAGCCCAATATTTAGATTTATGCAAATTGAACAACTAGGTTCAATGCAGTCAAACGCGTCTTTACCTTCGTCTCTAGGAATTCGTTTACTTACTTCATTTACAAAAATTTAATATGTTTGAGCAGAACAAATTTGAATATTTCCCATTACTTCTCAGGAAGTTGGCTTCTTTTAAAAACTCTTTTTTGCATTATTTTTAAAGTGAAATAACACGCGCTTTTAAATTTGTTTGTGCGGAATGTTATCGGAAATGTATAATTTTTCGAACTGCCTGTAGACAGACGCAAAAGAAGATAAATTCGGATTCCATTCATCAAGTTTGTAAAAATTTGGCACAACCGGAAATAAATTTTCTTGACGTACATTTTTTTTAAAGAAAGTTTTATCAGTCATCCAGTTATATATTTTTAGTAGTTTAACCTGTTGTTATTAAATATTCTATGGATTTTCTTTTATTTTTTCAGATTTATTTTATTATCTATAAACTTATTTGGTTTTTACTTTTACAAACATTTCTTGTTTAAAGGGTAAGGGTTAAAATATGTATATTTTATTCTTGCATTTAAGTTTTTAAAGTTTTGAATAGCTGTTTATTTTACGAAGAATTTAATTCTACAATAATTTCTAGAATTTAAAAAGAAGGAAAAACTTTTTTATGATCTCCAGCAGCAAATATTGTGCTCTTATTGGTAAAATGCTCCAAACGCTATATATATGGTAAGAAAAGCAAAAATGTAGGAATTTTGTGTAATCATGAATTTTTTTAATTGATAGGAAGTCATAATACAGATCTGAAGCAAAACTTAATCTTTTGCTCTGACTCATTATTTTTCTTCTTTAAATAACAGCATTCCATGTAGATAGCTATAATATCTGTCTTTACTTAGATTTATGAAATTGAACTGGTAACCAAAGGTATTAAATTAAATGACATATCATTTCAAATACAGCCTTTTTTAAATGTCCTAGTCCATAATAGCTAACCAAAAGCTTCACTTATTCTTTTTTTTACGTATTTATAAGATTAATTTTGCGTATGTCTGAGTTTGATATTAATTCACTAAACTAAACTAAACTCCTTGGTGCAACAGCCCAATACTGGACCAAGGCCTGACGTATCCATTTCAGCTTTCGTGACCTAGGTCTCTGGGGTGCTAGGCATATGTCCCGGTAAGTTGGTCAGCCTCACGCGGGACCTCCAGTGTTTAGTTCCCAAGCAGGCCAAATGCTCATTTAATCGACGCACTCAAGGGATGAAAGGATGGTTCAACCTCACCCAATCCTGGATACGATTCCAGGAACTGTGGCGTGGCAATGCGAATATTATAAATATATCAAGCGTTAGGTGTTTCGAACTGTTTTCATTTTAAACTAATGTCGTTTTCACGTTTTGCATTTTAAATAACTTTTTGAAGCGGAATTTGTTTTAAATTTGTTTTTGTTTTCATCTAAGTGTATGAAAAATGGTTTTATCCCTGGGTGAAATTTCTGGTAATTGCAGATAAAAAAAAAGGAAATTTAAACCATACCATTAAAATCTTTACATTTTACTTAGCTCAAATGCCATTTCTTGTTTAAATGACTATATTTTCTCTAAAATTAAGACAAATAAGCTGACAATCCAATAAATGTTTCAACTCCATCAAAACATTTAGGAATTCTATTAAAACATGATGAGATATATATTTCTGACGAATTAATGGTATTTTTTGTAAAAATAAAGCAGTACGTAAACAAATAAAATGAATTAGCGAAGGGAATTTTTAAGGAGATAAATTAATTTTATTATCAATAGAATATAAATGATTACTTGTAGCATTTACAGTTAGGCATTTCTGCCGCTTTTATAAGGAAAGAAATCATGGTCCTTATTATTTTTGGTTTTGAGTTACGGATATATGATAGCAATCGTTTCGATTTCTTTTTGATTCGAAATCTAACATTTCAAAACCTATTATTTTTGTGTGAATAAATGTAAGAAACCTTAATATATTTATTTGTTGAAAACATTCGTTTTATTTTTCTTTCGCTTTTGTGTACACATGAAAACGAATGAAAAACAATTGATTTGTAAGATTAATTGTTTAAATTAATCATAAATTGTGCAGAAGATGAGAGATATTTTCGTTTCAGAAACAAGTTTTTTTTTCTTGAACAATTTGACGTCTAATATGAAAATTTAACTTTATTTGTGTACACTGGAAAAACAACTGTTGTTGTTTGCAGTTAAAAACTGTCAACTTTGACGCCAACTAATAATTGCTTTTTACAGTTTAAAACTGTAACTTTTTGCAGGAAAACTGTAATTTTAAAAAGAAGAAATTGTTAGTTTAACAGGGAAAAACTGTTAATTTAACAGTTTCTCCCGCTAAAAATAAAATATCCAATACTAGCTCTCGCGACCGAGTACTTTGTCACAGACGATTCAGCATTGGGATCGCACGCAAGAGGTTCCTGGAAGATGTATGGACTGGTGCTGGTTTTGATCCAGGAACCTCTTGTGTACGAGCCTAAGGCCGCTTTCACACTGGACGACAGAACGTCACGACACGATATCGGGGCAAGCAAATTACACGTTCAAGGCTACGCGCTTGCTCACTGGACGATTTGACAACGATTCTGTCGTCTCCGGTTAACCGATATCGGTGTCGTCGACGGCATGCCGTTTACCAAGTACCTTCCCTGTTGTGTCGTCCGACATTTCTTCGTTTGTTTTGAAAAATTTCGCCGGGTATTTGGATGTTTTACAACTTTTTAGTCTGTTTTTAGAACTTTTTATGATTTCCAATGACATCTATTTAGTCTTAAATAAGGAAAACTGTAATAAATATTGCATAAAAGTAAAAAAAAATAAGAAGAACATATATGAAGAAGAAATCATTATAAGACAGGATAATCTGTATAAAACGCAGTGAAATATTGCAGGTAAATACTCATTTATATTTTTCTCTTAGTATATTTCTTAATAAAGTCTAATTAAGATCTTTTTTGTGTTCAGTGTTGGTCGTAACAGCATATATTTATATTGCTAGAACGTAATGTTTACTTTATGATCCTCGTCAAAATAACAGCAAACTAAAGTAAATCAGACATTTAAATTACTAAAACTATACATTTTTAAATAGTAATGCATACACTGATCCGAAATTGTATTAGTTGACTACCTTTATGATATAGCATGCACCTATTTTGTCCTATCTATTTGGTAGGATTGATCTATCTATTTGATATTCTAGCTATAAACATAAGCCTGGGAGAAATGCAATGATATTTTTTTTTTTGGAAAGTTTCAATTAGTCAGTATTTTTTTTCAATTGAAAACAACGCCAAGTACCAACATCTAGAAATTTACTATAAAACCCCGATTGCATACTGTAGGTTTTAAATAACTTAACTTTGCCTGGGTAAAATCCTACTTGCCCTTTCGTGTTTACTATTTGTTATTTTTATTTTATTCAATTCTGGAACGAGCCATGATTCTACCGAGCTTCCAACTCGTCAACAAAACTAAAAAAAAATCTATTATTACTTGACAATCTTGTGGCTTTTTTCGATGTATTTTAAGTTTACAACCTTAATATAAGTTTTGTGAGCCCAAAAAGATTTATCACTAAACGGCCACTTTATCGACTGAGAGTGCTCGCATTTATTTGCCATACTTCTTTCGACAAATTAAGTCATGTTTAACTTTACTAAAGTTATGTAATCATCAAATGGAATCTGTCTTACTATTGTTTGCCTACATATGTTCTTTTGATATTTCAGGCAAGTTATCAACAAGTGCACTGAATTCGTGAAAGTGTAGTGGAGTAAATAGGATGGGTAGTGAATTCTGCAGTAGACGTAAACCACGAAAATTTTATAAATTCAAGCAGTAAACTCACAGGTAAATATTCATCATTATTTTCACTAAGTTTCACTAACTATTTTTTTCTTGTAAAATTTTTATTATCACCCCTATTGTTATTGTGCAGATCAGATCTCTGAACAAAGTATTTAATGATTCCTCATTGTATAATAAGTTGGATATTAAATTTGCTGTAAGTTAAAGTATATCTTTCATTACAATTCATTTCACGCACCTAAAATTGCTGAATATATATGAATAAGGAATTAGTTGCTAAATTATAGTGTCCAGTGTGATTATTCTAAACACCCCTCCCTGCACTGCATTTTAACTATCATTCTTTTTTTTTTTATTTTAATAGTAGATTCCTGGAAGAGGGGCAATCTGGTGTTATTTGGGAACTTTTTTGGGAGAACATAAGATAGCTGTTCTGTTTTACGAGTGCCCTATAATATTTGAAGATGTTGTGTTAATTTAATATGAAATTTTTGAATTGTGTTAAATAGTGTTGCTATATTTGTATATTAACCCATTTAGTCAGTGTGGTATTGGAGTGATTGGAGTTGGGCTTGCAACTTACCTATGCTGTGTTGAGGGAAAAATTTTAGTTATCTTAACAATAAGTTATCTAAGTCCTTATAAAGATGAACAAAGTTATAGTATTACGATTTCTAGAAAATGTTATATAGACATCTGTCTGACCACTCATCACCAAAAATAAAATTTTTAAAATGATTCAACAAATTATTTTAATACTGTTTCAATGTATCTCAAACACTTCTTCAATCTCGTAAAATAATCTTTGTTTCTTTAACATACCCCAATTCAGTTACACCATTAATCTACTACATAACCTAATTTAATTGCTAACATTAATGTACTTCCTTTTTGTGAAAAATTAACCCTTTTTGAAATAAAAAATAATAATTTTTGTAAAATCTAATCAACAAACAAAATATGCTTTTTAAGTGTGTTTTTCTATATTATAATCATTTTTTAGGGGAGTTATCGAGACTATCTTCTTTCCCAGTTCCAGAATTCAAGCAATTACTTTTAAAAATTTAAATGCCATCAATATAGATATTAACAGAGTGTTTTTCTATATAATCATGTTTTTTTTTAGGTGAGTTATCCAGAAGTTATCGAGGCCATCTTCTTCCCCCGTTCCAGAATTCAAATAATTACTTTTAAATAGTGCCAATATAGATATTAACAGTTTCTTGTTATTTATTTTAATAAAAAAATTTATAGTACATTGCTTCTTTGTTTCTTTTTTTAAAAAAACAATTTCATGTTTATTGAGGTGTTAAAGGGGAAAGGAGAGAGCGAGAGAAGTTAGAGAACTTTGTTTGTTAAAACTGAACAGTGTTTGTTTATTAATGATTTGTTTTTAATTACAATTTTGTAATTATTTATTAGTCTTAGTATTTCCTTATTTGAGCTCCTGCAAGAAAATACAGGCCAAGTGAACAGATTCCTTTTGTAATGGCCATAAAAATACCTTATGAAAATTTTTGCTCATCACAACAGCATTCACCCAATTGTGCTTTAGTTACACTTGACTATCTTTGTTTGTACCCTAGCTAAGTGTAGTCATAGTGTACGAAGTAAACTGGCAAATGATCATTTATAGGCACCGCTTAATAGGTATTTGCCACAATGATGACTAATAAATTGACCACAAATTACTTATAGCTATGGCATTTCTTTAACCATGGTGATGGGATTCATTTGAAACTATATTTACTTGGTATTGGATTCGGAAGTTATTTAAAGTAACTGGGAAAATATCTAATATATGAACCCTTTCACACTCCTATGATTCCAATTGGAATCATCAGCATGTGATTTTTTTTCTCACAAAGCTAAAACGCACGCTTATTTCAAATAAATTTTATTAAATTGTCCATTTATATATTTTTTTTGTGTTGGTCGATGGAAGAATTGTGTCTTTTGAAGAATTAAATAATGTTTGTTATATTTTTTGGTATTAAATATATTGGTACCAAATTCATCATGCTTGCATTTTTAAAGGATTAAAAATTTCACTTTTTTTTAACAAATAAAGTTTCGAAAAGTATTTTTACAATGAATTCAAAGGTTATAGTTAAAAAAATTCCTTAAATTTTAGTTTAAAAAATTTAAGATTTTTTCGCCATTTCATTTTGGAAGCATATGAGTATATTTCACAAATTTTAGATTCCCTAGAACAAAAATTAAAAGTTGTGTTTTTAACCATTTAAATCCCATTAAATATATACTAAAATTGCATTTGCTTAGGAATCATCCAAAATATTTAAACTGATAATTTAATTTTAAAATAATTTGTTCTATCTAACTACAGAATATTTTATATCATCAATTTAAAAAATATTTTTTTAAAAATAAAATCATAATACATGGGGTATGGGGTTGTTTCACGACGAATCTGGCAACACTTGTCATCCTCAATTAGAATTTAATGTTTCTGCTTTAGAATTACCGTGTTGACCCGGCAGCACAACGGCTAGGAAACTAGCGCGCAATAGATGGCAGCATCTGTCACGTATGTGTATGTGTGGGTGAGTGTGTTGTGTCTGTCTTAATTGACGAAGGTTTTAAGCGGATCCCTGAGCAAGCACACAAACCTGAAAATGTATGTCTACCAACCAACTTTAGAATCGGACCCGTTCATTTGCATTTCGGACCGACCCCATTAGAATTACTGTTTATGTTTTGTTTTTGTTATTCGGCAGTGAGTTTTCGTTGAGAATATTGAAGTTAATTTTTTTAAATGCCAAGTTTTTGCTGTGTTGTTGGCTGTACGAATAATTCATTAACGCAAAATTGTGCAGAAAAAAAAGTTTCATTATACGTATTTCCCCATGCTGATCCTGAATTGATGAATGAGTGGCTATCTCGAATTAAACGAGCATGGAGGCCGCCATCTTTGAAATTCTAATTGAGGAGGAGAGGTGTTGCCAGATTCGCTGTGAAACAAGCCCATTCATAATAATTATATTCTGTTCTATGTATTTTTAATTTTAACGCAAAACACACACAAAAAATCGTAATTATAAAAAAAAACAATTCAATGCGCAGGACGAGGTCGCAAAAAACGTCCGCTCTCGGCAAGAGATGATCGCGAAATGAGAGAAACAATAACGTTTTTATCGGTGGAAAATCGCTTAGTGAAAAAGCGCTAGACGAACGACACGGAATCGGTGCAGAATCGGACCCGATACATATCGGTGTCGTGTCGTCCAGTGTGAAAGCGGCCTAATACTGAACCATCGGCGACAAAGTAATTACTCGGTCGCGAGGGCTAGTATTGGGTATTTGTGCTTAACGATGATCTCAATCACGTGACTCTTTGAACGTCTAATTTAACAGTTTATCCCTGCTAAAATAACAGTTTCTCCCTGCTAAAATAACAGTTTTCCTGTAAAAATTATATTTTTTCTCCAAAAAATAGTTTTATACTGTAAAAATCAGGTATTAACTGGTGTCGAAGTCGACAGTTTTTATCTGTAAAAACAAGTCTTTTTTCACAGTGTATGGCTCACCTAAAATGTCAATTAAATTTTGAAAAATGAAGTAGTAACTTTAAAAAAGTAAAAAAAATTCTTACCAAAAAAATTGTAGAAATATGCTGATATAATAATATTTTATTTTAACAATGCCAGAACAAGTATATTTTTAGAAAGTTGTTTAAAAACTGCAGTAATTTGTGCAACGGATTTTAAGTATTATTTCTTTACACTTTAAAACAAAAAAAAATGCTTTCTTTTAGAGTCGTGATTAAAATTTGACAACTTTTAAAACAATTATTCCTATTTCGGAGGTAATTTTGGTTTTTTTGAGTGACAGAATTTCACTTAATAAGGGGAAATAGCTTACAAAATCTCTTATAAAACTTAAACTCCTGATAAGGGTGTTAAGTATCTATTGTTTTACAAATCAAAAAATTTCCATAAATTATTTTGCTTGTAACGAGAATTTTTTCGCATGCTAGCAATGTGATTTCAGTTAGAATTTACTTTAAAATGACTTTTAAAAGGTTACCTTAAATGTAACTTAATTCATTTTTTTAAATGTAGTAAATGCTTAAGGATTTTTTTTGTAAGAAACATTACAGAGGTTTTATGAATACAGCCATTTTACTTTGTTTCGTTGCTAAATAAAGTATTATTTAAATATTTTTTAAAAAAATCTTTCAATGTTTTTATACTAATTTTTCAAACACAATATCTGACTTTTTAATGTTCAAACAATAAAAGTTAATCATTTAAATTAAGTAAACGTATTGCGTGTTGATATTTATTCAATTAAAACGTTGTTTGGATGTTGAAGTTACCAAAATAGAATGCAAATTTGTAAAAATCTTTTTTTTGTCTTAATAGCATGTATACAATACCGGTTTAAAAATTTGTTTGCTCAAACCCACGCATGTTTTAACAAATATTTTTTACCAAATAATGCTTTATTGCATGTGTGCATATGATTGTTTTAATTAAACCTCTAATGTTATTAATATTTTTAATCAGGAAATGTTAAATATTTATCTTCGAAAAGCACGAAAACTGGTTTATGTTGTTTTTTTTTAACGCAAAAGTTTACGTAAATCATTTCATATTACCTAGAAAAGAGCTTTTGAGATTAAATCAGGGCACAGTTTAAATTAAATTTTTGAGGTTAATGCCCTCAGGAATTAAATATCAAACAATAACATATTTATTTTCCGTACATTTAAAATTAGAATTATGATATTAGTTATAATGAATAATTTTTAATTATTTTTAATATCCTAAGCATTATAAACCAATTAAGCGTATTGTTTGACCGCCACTTTAATGCGGTAAATGAAACCTTTTAGCTAAAAGTTAATACTTTAAAACAACATTATTCCAAGTCAATTAATCAAGCTCGGAAAAAGTTTTAAGCAGTTTTTCCTCATCTCTTTAATGTTAAAATTGCGTTTCTTTAAGACCATTAACGGAATTGTTTGAATAAAAACGCAATATCGCAGTCGAAATTAAATGAGTTAACCGTGCAAGTCAACTTTTTTTCGTTCAACTTGAATGTGAATTTAAAAAAATGAATACAATTGGAAGAATATAGAATGTTTAATATCATTCCCATAAATTGCATAAATCAGTGAAAGAAATTTGCTTAATGAAAGCCATTATTAAAAAATATTCTTTTAAATGTAATAAAAGTAGTATAATATCTTTAGATTTACATTAAATAAAGTTTAAATCGTTTTTAATCAATTTTGAAATATTTTTTCATGAACGTAAGGTACAATCTGCTGTTTTTTAACATACGGGATTGAAATCGAACTTTTTCAAACTTAATTCAATGGATTTTTAAAGCATTTAAAAGTTTAAATGAAAAAAAAAACTAAGATACATTTTTTAAAAAAAGTTTTAGTTTTAAACGTTACTTTTTTTGTAAAAAAATTAAAGTCAAAAATGTTTATTAGGGGTGTTTTTTTCAGTATTAATGTTTCAGTAAATGTCCATTGAGTGAGGAGTGATTAGAGAGCTCAAATTATCAAATGTTGGCATTAATTCCAAAGTTACGATACGATCGAATCAAAATTCATTGTCATTCTTTTTTCAAATGTTATTTGATGTTTTTTTTTGTTTTAAAAACTTTTTTTTGTGTCAAATTGCTTCCAAGTTTCACAGATACCATCCTCCCCACCGTTTATTTGTAAGTTTAAAGTTCGGGAATCAAATGGACGACAGATCTGTCGTTTTCAGATTTTCGAAAATGTCGCATTTGAATCGCACTTAAATAGCTTATTTCTTAAACTAAAATTTAAGATTTAATTAAGATTATTAAGATTTTTTTACGCCTATACCATTAACCGTACCTGTATTTTCAGAAAAATAAAAAATGAACCATGGACGTTTCGGATTACTTTTAAATTAATCGATCATTTGATAGAACTCCTCGCACATACTTACATAAAATCCGTCAAAGATTATTTTAAAGACTGTCAAAGAAATCCGAAAAGTTTACGGGTATAATTCTATATAAAATCAATTTTCAAAATCATATTCAGGATTTTTCTGTTATGTCTGTTTTTGAAAAGTTCTTTGTTTTTAGCGAAGGATTTATGACCGAAGTTATGTTAATGGACATTTGAAGAGCATAGTGGTAGAAAGTGCTAAGTGAAAAAAAAGGTGAAAACGAGAAAATCAGATTTAAAGTTTTTTGCTTGCACACAGATCTATTAAAAAAAGTTTTTGTAAACGTCAAAAATAAATTAACCTTAAATTTTATGGAAAAGGGGAAACTTGTTACCGTAAAGCAAGTTAGTAGTATGTTCTGATACAAAAAATCTCAATTTTTTCCAAAATGTCACTTAGCACGTTCTTCCACTTAGCTCTACGCTTGTCTTATGTCTAATACAGTGCAGGAATAATCAAAGAGTTTTTAAACTTCTTTTTTAAAAAGTGCAATTTTTCAACAAATTACGTTTCATAACTGAAACGAATCACATAAGTTTTACCTTAAGGTGGCCGATCACCTTTGACAGCAAGTTTCTGAAAATTCCATTGCAACCATGACATTGAGCTATCTTATTGTT
Source organism: Hylyphantes graminicola (assembly GCA_023701765.1). Classification (NCBI taxonomy): domain Eukaryota; kingdom Metazoa; phylum Arthropoda; class Arachnida; order Araneae; family Linyphiidae; genus Hylyphantes; species Hylyphantes graminicola. Next base: position 55,292,296 of record CM043119.1, read on the forward strand.
AGTTATGAATATCAAAATAGTTTTAAGAAAGTAAATCATAAAAAAAAAACAATATTTTTTCTGTATTTGGGGAAAATTGTAGTAAAATATGCTTCAAAAATCACGCTTACGCAAAACATTATATCTTACAAATTTTCAATTTTTTTACATCGTTAAAATTTAAATATGCTTAACAAACATTAATATAGGTCATGAACTAAAATCATTAAGATATCAGTGCCCAAACTTTTTTTATAGGCAAAAGTTTGTAGTATTTTATCAAAAACACATAGAAACAAGATAGTAACAAACATATAAATAGTTTTAAAATATCTCATTATGATTACTTTTTCTTAATTTTAGTTCAAAACCTTCTTCATACTGTTATCAATCTACTGTAAAAATTTGGAAGCAATTTATAGCAAAGAACTTCAGTTTTTATGTTTTGCGTAAACTGAAAATATCAGAAATTCTATTTTGAAAAAAAAAAAAAAATGCTGCAAAAAGATACAAAAAATGCTTTAAAGTGATATAACTTCGGTTCGAAACTAAACTAAAACAACCCCGATACTAAAATGAAACATATTTAGAAAGCTAAATTTTTTTTTATTAAAATTAAAAACAAACAAATGTTTGATATTTAAGTCGATTTTTGCTGAAAAAAGGTTATCGGTTAAGAAAAGTTAGGGTCATTCTAAAATATTTTCTTTGTATTAACCCTACACTGCATAAGCTTTTTCAATACAAAAAACAAAAAGTTGAACAGATTCTTAGGAAAATTATTAAATTTCGTTAATGGGCATGTTCACGACGTGAGTAGCAACAGTTACAGCACCATTGTTTTCATAATTTTTCCTTCTGGAATTAAAGTGGCTTAGAAAAATACAATATTTTCTTGCTTCACTAAAACAAATGTCACTTACAAACTTCTCTTTCAGTTTCACTGAAGCTTTTGTGAATCACGTTAAATAGCTGTGCCTACAACTTTGCTTAATTTCTCCGCATAAAATAAATGATAGGGTAAGGTGGGGTAAAGGTGGGCCAATGGGGCAAGTGGGCCACCCCTCCTGGCATTTCCTGAATTATGGACGCAAAAAAAATCTGTTACAATATTTTTACGTATTTACCCCAATAAATGCCGGAAACATTACGGCATCATTTTCATTTAAGTATGTAACAAGGTACAATCCTTTTTGTGAAAATTTTTAAAATTGCATCTTTTCGTAATTCAAGCCATCATACTATTTTTTTATTTATTTCCAAACGGTTCATGATACAAAACAAAATGTTATATATTTTGAAAGTGTATAAAACATTGTATCTTTTTGTAGTGTCATGTACTTGTGATGTTGATACGTTTAAAAGAAAATTGGGGTGGCCCAGTTGCCCCGCGTTTGGGGTAAGTGGGCCACCACAATGGCGGGGTAAGTGGGCCATGGGTGGCCCACTTGCCCCAACTCTTTAATATACTTAAGAAAAGTCATATTCACTGATTCATAGGGTTAGTCATATTCACTATTCATAGTCCTATTCATTGACATAGGCCAGTTTAAAATCTGTAGCCCTAAAATTTTTTTTACACTACATGCAAAAATGACAAGATGGAGATTAACGTATTTTTTCTTTTAGTAAGCTTGCATGAAAGAAAAAGATGCTATGGGGGAACTATTAAAGATACATCATTACTTTTTTTTTCAAACACTCAAAAAATCATGTAGATTATTCCACTTGCCCCACCATATCTCTACCAGTTATGTGTAAAAATATATTAGGGGGGTTTCCCACTTACCCCACCTTGCGTGGCAAGTGGGCCACTCGGATGACCAAAAAGAAAAGCATATTTTTTAAATTTATTATTTGCCAATTTGTGTTAAGGTTGTCATGGGTACAGTAACAACATACGAGAGAATGGACCACAACAAAAAATAAGTTGTTAGGCCGATTACATCCAGTGGTATGAGGGTCTGAAGTCGAATTATGCCAAAAAGGTGGCCCACTTACCCCACCTTACCCTACCATCTAAAAAATATCATCTAAACCAAAGTTTTCTATCAACATAGATGTATCTGTTATGATTTTCATACTTAAAATTTAATAGAATAAAAAACAAAGTTTAATAAAGTCCAGGAATAAAAACCAATTGCACGTAAAGAGCTCTAAAATAGAAAACAGCAGACGAAAAATACCAGGCTCATTTTTTGATTAAAATTTAAACAGCCAAGGCAATCAAAAGAAAAACACACAAAAAAAAAACCAGTTACAACATCTTAAAACCTTATTATGTGCCGCCCAAATTACTAATTTATTTGAAAATTATTAAACTAATAATGTGACAAAATGTGAATGTAAAATACGCTAATTGGAACTAACAAACTCAGTCAATAAACAAACAAAAGAAGTTAATTAGCTTATTATTTCCTTACGTTTAAAAGAATTTTTCAACCATTTCGTTACTTGTGGCACTGATTAAAATTTCTAAATAGCATCTAATATCGAATAAAAAAGTGTTTTTTTATATAAATAAAAATTCTCAATGGCACAAGGTGTAGTGAAGGGATAAGAAACGAATATCTGAAGGATACAATGATGAAAATAATTAGAAACGTGAGTGTACTGAAATGAATAATTGAAAGGTAAAATGACGAAAATTGTCAAATGAAGTTTTCTATGCAATTAAAAAATGATTGCATGAATTATAAAATAAAAAAGTATATCTTTCAACAACTCTCATAAAAGATTCTTTGTTAATATTTGAGTGAAAGAAAAACGAAAATTACCATTTTTTAAAAAAAAAGTATTATGTGTAATTAAAAACGATTATTTGATTGTTAAGATGATGAAAAGAAATAATATTTTTTTTCGGAGACTAATTTAAAAAACACAAGTGGTTGAATGGCGTAATTTATCAAAGCTCCATCTATTATTCTATTAATAAAAAATTGTTTCCTAAATAGCACATTGACCTTAAGTATAATCTTGTTTGAAAATCTTATTTTTAATCTTGTTTTGCAGGGAAACAATATTTACTTTCTTTGGTTTCACAGTGATGGCGAATTATGTTTTGTTTTTAGCATTTTCTTTATTTGTGAATCCTACAAAGTGAAATGGAACCGTGGGGCCCTTTTGGGTAGTGAGACACAACACGAGTCTGGAACAGTTTTTTTAAAAAGAAAACCAAGGCAATGTTAGGGGAGACAAAAACGAATGATTTTCGTTGTTTTCATTTATAACAGCTTACTTTAAATTAGTTTGACGATTTTGTATGATTTAAACGATTAATAGTGAACAAAATGCTTTGCAATATTACTTAAATAATTATTGTTATAAGTGCTGATGTTAAAATTCTTTTTTTTGTGTGCTAAGATAATGTAAAAAAGATATGGTGAATGGGAAACATTGTAAAATATTTTATAGAAAGGTTTTCAACAACAAATATTAAATAGAGAGACCATTGTTATCCAATAATTTAAAAATTAAATTTATATAATATATTATTAAAACGGTTTATAAACAATACATTTCTAAACGAATGCACTTGCATTTAAGTAAAGTAAATTATTTTGAATCGTTAAAATGATTTTAAAGAACATATAAAATTATATTTTTTTAGTGAATTCATAAACAAGTAAGGTTATGAAATTTTATGCAAATTACGAACATTCGAAGTGTACATCATTAGTATTTAACCTTTTGTTTGTTTTTTAAATTTATTAGCTAGAAATATGTTTCATAACCTATCTGTTAATCTATCGACTTACTGACTGTTGAAAAGCTTGCTTAACTTTTTGAATTATGCTAGACATTTTTCTTCATTTTTGATTTATATATTGAAATATTTTTGAGCGCAATGAATATTATGCTTGTGTTTGGTAGTAATCTGGATATTTTGTGTTTTAAAACGTTTATAATCATTTTGTTCTTTTTAAAATTATAAAGAATTATTATATTATTTTAAAATTTTAAAGAAGTTATGCTTTTCAGATGCTTTGTAAAGGCTCTCATCCACCTACTGTAAAATTAACTTTTTTAAAGAAAAAATCTCATTATCCGTTTGCCTTAGAAAATCCGTGGAACTTCAAAAATTCAATTAAATTCAAAACTGAAGTTTTATGTATTTCATCCAAATTATTAACCAATAATTTGTACTTAGAAATGGATTGTAAATTGTTGATCATTAAGAACGGAGGCTTTCAAAACTTAAACTTCATGTCTACAACAATAAAGAAAATCACTTAAAAAGTACATGAATAAATATGCATGGATGTTAAAAGACACATTTTTTTTAAATTTAGATGAATTGCATGTAGGTTGGCAAATATTAGAATTCAAATTATGCCGTGACGATATATTTTTTAATCAAAAACTAGAGTAATGCACAATAAAATACTTACAATTTCGAAAGAAAATTTAAAACATCACAACTCTAAATATTTACTATATGCTATAGATGAGTATTATTTTATCTTTGTTGAGTATTATTTTTTCAATATTTCATTTCAAGTGAGCAAAATACTCCAGTTACGCGCACTTAGACTTTTGTAATGCAATTTATCGTAGCCCATTTCAAGTCCTTGTTCCACTTAAAAGAATTCTTCCCCGACAAATAGCGTCGAGTACCATACAATGAGTTCCCTCTCGGGAGAATTCGGAAGACTTAGTGGTACTCCCGAAAAATCTACGTAAATGGAACTTAAACGTGCCGTTCTATCGAATTGTTTCTTTTCATTAACAGAGGGCCGTAAGGCTGCAGCAACATGTTCTTTCTTACTTGCTACACTGGAAAAGAATCCCGTAATATTTATGGATTTGAGTCGCCAAAAATAGCATAAAAACACTTCTGTACTAAACACGGAAAATTCTAGTAAATTATAATTTTATGCCATAAAATAATACTTTTTAAATTGCGAAAAGGTGTTGTGTTAAGCAGTACTCGAATATGCAGCCTTTAGTTAAAAATGAAGCTTCAGCTCGACCAGACACACCCTCTAAATGACGTCATTGAGAAAGAGTTTTGAAAAAATTGGTATCCTTAATATAAGCGAAATGGCTTTAGACGGTCGAAATTCAGCAAACTATTTAACTAAACTTGCCTACTATTTTATATTATCATATTTCTCTGACAAACCTTTATAAGTGGACCAATAGGTTAGAGATTTGTCGATAAGAAAATAGTGCGGCGAAATTTTTTTTCTCCACAGCATATTAAGAACTTTATTACTTAATTATTCTTTTTCTTTGCTAACACTACAGCCGGTTACAAGCCAAGGCCGTCTCTCCAAGTCTCCTCTATCTGACTCTGTCCCCCACAATGGCCCTCCATCAGTTAACTCCTAACATTAACCTTATTTACCTATAAGGAAATATAAAATATTGTGTTGGGGTCAAAAATCGTAAATGTGTGTCTTTTCTGTTTTCTGCTCGTTCTGGAGGGGCTGATTTTAATAGTGGTTTTTGTGTGAACATTAGACTATCTATTAAGACTGTTTTATATATGAGTTTCTAATATTTGCCGGGGACTGATTAGCCCGGTCGGTTAGGCACTCGCCTAGCACGCGAAAGATCTCTGGTCCGGCATCGCCAAAATAACTGCCGACCTATAAATGGCCCGTGCAGCCAACAATGTCTGACGAGTAATACACCTCGTAAGGTAGAGCACGTTAAATATCCTTCAAATTCCTAAACGCTGCATACGAAGTATTATTTTTAACAGTGTAGAGCAGATCTACTATACTTGTGACACTAGGAAACACGTTCAAAGAGAGCTTGTTCTCTGAAACCAACTTCAACATCACGGCCCTATAACAAAAGCACACTTATTGCCTGTCTTAATAGACCCCAAAGGGTAATTAAATCCCCCTATGCCCATCTCATGCATATTTATATATTAGTTGCAAGCGAAAATTCATTAAACGCAACAACAGGATATTATACCCTGGGCTAAAAACCGGACATATTGCTTCCTGAGACTTCCGAAATGCTTCAAAATGAAGATTGGTTTGGGTTATTGGAGATTCAGTAGAAATGAAAACGTCCTTGGTTAAGTTTTGGTTGCTTCATGAAAAATAAATTAATTTTTATGTAATATCCGCGTTTTTATTTGATGTTTTTATAAAAAGTTTGAATTCTATCATAAAATAATAAAGCAATAAATATAAAAAGAGAAAACCCTTAGCTTTTGATTTTAAATGTTTTCTTTGTTTAAAGTGTTATGGCTTCGTTTGTTTTTGTTAAATTATAAGATTTTGAAAGTTTTGTATTAAAATGACGACGATATGAGCTTATATTAATTTCAAATTTAATTCAGGTGCATTTCTTTATAAGTTTCATTCCGCATATTTAAATTAGTTTTTTTAAACAAAAATACATTCGCAAAGTGTATTTATGAATTACAAATTGTAGGATAGACAATTTTAAAGATTACAACTAACTACACTCGTAAAAATTCTTTAATCAACAAAAAATCGACTGGCAAATTTGCTACCGTAATTCTTCCGACATAAGGAATTGACACAATTTTTTCTGCTGTCACATTTAATAGAAATTAAGGGGGGATCATAGTAAACAAAAACCAAAAAATCGAATTTTTGAAACCAATATTTTCTGATAGATGGAAACCCAATCTATCGAATGAGACCAATTTTGTATAGATCGGTTAATTATTTCTTATAAAAAATTAAAATTATAAAAATAAACAAATGTACCACGCCCCCTTTGAATTACTAATTGTATGCTTGTATTATTTATGTATTACATTATAAAATATGATTTTTTTGTGTTGATATTTGAAAACCAACCACTGGCTCAATGTAAAAAAAAATTCCCGACGATTTACATGAAATTCGGTTAACAAGAAATGTTTCGGTGGTCATTTCGAGTTCGTGTTAACGGGATCGACTGTATTTGTTTTTCGCGTTTTACTCAAAACTATAATTTTCAACACTTAGGTACACTTTTCTCCAAACCTATCGAATATTTTTTAATAATTTTTTTTGTGTGTTATAAAACCATTTTAGATCTATTTAAGTCACCTAATTTAGTCTTACAAATTAAAATAGATATTTTATTATTTTACACTTTTCTTCGTTGAAAATCAGAATTTTTATGAATGTTGAATATAATGTTTTAAAAATAGAATTTAAAAATTATTTTAGGCAAAAAAAAATAGGTGACTTGATTAGATCTAAAATGGTTTTATAACACACAAAAGAAATTATTCAGAAATATTTAATAGATTTGGAGAAAAGTGTACCGAAAAAGTACTTGTATTTTTGAAAATTCGTAATTGTATGTTTCAAAAGATGTCTTTTTTCAAAAATAATAATTTTCGAAAATAAGATTCTTAGGAGTAAATATAATAATAAAAGTACAATTTATAATTTGATACAATTTTTTTTATTGTACCATCATTTTTAAATGATTTAGAGCCTTTCGAAATCAATACTAAGAATTGGTCATTTTTGCTGTCGTTTACTATGATCCCCCCTTAAATAATACTGTTTCAAATTAATTTGTTGTCAAAAGATTAGACATACAAATACACATTAACTAACTATCGATAACGAATAGTATGTAATTAATATAATATCGTAAAAGCAACCTTGTACTTGGTTTTTTTAAAGAATTTATCGCTCAAAAGTTTTTTACGAATCGTTCCGACGTCTTGTTTTAAGACTCAAACCTATAGAACGGTCTTATAAATACTCAATGATGATGGTTCCGGTTATTGCTGTAGCAAAGTTTCTAGTTCTTTCAAAATGAAATGATTTTCGATTTACGGGGGGGGGGGGGAATAATGTACTTATTGAAACAAAAATTATTTGCTAAAATGAAAAAAAAAATATTGTACAAGGACTATTCAGTCGATTTACGTTTTGAAAGAAAACAAAACTGGACTTGGAAACAATTGCTGTATTTTTGAAAATATCATTAAAGGTGTAATATCATGTATGAAAACTACAGCAAACCAAATAAATGTTTTCTAGTTATATTTAATTTTTTTAGTTCTTTACTTCCCTATCCTAATTACAGTTTGTTAACCTATACCAGAAAATACCAAAATTAATTACAATATAAAAAACCTTATTCATGCTGGTTACATAAAAACTCTTAAACCTTTTTGAACTTTAAAAAAAAGCTGTTGCATATTTTACATTTGTTTTAAATTTTCCTACAGTTGTTGCATTTAAAAAATACACAGCATACATTTATTTCTTGTACTCTTGCAATAACGTATTTATCCAATCCGTTTCTCTTATAGAAAAAACCCCCACCATATTTGCATTTAAAATCGCATTGTAAAACCTCTGCTTTATTAAAAGTCACAATTTGATTGTTTCTTAAATAAAATGCCACAACAAGACACCCTTTTGCATACTTCCTTACAAAGTATCATATTCACCCTTATTAGGGAAAATCTAATACGTGCATGCAATTGCTCATAAATTTTACCAAATAATTCCCCTTCACTTCTAATTCGAATCTAATGGAATGGGTAATTTTACACCCCTTTCTCTAAATGTCGCGATTATAGGGACTGGGGGATTCAATATCGTGATTAGCACGTGGGACGTACTAATCAGGACTACTGATGAAGACACTTGAACTTTGGAAAGGGGTAAGGAGATTCGGTTTAAGAGGACATGAAAATCGTGTTCTTAGTCGTATCGAAATTCAGTGATTTAGATAATTATTTAACTTAAACTTATGTTATGATTGTAATGTTAATGATTAAGTTAAGGACCTCTTGAACTCAATTTCCAAAATGAGGATTTTGTGTTTTGTTGTTTGAAATTTGAGAATCATGTTCAAGCCGCAAAATGGACAATTCGAACAAGGCGGAAAATAGTTTGTTTGTTGACGATATGATTATATACTACTTAGTTCTGACGTCACTATAGTCGTGGTCTTAGTGACGTTAAACTAAGTTTTGTTTGTGGGCTATAAAAGGTAATGTTTGACGTAGTTCTGACGTCACTACAGTCGTGGTCGTCCCAGTTTGTACGAATTACATGCCGGGTAGTTCATTTTTGGCACATAATACAATCTCTGACGTAGCTTTGACATCACCGAAGGCGGGGTCGTTCCATGCGTTCATTGCAAAATTAGCTGTGCATTGAACAATACCGTTGGTTCATGGCATGCACTTCTTTTATTCGGAGCTCCAATCGGTGTTATGTTCCTAAGTGACATTGATTCATCAATCGAGAATTGAAAAACAGTTTATTTTCATTCAGCAATGCTGCGTATGATGTCGAGCTTAACGGTTGCGTTGGGCGCCTAATAAGGTAACGGCTCGTCACATGACTGTGGTTATAAAATACGGCGCTCGTCGCCAATATCCCTCGTGTAGCTCTAGTGCGACGATAGTTCGGTGTTATGTTTCTAAGTGACATTGATTCATCAATCAAGAATTGAAAAACAGTTTATTTTCATTCAGCAACGCTGCGTATGATGTCGAGCTTATCGGTTGCGTTAGGCGCCTAATAAGGTGACGGCTCGTCACATGACTGTGGTTCTAAATATTTTAATAATAATTGCAGCGGTGGTACAAGTAGATTGTTGTTATGCAGTTACAAGTAGCAGTCGCATACATTCAGTTTAAAAACATCCAATCAGATATTCTATTGTATAGGATTTTGAGCAGACTTGCAAATAACAAATGCAAAGAATGAATGTTTCATAAATATAGCCACAATAATTCGTTGTTTTCATTCGATTAAAGTTAGTTTTGGTATGTTTTACAAGAAAAATAGCCTCCTGTGGAGGAGTGGACTTGGCTCCTTAATGCTCCAGCCTACTCATATATACATTGGGCTATTTGAAAGAAAGTTATGCTTATCTCCTAACCAAAGAAAAAGGAACAATGCTTTGCAGCATTGAACTATGATCAGATTAGGAAAACACTACCTAAGTAAGAGTACCCGACGTAATCTAAATTAGTTTTAGGATTTAGATCGAACATATTTAACGTGTACCATAGACATGGAACATTTTGTTTGTCGATTTTTTTTATCATTAGTATAATCTTCTTTTTGGATAGAAGACGAAAACCAAGATTTTAAAAGGGTAGTGAAATAGTAGGATGTTTTCGCAGACAAGTTTTTGAAGATCATAATCTAATGATCGTTGTTTAAGAAAATGGTATTGTCGGTTAACGTTCATTATTGAATGCAAAGGAATGAATAGGTTATTATTTTTTTTATATTATGTGAAGAATAAAACTAATCTAAATGTTTAAATCTAACTATACTCAAACTAACTATTCTAACGTACACTAAAAATCTCCAGATAACACCTCAAAATTCTACTCATTCTGCAGAAATTGTCCAAAAGCCCAACTAACGCCAGACCATTTGTTTGACTGCGAATGCAATTGCTATGAATAAAGTAATAAAACACCAAAATTTGAATATTATTTTTCAATTTAAAATATTTTTTAGAACTAATAAATCATGTGCATTGCTGATTGAGTCAGATACCTTGAAATCATCGTTTATGGAGTGACAAAGCTGATTCAAATACACCAAACTAAGTATTAAAATACTTTAATTTTCTCAATAAAATTGAGCTCTATTTATAGAACGAGTAACTTTATGCAAATGCATTCAAATTTTCACAGTTCAAGATTATTTTAAAAATAGTAAAAGTGGGTAAACAAGTAAAAAAAGATATTGTTAATTCGTTTTATTTTAATTTGTTGAGCACACAATAGGAAGAAAACTAACGTCACCTGATTGAATAGCTTTAAGTTTTGGATCTCGTAGTAGTTAAAAAAATATAAAAGATGTCAAGTTGGCAATTGCAGAGTAATTCTATTTGTTTAATTCCAATACAAAAGAGTCGGGTGACGTGAGTGATGATTCAAGTAATGAAAGAGGAAGTTTTCTCTCAAAGAATTCTCAGCCTCTCTAACTTTTAAACTTCAAGCTGAAATAAATCTCTTAAATTGTAGTCTGCCAAGAGGCCAAATAACAGATCTTGAGCTTTTGAATTCATTTGGAAACGAATAAATCGACGTTTAGAAAGTAAAACTTTCTCTACTTGAAAGTAGCTATGATATTTTATTTTGACTGGTATAACCGTGCATTTTTTAGCCTACTTTTCTTTTCTTTTTAATTCGAAGAATTAAAAAAAATGAAAAAGTAGGAATTGACATGCGGTCGATGTCCGTCCGTCCGTCCGTCTGTCTGTCCGTCTGACCGTCTGTCCGTCCGTACCCCCCCTTCCAAAATCAGTTCTATCAATCCGATCTTAAAAATTCTTTTTTTATAAGAAAGGTATAACCTCAGACACCCAACTTTCATACTTTTTATCCATCTGTCTGTACGATAGGATGGACATAAATCTGCTATTTGACGACGAATTTCCCATTGAATTAGCATTGAATTTCATTTTCGAGTCATTTAAATCGCTGAAATTAACTACAAATGCTACGGAAAAGTGAGATACGTCAAAAAATTCAGCGCATCGAAATTAGAATACATTGAAAATTTCAGAAAAGAATTCGAATTCTAAGTTATTCAATTATTTAAAAAACTTCAAAATTTAATGCTCATTTAAAAAGCATAGGAAGCCATTTTTATTAGAATGAAATCACCATTACCATCGCAACAATTGCTTGAGAAACTTTAATTCTTTTAGACAATAAATTAAAATAAATTTATTTTTGAGACATCGATCAATTTAAGATGATGTAAAATATATATTTCACTACGAGATCTTTGTATGTTGATATAAATTGTTTTCATTCTATTTAAAAGCGAGGAATATTACATATTTATTCTTTGAAATACAAATTTTTGCAAACGATTTATGTTATAATTATTTAATTTTCGAAATAAAATAAATGAAACTAGCCGAATTTAGAAAGTAAATGTTTATTGAGGAGTAGTTTTTTATTTTTTGTTCTACGAAAAATTAAATATTTATTTATAACTGCAAATAAAGCTGTGTTTAGTGAAAGATGCTGTGTTTAGTTAGATGCTGCGTTTAGTGAAATTTATTTTAAATTTAATGTGGAAAAACGGTTATTGATGTCACTTACTGTTACGAACCTAGTTTTCTCAAGATAAGAATTTTAGTAAGTATTTAAGTAACAGGAAAGTAGGCTATTTTAGTTCTTTAAGAGTTTCTTGTTTAACATATACTAATTGGTAAAAGTTAAGATCACTTTAAAAATATATTTTATAACGTAGATAAAAGAATATAATCTATAAGCAAGTATATTAAAGTTTAATATTGCTATAATCACTGAAAAGGGTTTGGAAATTGAAAAAAAAAACTTTACCTTATAGACAAGTTCTTTTATTTTGGTATAATTGAAGTATATGATTTTCTGTTAACACAAAATCAATCGTTTAAATTCTTATCCGCTTAAGTATTTTCTGTCCAGCCAATTTGCTGCAGTAAGATAAGTTACTTTAAGTTAACCCTCTAATGCATAAATTTTGATGAATTATGAACTTTATATTTTTTTATAGTAATTTATTTGTATTTAGTACTAGTATCATTATACTTTGAATACTGCCAAAGACGTAATTTCACAACAGTTAATAACTTCACTTTTTAATTTTGAATACAGTTTTACTACTGTCATCTATGAGGGTTATTAGTAACTTTAACTTTAAAATGGAATGTAATAAATGAAAAAAAAGCACAGATTTGTCGAGAGGGAGCTCTACTTTAATAGAATAAAATAGATTATGTTACTTGTTGTCATATGGCAACAGCATGCATTAGAGGGTTAAAGCAAACTCTTCTTGGATAAAATAATCTTTTTATACCTGTTTTATGGCTTAGAATATCTGGATCAACCGCAATTTCTCAAAAAATATTAAAAATTTTACTTTCCTAATGTCTGATTGATAAAATAGTCTGAACATTTCAAAATATTTTATAAAGTTACAAATTTGCACGAATTAATTACAGTTCTTACTGGCAAAACACCTCTTTCCTACATAATTAGTTTAAATACCTAACTAAATGATATTGCTTGTACACTATCACAAATATTTTGAGAGCTACAATTGACTATATTTGTATGTAATAACTTAATATTTCCGAATTGCCAGCACCAGTTATGTCGGCCTACTTGCGACACATTAACTACCTACTCTTAAAATTATTAATGAACTAAACACCGGATCCCTTTACCATGGTGTATATCTAAGCAAATTATCCTGTAACCTAAATCAAGTTTTGTGTGTCCGTCAACATTTGGCGTCCAATTGTATCGGATATTCGGCCTGAGGTGTAATTATTGGGAAAACTTACATTAAAGGTTTACATCCTAATTTTCGGTATCTGTATGGTTTCATAATATTATGCATAGTAGAGGAGGATCGGGCTTGAAAGCGTGTTACCTGGCCTTAGATTGGAAATGAGCTGTTAGGGGCGCCAACTGTTGTTTGGTTTATGAAGATATGCGTCAGATGAAATTCGCAAGAATTGTTTAGTGTAGTGTAATCGTTTCCGGCTGCCTATTTCTAGCCTCCATTAGGAGCTTTAACACAGCCAATAACGCCTCGTAAGTTAGAACCCTGGTCAAGTGGCGAGGTCGACATCTGAGCGGACACCCAACGAAACTTCGAGCGACATCGTGCGCTGACGCCGTCGGGACTTTGGACTCATTTAACGAGCACGATTGTCCCAGTGTACTCGGGCCCATCCGTCACGAGTTGTATTTGCTACTGTTTCCCAGTACAGATATCCGAATTACAGGATGACCGGTAGTAGGTGGGATACGAACCCTCGCACTCCTGAGAAGGCTGAATCCTGAGGCGGAAGCCTTAACCACTCGGCCACGGACGGGCCACAAGAATTGTTTAGTTGGTATTGTCATATTGTCGCTACACTCCGTGCCAACCTAACTTGGGTAAAAACAAAGAGTAAAAAGGCAGGGAGAAAAGCGCGGTTGGTCCGTTAGTTGGAAACTCGTGGAAGGTAACATTTACATACAAAATGATCTGAATACAATTTAACCAAAATACACTTTTCATTCTGATAAAATTGCTACATTTTCTCAAATTATATTCAAAACTGCTAGACCTTAAACGAATTTACTGCTTTAAACATGTTTTCCAGACGGATTCACAAATAATTTATAGAACTCTCTGCATGCGCGGAGGGATCTTCTCCATAGCATATTTCTATTAACCCAACTTAGGTTGGAAAGGAGTGTAGAGCTGCTTTTTTGATTTCTCAACGTTGAGTAACTTTTCATACTTACATTGAAACTTTAAAAAAAAAGTGCTCTCATTAAATTTATTGTTTTATCATAGAATGAATTAAAATATAGTTCATTTCTAAACGCAATAATAAATTTACAATATAGGTAAAGGTAAAGTTAAAATATGCCGATGGGAAAGTTTTTAATACATTTTATGGGGCACTAAATCTTAAACTGCCAAGACCTTGTTAAACAAATCTTAATATGCGAAAAAAATGAGGTTTTTTAATATATGACCAAGTAATATAACCACACATGCAGCTCTAAGTGCTACAAAAAGTTTTTTTTTTTCACATTAAAAACTTCTTACAAAACAGTAGAACGTTGAAAGAAGTTCTTACATTTCTGAATCAATATACGTCATTCTATTAACTATCTGAAAAGGTTGTAGTAGCAGAAAATCATCCAAGAACTAAAATACTTTCCATACAACGTGAATGATTGCCTTGTTAAAAATAATGTGTCCTGTTGCACCAAAATTTGGAGTTTCCGTAAAAAGCAATTTCACCAAAGTTTAGTAGGGTAAGGTGGGGTAAGTGGGCCACCTTTTTGGCATAATTCAACTTTAGACCCTCATACCACTGGATATAATCGGCCTAACAACTTATTTTTTTTGTGGTCCATTCTTTCATATGTTATTACTGTACCCATGACAACCTTAACACAAATTGGCAAAAAATGAATATAAAAAATATGTTTTTCATTTTGGTCATCCGAGTGGCCCACTTGCCCCGCATGGTGGGGTAAGTGGGCCACCCCCCTAATATATTTTTACACATAACTGGTAGATATAAGGCTGGGCAAGTGGAATAATCTACATGATTTTTTGAGTGTTTGAAAAAAAAAAGTAATGATGTATCCTTAATAGTTCCCCCATAGCAACTTTTTCTGGCTTGCAAGCTTACTACAAGAAAAAATACATTAATTTTCATCTTGTCATTTTTGCATGTAGTGTAAAAAAAATGTTAGGGCTGCAGATTTTAAACTGGCCTATGTCAATGAATATGTCTATGAATAGTGTATATGACTAACCCTATGAATCAGTAAATATGACTTTTTTTAAGTATATTAAAGAGTTGTGGCTAGTGGGTCAGGGGTGGCCCACTTACCCCGCCATTGTGGTGGCCCACTTACCCCAAACGCGGGGCAACTGGGCCACCCCAATTTTCTTTTAACTTTATCAACATCACAAGTACATGACACTACAAAAAGATACTATGTTTTATACACTTTCAAAATATATAACATTTTGTTTTGTATCATGAACCGTTTGGAAATAAATTTAAAAATAGTATGATGGCGTGAATTACGAAAAGATGCAATTTTAAAAAAATTCACAAAAAGGATTGTACCTTGTTACATACTTAAGTGAAAATGATGCCATAATGTTTCCTGCATCTTTTGGGGTAAATACGTAAAAATATTGCAACAGATTTTTTTTTACGTCCATAATTCGGGAAATGCCAGGGGGGTGGCCCACTTGCCCCAATGGCCCACTTACCCCACCTTACCCTACATGCTATAGCTATGATATTTTTTGCTGTCTTCCCGTACTTTATTCAACTCCCAGAAACGAGTACCAAACTATGCACAAACTATGCATCCATAAAAGGGGAAGTTACACGATTCATCTTGATTCAAGTTCATATTGATCCAGACATTAATGACCTTTATTGAAATTTGTATAATTAATGTTTTGATTTAGTAATAAACTGGAATTTTTCGCAATTTTTTTTATAGTTATACTCTTCTTGCTTATTTTATTTTGCAATAAAATGTACTGAATAAGTGTTGGATTTAACTGCATCCCATAAAAACTAGATGTACTTTTTTTTAAAAAGTGGTTTGCTAGTTTGTTGTTAAATGTGTGAGGAAGCCAATGATATCCAATTTTTTCGTAAAATAAATAAAAGTAAAATATATAAAAATAAAAAATAAGGCAAACTAGCTTCGGTCTCCCATATTTTAAAGACTTTTCTCTACATTTTAAAACTTTTAAATTGTGGAAATTAAGTTTAAACTACTCAAAGCATGCTATAAAAATTATTTTCAAACAAGGTTTTCTTAAAATATGTTATTCACCCTTTCAGTCGCAAAAATTTACTACACTACAGAAACATCTGATATTCACAAAATAAGCTTATTTTACGTCAAATGTACGAATTTCATAAGAAAAAAAATCCATTTA
This sequence comes from Hylyphantes graminicola, assembly GCA_023701765.1. Taxonomy (NCBI): domain Eukaryota; kingdom Metazoa; phylum Arthropoda; class Arachnida; order Araneae; family Linyphiidae; genus Hylyphantes; species Hylyphantes graminicola. Next base: position 55,308,690 of record CM043119.1, read on the forward strand.
AATTTTTTATATGGTTTTTGAAACAATGCCAAAATTCTTTAACTGTGGTAAACAACAAAATAAAAAAATACATATTACCTAAAAACACTTCGAGTTATATATTTTTAGCTTTCTGACCATACTATTAAAAAAAATTTAGTAATTATTTTAACCGAAATAGTTTAAATTGTGTTTTAAATATGTGGAACTGAAGTGAACTTATCAAAAATCAGGAGAAACGCTTGTTGACTATTTTCTAAATAAAAAAAAATAGTAGTTCTGACTTCTATTGAGATAAAAGTAAAATTTTGTCTGATAGAACAAAGTGTGAAGAATCGAAGGATGTGTGTTTGGATGTCATACTGGGACATAAACATTTTGAAAAAAATATTGAAGGTGATGATGCCAGATGGCATCACTGGGACTGAAAGGGTTAAGGAACAATCTTGAAGCAAGAAAGAAGACCGAACTCTTTTAAAATGAACCATTTAAAGAAAATACACTCCTGAAATAAGAGAGACTTTGTGTGGTATCGACTACTTCATTGGTGACTTGAACCACAGTGGAACTGAATTTCTTCTGTTTGTTTCTACCATTGCTGATTTAATGCACTTAAAATAAATAATTCAGCTATATAGAGATATATAATTGCATTTTAAGTATTTTGTTCAATTCCTGAAATAGGGTAGGTTGATCCATTTACTGGCCGTGTACGGATTATCAAAAGAAACAATTTTTTTTTTTAAAATTTAAACTGAAATAAAATAGTCATGATTTTTTAAAAATTATTTGTAAAGTTCAACTTCAACAGCATTTTTAAATCGCATGATGAATTGTTATACATGTTTTAATGGTGGGAGAAAATTGTAGATTCCTATGATTTTGCATAGATATAAAGCAGTCTATTTTTATTTATATAATTATACTTATCATGACAAGTATTTTTTTTTTTTTTGGTCAAGGAACGGTCTCGTCCTTTTTCGAATATAGGATGCAAACAAACTTGTATAACTTAAACATTTAGCAGAAAAAGTTGAGGTTAAAACTCACCATTCTTTCACAAAACCAATAAAAAAAATTGTTTTTCCATGTTCGCAAATTCATCATATTAGCTTTTATAAACTATCCAGTATCCAGACTTTTATTGTGCAATAAACCAATAATAACTTAAGAACAAACTTTAGTTGAAAACTATCCACACTTGGTTTGTTTAAATATTTGATTAGAATATTTTGCAAAGACTCCGAATTCAAATAAAGAAACACTAAACTGTTGTTGGATTTTCGATGGATTCAATTCACCTGTGACCTGTGGGCCATAGGAATTCAATTGCGATTTATTCTGTTAGAATGGATTTATCGTGTGTAGTTTTCGTTTGTTTTGCTTTCAATCTCATCCCAATACATCCCTGTTTACTGCAGTTTGAGGTTTTGGAGCATTCTTAAGGGAATTTTTCCCATGTAAAGGATTGTTTATGCATGAGCGGATAGACTTTGAAATTGACGTAACTAACTCAAACAGCAAGAAAAATTACACATTTGAAACCCTATAAAGAAGTACTGTTTGAATGAGGGCATATATTGACGTTCACTCTATTTTTTCTTTCTAAGTTCAGCTAAATTAAGTTGAGTGCCATAAAGATTAATGTTTCTAATGCGCTTTTCTAGTTCCCCCTTTTGCACCAACAACAATTAAGCTCTCTTATATTTATTTTAAAGATTTTAAAGCAGTAATGTAAGCATATAAACATAAATAAATATTTTACCGAATTTTGACTACTATTATAATATGGGCATTTTATAATTAATTAGGGCTTTTATTTAAGGTAAAAGCTTTTAAAATTCTAGAGTGAGATAAAAATAAAAAGAAGTTACAAAAGAACTAAAATAACCTACTTTTCTATTACTGGAATAGTTAAATTATTTTCCCGTAACGAGTAGGATAATTTTTGATCAACTTTCATAGAGCCGCCTCCACACGAGAAATAAGAAGCTTAGATTCAAATTGCCAAACACACAGCATTAAGTGGTAATTTAAACTTTTAAAAGCCCAGACTTGGCTATTTTCATTAATTTTCTTTCGAAATCGAAATTAAAAATCTTTGTAGTTTACAAACATTCATTTGCAGTTTGAATAATAACAATGTAAAGTTGCGAAGAATTTCATGGGTCAGATCATGACATACGTTTGGGTGACATTTGGCTCATTTGCAAAATGTCACCACTGACAACGCATTGAATGACGTAAGCTTCCTATTTTTAAATAAGTATTAATAAAAAATTTGTAAAAACCAAAATTTTTTGGAGCTTTTAGTATTAATAAAACGTGAAACAACTCCCAATTGCACTAATAAATGTACAAATATAAAATAAATCAAACAACTTTTTTTATGAGGGACTACATTGCCACTTTAGTAATAAACAAATAATAAAGTATCACATTATGCTACATTTTATGACGTCATTCTAAACTGATCATCCATTTGACAAAATAAATTTTTCCCTCACCATTAACATTAGTTTCAAACAAATAAAGTTGCCAATGCTATTGTTGATGTGGAAACAGTGATTTAATTGGCTAAAAATTAATTTTCAATGCTAATTAAACTGGTAGTATATCGACAAACAGGTAGACAGATGCCTGTCCGAATGTACAGTCAGACGACAAAACAAACCAAGAAAACAAACTTTCTATTTTAATAATCTAAAAACGTATTAGTTGCAAAAAAGTACTATAGTGCGGGGAAATTTATGTAGGATAAATTAACACTTTACCTACGGGCGTCGACTGACCCATAGACTAAGAACACTCTAAGTTTCAAACTCTCATTGGAGAATTTCTACATTGAAATTTACATAGAAACTAGCGCGCCCCCTTTGTGTCTAAGGGAACTAATGTAATGGTTTCTGGCTGCCTATTTGCACTCACCTTTAGGAGATTTAACAGAGCCAATGACATCTCGTAATTTGGAACCCTTATCAAGTGACGATAGGGATCTATTTTTTACTACAACTATTTTCGACTTTATTTTTGAATATATACAGCTACTCATTGACTTTTATATCCCTCGTAGGCCCATCCTCAAGATATTTGACCTTGTGCTTCTTTTTCTCCATCAATAAACCTACAGACTGACTACGCTTGTCATTTTAGACATGGTCCCCCAAAGATCCACAAGTGATTCGATTGAATAATTCGTCAAATATTCATCCAAATGCAACAAAAACTTAGATTTAGGGGTTTTCGAGGGTTTTTCACATTTCTAAGTAATTAAAATTGGGTGTTGCTATTGAAAATTTTAAAGTTCGTAACGTTTTTAATATTAAGACGGACCCTTATGCAAATTTTGTGTCATGCAATTAACTCAAAATGTTATTTGTTCACATAGTCAAAAAGGTCCGATGTAAAAGGATGACTAACGGTTGAAATAATCACTAGTGGGTAACTTTTTTTTAACAGAGAACATTCCGAAGAAACAGTAACCCTACAATTGAAAGTACAATTATGCCAATCAACAAATCAACCTTTAATAGTGTTTTAGTTGCTTTCGACACGTTAGAAGAGCTAGGCATTAGATTAAGTTGCTGGTCTAGAAGATTTTTAGTCTACGGGTCAGTCGACGCCCGTAGGTAAAGTGTTAAGATACAGTGGTGGCCAAAAGTGTGGACACATTTTGAAATTTTCATATTTTTCAACTTTGTGTCATTACAGAATATATTAATTGCATATCAAATTAAACAATTGTATATCAAATTAAAAGTAATTTAATCTTTATGAGGACTACTGTGTGCAGATCGCTGAAGCCTTCTATGAGACCTTTGGTCCCATATAATCTATATCCATGGACACACCATCATCATCATCATCAAAGTAATTTCATGTAGAATTAAAAATAAATACAGTATTACAATATATGTTTTACGAATAAGTTATGCAACTAATACTATGATCTGTCTTAGTTTTGCAAGTCATTAAACCACCAACTTGTATTGCAATTTCAGCATAAGAGAATCCATTGATTGTGCTTGCTTGTTCAACTAGAATGAGCATAACTTTATTTGTAATAAAGATACTTTAATTCTGTTTTTATAGTCAAATTCTACTATAAATTACCTTCAATTTAATATTTATAGGTTTGTAGTTAAGCGAAATTTAACAGATGCAAGAACACAATTAACAGTTGAAACACATGAAACTTTCAAAATGTGTCCACACTTTTGGCCACCACTGTATACGATAAACTGAATTTAAAAACTTTTTTATAATTGAATCGAATAGTCAGTCGGAGAGACCATTTGCCTTCGTGCAGCCCGCTATAAATTATAATTCGATGAACATTTGTCAAGAAGTAAAAAGTTAAAAACTGCTTTGGCTAGAAAAATGCAAGATAACCTGAGTGAAATTCATGTTTTCTTCACCTGAACTCAAGAGACAGATAGAGATTTCTATGTCTACCAACAAATGCCAATTATGCTTTCGCCAGTTTGAGAACATGGACCTTAATAAATTTCCTGATATAAATTGTTCTGTTGTTACGAAGAACATTACTTCAACGATCCTAAACAAGTAAGAATCTTTTGCATTTCAGTCGCCCTTTCCTTCTATTTAGTGACTGACACATTACATTGAATGTGGATGAACAATTTAACTCGGTAGCTTAACACCCCGTAGTAGGGGAGAGCGGGGCTAAACCGTACACCCATTTTTTTTGGCCTAGATTTCAAGCAAGACGATCCTTTGAAGTGCTATAGTCTAGAGGCAGATCGAGCAAGTTTACAGTATAGATATTATTTCGATATGCGTATGAGTATCATTGTCTCTATGTCATATAAAATTGCAATTGTCGTACGCTTGGAAGTCACGTGACTTACGCGGCTTCAGCCAATCAGAAACGTCAGAAACGCTGAAAGTAAGCTTAAGAATTTCACGTCATCGCATCGACCAATCAAATCGTTTTTAACTGATGATTTTAACTGATGATGAATAATTTCTGTTTACTTGGACGGCAACAGGGCACCCGAACTTTTTTAATGTTTTGAGTTTTGAGACGTAATTATATTTCTTACATTCCAAGAGCGATATAACGAAGGATTTTCTGTACTTAATAAAAATCGCATTTTGAGTAAATAATGATTCAGCTATATTGTAATGGAATGCTTAGTGATTGCAGATATTTAGTGAAATTGAAAATGTAATGAAGGTTTGCTATACTTATCGAGTTGTATGAAATATGAAGTAGAATGTTTAGCATATTTGTGCATTTTTGAAGTTTGGCAACGAATTTTAAAACTCCTAATCGTGACCGGCCACCGGCTACTTAATGAATATTTCTAATAGTGGAAAATAGAACATTTTCCGATCAACAGAATCTGCGAGGTCAAAGCTATAGCCAAAGAAGTCGCCAACGTGAAAGAAATCGCAGAAGCTACGGAAATAACCGAGAGATTATTAGTAATCGCCGACGTGAAGCCAGGAGTGCTGCTTCTGATAGGCAGTCTTAGTGACGATTGCCCAACGCTTTTAATTGACCGTGAATTGCATGCATTTACTCAATGTAGATTGTATAGATGAGCATTCCTGCATTGGCAGTATCCTCATATTAGTCTTGCATGTTTGTTTGAGGAGCAAACAAAGAGGAATTGAGTAGCAATTCTTGGAGGTTGGCGAGCGGTAGCGAGCAGGGGGCTTTGCCCCCTAGTCTCAGTAAAAAAAAAATGGTTTTACACGTTTTCCTATAACTTTCGTCCAATACTAAATAAAAGGTAAGTGAAGAATTTTTTTTATATGCTAGTAAAGGTTCGATCATAGTAAACTACTTCTCTTAAGCTTTCTTTTGGTTGTAAGCGATGATTGGTTAAGTGATAGAATTTAAGGTTATTTTTTTATATTGAAGCGAAGTACAGAGTGGGGCTAAACCGAACAGAAGTGTACGGTTTAGCCCCCAATGGTTTTCTATGGTAACATACCTGCATCGATTTTAAATTACGCGGAAAGTAGGCCTACCAAAATGTCAAAGTTTTATATTCATTCTTGACATTTTTTTCGAAGCACAAGGGCTGAAGGGAAAAGTTCAACATTTACAGTGAAAGATAAAAGCTAAAAAGGTAGGGCAGAAAAATTCAAAACAAGTGAACTTGGAACTCAAAAGTAAAACCAAAGTGAATCCTGAACCAAGGAAAACAATTTTGAAAACAATGGTATCTAATTTTTTTTTATTTTCTATATTTCTAAGGGTTTCTAAAATCTTCTAAAATTTTACAATTGTAATACAGTTTTTTAGTTACGACCTTTCTTAGTAATAGTTTTTTTACAGCAATATATTGAATTACAATCATTACTTACCTAAACAGATGATTTTTAAACTGTACGGTATAGATCCTTCTACTGTACGGTTTAGCCCCGACCCCCTGGGCTAAACCATACAAGGTAACTTTTTTTAATCCCCACTTTTAATATATAAAAAGTAGAATAGTTCCAAAATGTTTATGTAGGAATCGTATCCGAATAATCAAATTGTATATTAGTTGTGTTCATGTAACCTTTAATTTGTAATTTGCTATGTATCGACGAATCTTCCTTAAGTGTACGGTTTAGCACCTCTCTCCCTTATGTCAAGACCTGCTGTGCCCATTTCAACTCTTCTGACCAAGAGCTGTGACTAGCAAAACATATTTACTGAACTGGTGGTCATCTGCAAGCGAAACTTCTAATGTTTAGTCCCCAAGAATGATTGAATCTCTTAATTTAGTTAATTAATAAACTTTCCGGAATTTGAATCCCAGATGTGTGGCATGGCACTAAAAAGCAATGCCACTTACGTCATTAGTCTTCGGATGAATATTTGTAGCTTTTTAATAACTTTAATTATCGGAATTAGCTGTTAAGTTTCATTTTTAAATTTTCATTTTTAATATGTAACTAATATTTTTCTTTGAAAAGAAAAATTGTAGTTCTTTATACTTGTTAAAAGATTAAACGTAATACGTACGTACATGGGGTTTTGCCTTTCATAAGAAAGGTTGAAAAAGTAGACATCAAACTGACTACTATTTAAAGTCCCTGAAAACTCTCAATTTATACAATGTATAAAATAAACTAAGCAGTAATTATTCATATTACTTAATAAAAAAACTGGAGTCATCGTTAGTACAAATTCCCGCCATTGAAATCGTCTCCATATGGAACATATGTTTTATTCGTTTGAACAAGAAAATAGAAATCAGACACACTTAGCCCAATTCAGACACATTTTTAGCCTACTTTTCTTTTTTTTAATTCGAAAGAATAAAAAAAATGAAAAAATAGGTATTGACATGCGCTCGATGTCCGTCTGTCCGTAACACCCTTCCAAAATCGGTTTTGTCCATCCAATCTTAAAAATTCTTTCTTTGTTGGAAAGGTATGAAAAAATAGGTATTAGAGAGAGACTCATTGGTGAGAGACTCATTGGAGAGAGACTCACTTTCATTCTTTTGTCCGTCAGTCTGTACGATCGGACGGATGAAAATCTACTATTTGTAGATGAATTCACCATTGAATTAGCATTGAAATTCAATTTCGAGTCATTTAAATCCTGTTGCCAACTCAACAATGGCATGAGAAACTTTATTCATTAAAAAAATATTATTTAAAATTAATTTTGATCATAAATCAGTTTGGAATGACGTCAGGAATGTGATTATTTGAATGTTTACTAAGTGGCAAGGCATATTTTTTGCTTATAATAGCTTTAATTTACATTTCTTATTTTAAGTGCATTTTGGAGTAGTTTCATTTTTTTTTTTGTTATAAATATTTAATTACTCGTAGAACTACAAATAAATCAAGCAGAAGATAAGTGATATTAATTTTATTAACGATAGAAATTAATGAAATAAGAGAACTTTAAGAAGTTTAAATTATACGTGGATGCTGTGTTTAGAGAAATTTATTCTAATGTGTATAAATTTATGTAGAAACGGTTGTAGATGACATTTACTGTTACGAACCGAGTTTCTTCCCGATAAAAATTCTAGAAAGTATTTAAGTAAAAGGAAAGTAAGCTATTTTAGTTATTTTAAAACTTCTTGTTATGAAACAAAAATTACCAATACCGCTCTTTAAAATATATCTTTTAAGCAAGAATATAGTACTATAAAATTATCACTTACGTTTGGTCAAAAAATTTAAGAGGTGGTGGATTTTACCTAAAAAAATCTTTTATGCTTGCATAAAAATACAAGCATAAAAGATTAACAAGCATATAATGTAATGGCTAAAAATACTTTTGTATATAATATTTTTTATTATCATATGTATTAAGTTATTTCAGTTAACAATATTAAAAGTGATATAAGAAGATGAACTATATGGAGTTCAGAAATAAATGGAGTTTGAGAAATAAAAGCACGAAATAAAGTCGTTCATTTTTTAAAAAATTGTTACTTGATGCTTTTCACTGTATTAATTACTTAAAAATATAAAAAATAAAAGCAACAGTTTTCTCAAAATGATGTTAAATTGACTGAAACTAACCTAAAATAAATTTTTATAAAAGTGTGAAAGTTTTTTTAAAAGTATTTAAATTAAATTTCTAGTATACAAAGACTATAATAAACATTAATATTATTGTAGAATACATGATCTTTAAAAATTATAATGTTTAATTATATTTATCACATCATCGGTTGTACATATTTTTAAAAAAAAATAATTCATTCGAAATAAACTTTAAAAAAATTGTTTAAATATGTAATTAAAACTATGATGTTTAAAAATATCTAAGATGGTAAAAGCAAGTGTCTTTTAAAACTAAATGAAGTTTAATTATTTATTAAGTATACGCGAAAAGACAATAATAGATTTGTGAAACTTAACATTTATTAGTATAGCATTTGCTTACCCCCCCCCCCCACCCACACCCCTTCTCCCCCCAAAAAGTACTTAGTATGTGCGACAAACTATAATTAAAATTTTAAGTAACTAATTAAAAAACATTAATACAATGAATTAAAAGCACACACCTTGCCAATTCTTCCCCGGATGGACAAATTCAGAATCAACAGGAAGTCTCAACCAGTTTCGTAGACGCGGACCAGGAGAGCAGAGGATACAATTTTGTATAGGGACACGAAAGAGACGATCCCCCCGTTTTAAAGGGGCGCGCCGCCCCCTTTCAAGGGACAGCCCCGCAGCCCATGACGTCACTCGAACAGGTATCCAATGAACTCCTGTATCTCCCGTGACGTCATCGCGAAAGTTAAGAGACGATGCTGATGCCACCCTGTTGCTGAAGAGTTTGAAACACAGAGTTAGGAAGAAGGTGGCGATGCCACCGGACATAAAATAGTGAAGAAATTTGTTTTGCCAAGTAAAGCCATCGATTGATTCGTTGTAAGCCCAAATAAACGATCTCCACTCCGTACCATCCTAACTTTGGGTAAAAACAAAGAGCAAAAAGGAAGAGGGAAAAGCGTGGTTGGTCGTTGGAAACTCTTGTAAGGTAATATTTACATACGAAATGATTTGAATACAATTTAACCAAAATAAACTTTTCATTCTGATAAAATTGACAAATTCTTTCAAATAATATTCAAATCTGTTAGGCCTTCAACGAAATTAATGTTTTAAACATGTTTTCTGGATGAATTCACAAATAATTTATGGAACTCTTTACATTCGTGGAAGGATCCTTTCCATAGCATATTTCTATTTAACTTAAGTTGGCAAGGAGTGTCTGTGAAGTATTTGGCTCCATTCTACTGAGATGTTTTTTTCACTATCTTGCATAGCTTACTACATTGACTTGGCGGTTACTTACTCTTTAATTACAATGTATGTTTCTTACCTGCGAAGGAAATTTCCACCATGTTATGGAAATTCAGATATCGCGCTACAGCCTACAACAGAGCAAACAGTCATTTTTTTTTATCAACGCTTTTTAAAGAATAAAATGATGCGTTTTACATTGAACTAACGTTGAGTGAACGCTTTATTTATGTTTACTAGGGTTTCTTGGCGACTTTTTGGTGGCTTCACTTTATTTCACTCGCCAAGCACCTCCGTCCTCATCTTAACTCTGTGGTTTGAAATGATGGGGAAAGTGGGGTGTTTATTGTTTTTTGGGGTTTTGTTTTTCTAGAGAAAAAATTTCATTAGGAACGAGTGGATGTTATTGTTGTCGCCTTTTGTGTGGTGGAAGTTAACAATGAAATGTGGGAAGAAATATGGCGTCGATGAGAAATGGCAGTTTTAAGTGATTAGTGTGGAATTAAGTTTGGTTATTTTAGGTGTGGTAGGTTGGGTTGGTTGTTACATGTATTTTCCGGCGAATGTGCTTGATCATAGACCCGCTTATAAACCGTCGTCAAGTAAGACAGACATATATCTTTTTTAAAAGCGGGAATCGAGCCCACACACGTTACAGAGCGCAGACTGTTAGTGTAATGATCTGCGATACAAAACACTAGGCCATCCGGGCCCCTTGGTTGGGTTTGTATGACTTGTTTATTGCTCTGCTCGAGGCGTGTTTATACTAGACATCATCCGTATTTTTTTAAAGTTTGCATTTTATTTATAGTGACTCTACACGGTCAATACACACCTCGTAATTTGGAACCCTGGTTGGACTGTTTATAGGTCGGTAGTTATTTTGGCGATGCCCGACCTGAATCTGGGACCTTTCGCATGCTAAGCGAGTGCCTAACAGACTGGGCTTCCCAGCCCCCAAGATTAATATCTGATACAGGTACTTACAACAAAAATTAGAAAAAAATAACTAATTGCTTGAAAAATCTTTAATATTGCTATATCTAACTTTTGAAGCTCGTGTAAAAAATACATAGAATTAAAAAATTATTCTCTTCTATAAGATGGCTTTCCTACCACGTTTGACATTAAATTCAGAAAAATGAATTATTGATCCTTAAAATTACTTATTTTGTTTTGTAAATATAACATATAAATAATATTATTGTCTACTCAGATACTTACAGTAAAGTTTTGAAGAAAAATACTAATTGCTGAAAAACTTATCGAAATGCTATGGGGAAAATGTAGGACCATCAAATGTTTCTTTATATCTTTTTTCGCTGATAGTTTTACTTCACAGACAACAAAATAAACTCCAAATTTTTCAGAAATGACATTTCCATGGTTTTATTTTTTCTTAAAATACGAAATCTTAGCTCTTCAACGATATCTTACATCAGGAATTTCGAGTGCTGGAAGTACTTTTAAGATTTTTTTAAACTAGCGTTGTTTAGGTAAATTCCAGTCATACTTTAACCGTTAAATATCTCAAAACTTACTTTTTCAATGTTCATGTACCTTTTTCTTAAAATATACTCTAAGTAGCAGCCAGAATTTTTTTATGCGTTTTTAAGAATATGGTTTCTGAAAACAGATCGAAGGATTTGACTATAACGATCTTACTTTTTTCTTCATTTTGATATTATTGATGTTTTTTCGGTAAAATATATGTAGTTTCACTTAAAAAATTATAATTTAAAAACTAAACAAAAATTTTGAAAATACCTTCATTAAAGTTCAGCTAACATCCATTTAACTAGTAAAAATTTCATTAAAAAGTATCCAATAGATTCTGAGAAAAAGGTACATAAAAAAGGTCATTTTAACATTGACTTCAATGGAGGTTTCCTGCCCCCCTTAAATCACTGATTGGGAAAAAGACTCAGGTAAACAGATGGATTACCAAACATAATTGAAGATCTTAGTTAAAGAACGTGCTAAGTCACAAAAAGGTGAAAACGAGAAAATAAAGTTTTTCGTGTGCACTTAATTTCATTAAAAGCTGTACTTGCAAACTGTAAAAAATGAACTTAACTTTAAGTTTATGAAAAAGAGGACTCTTGTTATCTTCAAATGATTGAATAAATATGTTCATTGACTCAAAATCATTTTTTCTTCCAAAAATGTCAATTAGCACGTTTTTCCACTAAGCTCTTCGATTCTTCTTTCACTACAATAGTTAACAAATATTATTAACAATAGTTAACAATATATTCAACAGTTAGTTTTTGCAAATCCCATGATTTGAAAAGTATCTTCTCAAGACCCAGAAATTTTCTTGTTAGATCTACTATTACACAGATGTTGAAAGAATATAGTACTATATTGTCAAGATAGTGACACTATTTTTTTTTTGGACAAATGCATTTTTAAGTGTTACAAAATACAGTTTTAAAAACTAGTTTTCAATATTCATTTACTGCACAGAGTGTCAACATTTAGAGTCTCTTATTGTCTCTTTTCTGAGAATGGTTATAAAAAAGGAATTGCTTATTGAGGAAAATAATTAAAACTTAATTGTTTGCGTACTTAAAAGCAATTCTAGAATATTTTTTATGGTTGCACAGTTATTGTTGCTAGAACTTTATTTTGTTTCATTATAAGAAGTTATTGGTTTTTGAAAAATGAGTTTTCCTATAATGTTTAAAAAAAAGACTGGCTTTAGCCCTAAATAATTTTTATAAATTTAATTGTTGTTTCGTAATACTTTTTATAGCTCAGAGAAATTAAAATACTTCTAAAATTGATAAAATTTTCGATAGTCTTGCGGTATGATGTATTGACAGCGCGAAATATTTTACATACTTTGAGTACCATGTAATTAAAAAAAAATCTAGATTTTTTTTATTTTAGTATTTATGTAAAAACGTTTCAAGAGCATTCCAACGATGCCCTTTGTATGTCATTTAGACAAATTTAACATAGTTACATTTTAATTTAGATAACGATCAACAGTATTTTCATAATCTAAGCTTTCAACTTTAAATCTCATTTTTCTCAGAATTGTGTTTTTTCCGGTTTATGTGCCTTTTTCTTAAAAACTATTTTATTTATAGACCTAAAATTTTTACAGAAAAACTGTTTCAGTGTGTTTTGCTTACTGAAATGAGCATTTCTGAAAGTTTGAAGGAGAAAAAAAAGTATGGTTAATTTTATAATTTAAAATTGTTTATTTTTAAATAACACATTACCTTAAATAATATTAAAAAAACTACTTTATATATTGATAACATCTCATTTCAGTGTTTTGTTCAAAGTGCATATAATGCACATGTGTTGTTTTGTCCTTTAGTTTCAAAGAAAAAGGAACATGAAAAAGGTCAATTTAACATTAGCCGTACACAAGGTACCAACCGGCCACAAAATAATAATTAATTTACTGTCAAGTGGGGGTACATTTAGCCCTAGCGGATAACTTTGGCCTTCACATAAAGTACTGACTTCTTGAATATATTTTTACTTATAGGTCAAAAGGAAGAGTAGCCACTAATTGAAATTGAAATAAATTTTTAAAGATGTTATCTAAGTAAAATAATTTAGCTTCAAAACACTTGGTCCAAGTTAAATTATTCTTCATTAGTTAAACATTTAAATTTAATGCAGTGAACGTTGTTTTCAACTTTGGCGAATCGCTAAACCTTGAGATATTTAAAAAAATCACTATTTTATACAGTCCACTTAATTTTTATATGGTTTACAATTAATAATTATTTATATTCCATATACTATTCCCCTATGTGGGAAAAAAATCGTGTATTTAAAAGTTTAGAAAACATTCTTGTAAATGAAAATATTTATGTAACTGTCAAGTAATTGGCTATTGCTTGTTACAATGAGTTTTAGAATTTCCCTACTTGTATTTATTTGCAATTTTGAAGATTCTAAGAATATTAATTATGATCAAGTAGTAAATAGACGGTAATTAACGAGAAATCGGATATTTATCTTCTTTAAAACAAAGCTAATTAATAACGTTGTTTAACAAATCTTACAGTTAATTAGCAGTTGATGCCATCATTACTAATTTAAGTTTATTTTAAACATGAACTACTGTACCCTCTATGGTAATTTTTTTAAAATGAAATTTTTTAAAGTGTTGTACAAGATTTGTTGTACAAGATTTTGTGTTCTATTTCAGCTTGTGAAAACCCTAATAATTTAAAACCTAACTAACTTACCGAGAGTAATTATGAAACTTTTTTAAGTGTATTTTTTTTTGCAGCTGGTTTTTTTCACGTGAAAGAGCTCAGTCAGGCTAAAACTTTTGATAAAGCTATTGTATAAAGCTGTTGTCTGTTTATTGACGACTTTTGAAAAGATTTTTAGTTTAGTTTGAAGTTTTTTTAGTTTAGTTCGCCTGGCTTCACCTGGCGATAAAGGAAAGAATTAGTTTTGGATGGCCAAGCTGGGGGATCGCAGGGGATGCAGCACTTGACCGCAAGGGAAGGAACACTATGCTTGTAACCTCATGCTCCACTTGAGCGCTAAGAGACTTAAGTAAGTCAAGTTAGTTTGAATTATCGTCACACTAGAGCTACACGCGGGCTATCGGCGACGGGCATCGTATTTTAGGACAACAGTCAAGTGAAGAGCCGACACCCGAGTAGGCACCCAACGCAACCGTTAAGGGCGACCTCGTACTCAGCGTTAGTAGGAATTCGAATGATATTTAAAGCAAACTCCCTCCTCACGGGTATTATTCATCAGCCATTTTTGGCTGCACGGGCCGTTTATAGGTCGGCAGTTATTTTGGCGATGCCCGGACTCAAACCTTCTGCATGCTAGGCGATTGTCTAACCGACTGGGCTCCTCATCCAAATTTGGAAAGCTTTAAAATGTAACTTAAGGGTTAATAAACCAATTAAGTTGCATGAAGTACGAGATGAAATGCTTACCAGGCTTGGCCATTTTCGTTACTTGGAAACTTAATGAGAATCGCCAAATCGAGACTTGCCAGAAAACATAAGCGGTTCCAAAAAATTTTCAAAGTGTTCTTACGTGTACTTCTATTTTGATTGTTCAAAATCATACACCAGTTGTGACATCTTTTCATAATGATGAGAATTATGTTTTTATTTCAAAGTACATGGTGTCTGTAAAAGAATGCCAGAGTTTTGAACTAGTAATAGTATCAGCTGTAATCGTTTGACAGTTGTGGTTGAAGGTGGCGAATACAGAATAACTCCAACAGGGACCCGGATGGCCGGGTGGTTTGGACCATTACGCTATCTGCGAGCTGTACTGGGTGCGGGTTCGATTCCCGCCTTCGCCCTGGGTGCATATTCCTTTCTCTGTGACAGTAAAAATTCTTTCTGGGTCTGTATTACTTGACAAAGGCTTCATAAGCGGGTCTCTGATCAAGCACACAAGCCGGAATATATATGTACTACCCTTGCCACCTACCCCTACCCCAACTTCAAAAGTTTCAGATAAGCCCATGCGTTTTTACTTCTACGTCGTTTTCACAGCTTCCATGTCATCTTTCCCATTACTCTGGACTTGCTGCAGACAGTATGGGAAGAATTGCATTTTCGTTTGGATGTGCGCCGTACCAGTAAAGACCCACACATTGAGCGCTTATAGGAAAAACTAGTTTTTCTCCAATTTCCTGTATGCTTTAATATATTTAGTATAAAATATACTCCTGTATTATACCATTAAAATTCGGACATTCTTTTACGGCCACCCTGTGTTTTTTTCTCTTTAGTTTCTATCGATTTTTTTTAAAAATAGGCGTGTTTCAAGTCTTGGGTGCAAAAAAAAATGTCGAATGCAAATAAAGTTTTCAATCAGATTATATCGGTGAGTCAATGTCAAATGGGAACAGAACACCAATAGGAAAACTGATTGACTTAATTGCAAAAATGAAAACTGGAAATTACTTCGATATCTAAAACAGTATCATTTTAAAAAATATTTTACTAAACTGAAAATTGTCGATTTTTGTTTAAGCTCTATCGTAATTGTAATGATAAATTAGATAAAAGCATAGCAGGAACAACAAGATGTAAACTCATATAAACAGCATTTGTTTCAGAATGTCAGATTTATAAAAGTGTTAATCATCCATAAAAAAAAGTAACAAAAATAAAAATCGTAATATCATTTAATTGAGATACTACAACTTACTTTTCCAGCATTTTTGTTGTAATCTTTATTTTTGTAACTTAAGGTTGATTGAATGTATGTTAGATAAAAAAAAAGTACCGTTGCTCTCCGTGAAGGGAAAATATCTTTTTTGTATTAGCAATACTAATCCACTTATTCTTAGTGAACTCGCAGTCTCATTACACTTAATTCCTTCTCTGTTTTCACAGGAAACGCTTCAGTTTTGATTTTCCTAATTTGGAGCATGGTTAAGTTCATTATTGTGAAATAAAACTAACTTCTAAAGCTATGGCAAAGATAGTTTCGTTTCTCAAATGATAATTAAAGTTTAAATAAATATTTCAATGAATATGTTACAAAAATAAAGTGCTGATAGAGATAATAGTTTACTACTGTTAAAACAGGGTGTCCGTAAAAGAATGTCCGAGTTTCAAAATGTAATAGTATCAGCTGTAATCGTTCGACAGTTGTGGTGGAAGATGACGAATAAAGAATAACTCCAACAGTTTCAGATAAGCACATGCGCTTGTAACGCTACATCGTTTTCGCAGTGGCAGAGTCGTCTATTCATTACTTGCTTCTATTACTCCGGACTTGCTGCTGCAGTATGGGAAGGATTGAATTTTTGTTTAGATGTGTGCCGTATCACTAAAAGCGCACACATTGAGCACTTAAAGGAGAAACTATGGTTAGTTTTAATTCGATTTTATGTACGCTTTGTTCTATTTACTTTAAAATAAACCTGTAATATACATCAAAACTAGGACATTCTTTTACGGACACACTGTATTTAAAAACAATACACTTACATTACATTACAAAAATCTTTTTTAACGTTTAAATTTCCGCATATAATGTATCGAAGTTTTTAAGGATTTCTTATAAAAATGAATATGAATGTGTCAATATGTTTAAGTCGCATATAGATACATACTCGGCATAGTGCATAGCGCATCTGAACCCGAAAAAGTAGGTTCCTGGCTCGAATCATGCTTGGTAAGAGCATGGCTGGTTTGTCTTGTCATTAAAGTGTTATAGGCTTTGTGTTTCTCTTCGTTCTTATTTGAAGAGTACAGAAGGATAACCCCTTCATGAACTGGGAGTCTGTATGCATCAGGTCTTCTGGGCGAAGATAGCGAGTCATCGCCTAAACTGGTGTGAAGAAACCACTACACCTGGCATTACGCTAGCAGTCTGCGTACTGTAACGGGTGCGGGTTCGATTCCCTGCTTCGCCCTGGATGTACTTTCTTTTTCTCTGACAGTAAAAATTCTTTCTGTGTCTATCCTACTTGACGAGGGCTTATAAGCAGGTCTCTGATCAAGCACACAAGCGGGAACATATATAAGTACTGGCCCTACACTCTTAAAACAAACGAGCGAATTTAACTCAATTTGAGTAATTTTCACTCCTCCAGTCTTGAAAATGCACTTCTCCGGAAGGAGTGGATCCTTTGTGTGTTAAACCTCCAACAGGATCACTCCAAACGAGTGATTTTAACTCAGTCTGAGTTAATATTCACTCCTTTCCAGTGTCGAAGATGCACTTCTCCAACTGGAGTGGATTTCACTCTTTTGATTTAAGAGTGTACCCACTACACCGAAGAAAATTTTGATGATTCCCAAATTTTCCTAAAAGGAATAATCGGTGCTACTTCTGCTATTTTAAATAATTATATGTACACAAAAAAATGGAAACTTAAAACGAAAAAACAAACAAACTATGGCAAAGATTTTTTTTCTATTCTGGAAACTGAAATGAAAAGAATTACTGTCGGGGAAAAATGCAAAGCTTATAAATTTCTTTTATGTTGATTTTAAGCTTGCAAATCCAGCAGTTACGCCAATTTTTCTAAAGTACATTTTTTAGCCAATTGTTTGTTTTCTGTGCCATTTAGTCACTATCCTTTAAAATAACTAAATATAATGACTGGAAACTAGTTTGTTCTACAAAATGCCTTGAATACCATCAATTTAATTAAATACACGTACAGTGTACAAACTCAACAACGTTAATTAGATGGAAAGAAAACCAATACTTGTTTTAAAAAGATACTGAAGCAGAATGCATTTTAGATAAAATGAGAAAAACATTTCAAATTTCAAGGATTTAGGATTTAAAGTATCTAAACAACTCCGCGCTTTTAAATAGTTAGATCGATATAAATGATTTATCATAGTTGATTATTTTAAATTCAAAATTATAAATACCACTCACTTTTTGAAGTAATAGGAAAGTAGTCTATTTTAGTTCTTTTAGAACGCATTGTTGTTTAAAAAAATTCGAAATACAGAGTGTGTGTTTCTCTAGTTATGTGTTTCTCTAGTTCTAGGCTAATACAATCAAACAAAATTAACCCTGCAATGCCTGAATTTTTTTACCCCAAAAAATATAGTTGTATCTTTAATATTCATTCTTTATGGGAAAAATACTGGAAAAAATTATCTCCATTGGAATTTAAATAATTTCAATTTTTAAACCAACTACAAAATTCTAATTATGATAAGAACGACTAGAAAACTACGAAATATATTTTAAAATAACCCTCTTGAACTATAATTATTTTTTCAAAGCAATTTATTTGTATTTGTACTAATATTATTATATAATTTGAATACTGCCAAAATACTGACATAATTTCACAACAGTTAATAACTTCAATCTTCAATTTTGAATACACTTTTACTACTGTCATATATGAGGGTAATTAGTAACGAAAACTTCAAAATGAAATGTACTAGAGAAACAAACACAGATTTGTCGAGAGGGAACTCCTTTAATAGAATAAAATGGAATATGTTACTTGTTGCCATCTGGCAACAGTAGGCATTAGATAGTTAAAACATAAATTCGAATTATTGTTCTAACCTTGACAATTATGGTGGAAAAATACTTTCCTACTTTAAAAAAAAATCTCATAAAAATTTTAACCATATCTATTTTAAAACTACTATTTTTTTTAAAAAAAATAAAAACAAGTATTAAACATCACTATGAAAAATAAAGCTATTTTTAAAAAACAAATATTGAAGCTACACTCGGCGTTCAAAAGTATTTTATAAAATATCTCTATTTTGAATACCTTGCTATCAGTTGCTAATGACCTTTTCCTCCAAGCCGATTCTAAGCTGACAGAAATCATAGGGCCCTGGCCTATAATTGGATGTCAGATTGTCGCAAAAGTGGCCGAGGGAAATTGCTGTCAAGCCGCAAGCTAATTGCCCCTTTCGAACTGCTTCAAAAGGTTGCTTTGCCATTTAGTGGGTTTGTCGGAATATAAACTCGTTGGTGTTAATAACTTTGTTACCGTTACAACCCGGAATCAGTTAAAACTAGAATTAACTAGAGAGAACTAGTTTTAACTGAACCTTTAGTGAAAACTAGTTTCCTCTAACTAAAACTAGATCTCACTAGTTAATATCGGTTTTGAACAATTGCATTGGTTAAAACTAGCTGTAATTAGGCAAAACTAGAATTATCTAACATGTATTAGATACAACTAGAATTAACTGCGAATGCTTGACTTTTTATTTATTTTGAACGTTAATTTTATAACCTTATTACGACAATGGAGTCCTTTAAAAAAAACTCGATGTGCGGTTCTTAATGGAGTGTCTTCTAATATCCAAACTCTTTCATTGCTTTTCATCCCATTGATTGACTAAACTAATCCAAACCTATTTTCCTAAATCGGGCTTTTTTCCGTTAATTCCAGTTTTATCTAATATAAGTGTGTTATAGTTAAAACTAGATTTAACCAATCTATTTCGTCAAAACTAGTAATAACTGGTTTCAGCTTGTGGAAACTAGTTTTAACTAATGGCATTAGTTAAAACTAGTTTTTACTAGTTAATTCTAGTTCCATAGCTGGTTTATTGTTTAACGGTAACAAAACATGTTATCAAATGGTTATGCTACCTAAAAAAGTAAGAGCTGATGTATTGGAAGAATAGAAATTTCGCATCTTAACATTTGTTTATGTTTTGTTGAGTAAAAACCAATTCAAAAGTTTGTATTGAATTTGACGTGTAATTCTTCATGCTTGCAATAACTACTTGCCCCATATACCCGAATGTACCCTTAAAAATGCATCCAACAACAAGTATAGAACATTTATATTTCAGAAGAATGGTTTGGCATTTAATGGGTATGCCGGAATATCAACTGACTTTTGTTAAGGGGTCATAGGAGTCTTAAAAATGTGCAAAGAAGGTACTACAAAGTATTGTTTGATCTTTCATGTAATTTTTTAACTACTCAATATATAAGTATAATTTTTTTGTATGTAATTCTACAAGATTTATTTAATATAAAACAAATTTTAAAATTCATGAAACTTTAGCCAAAACTAAAATAAA